>JAKELH010000130.1:0-179228 GCA_021525015.1 Lactarius pseudohatsudake
ACCACATCAGGACCTTTTCAAATGGGATATCGACAATGTCTCGCGTCTCGGGACAGGAGCACAAGGATATGTGTCGGATCCTACTCGGATTAATTGTAGACCTCCCTCTTCCCTCTGGACAAGTCACCTCACGCATTATTAGATCGGTACACGCACTCTTGGACTTCCTGTATCTCGCACAGCTTCCTTCTCAGACTACCAATACAGTTGCTCGACTCGACTCGTCTCTGGCTCGGTTCCACGACAACAAGGCCGTCTTTGTCGACTTAGGCGTTCGCGAACACTTTAACATACCGAAGTTGCACTCGCTTATGCACTACAGCCCGTCGATTGCTCTTTTTGGCACCACGGATAACTACAACACTGAGCAGACTGAGCGGCTTCATATCGACTTCACCAAGGATGCTTATCGCGCGACAAACCACAAAGACGAGTACCCCCAGATGACCGCGTGGCTGGAGCGCCGTGAGAAGCTGCAGCAGCACACAGCGCGTTTATCAAGTTTCGGCAGCAGCCTGAGGCCGAACAGCAGAGAAGCCAACCTCCAATTGGGCCTCCTGGCCCTGTTCCCCGCAGTGTGAAGATGACGCGAAATCCATCTGCCAAAGCAGTATCGTTCGACGACCTTTCCAGGGAACATGGCGCAGTCGATTTTCAGGACGCGCTAGCCGATTTCATCGCTCAGACAAATCACCCCGAGGCATCAGCAGCAGCTCTGAGAACGCTGGCTGCAGATACGCTGATTCCGTTCCGTTGCGTTCCTGTCTTTTACAGAATCAAATACACATCAAGTGGCACATCTACAGTCATTGACGCAGTCCATGTCCGACCTGAACAGAGAGATACACATGGACGCCCAATACCATCACGGTTCGACACCGTTATTGTCCGTGGCCACCATCGAGGTCGTGCGCGGGGAAACAACGGTGGGTCTATTTCTGACTGGTAATAGAACCGTCTAATCATTCTAAACTCAGGCCTGCAAATAGCCCAGGTCCGCGTCGTCTTTCAAATACCAGAGGGGTCAATTCCTGTCCTTTTCCCGTCTTTGACCACGGTACTACCAACACACCTCGCAACGTAGAGTGGTTTTCCCCAATCCCAGCCACCCCTGACGCCAATCATTCGTTGTATAGAGTATCTAGGTTGACACGCAATGGTCGGCGTGATGCCAGTATCATTCCGGTTGACTCTATATTTTCGAGTGTCCACTTATTTCCCCGATTTGGACAACAATCACGCGAGTGGAACACCTTTTCAGTATTGGAATTATGTCAATCATTTTACATAAACCCCTTCAGCGACCGGGATATGTACCTCTTACTTTCGTAGTTAACTATCAACTAGCTGTACAACACGAGCCCCCTCGCAATACATGCCCTCTTCTCGAGAACAAAAGGACAGCTTGGGCCTTGCCCAAATTCGGCTATTTTCACCTGTTTCGGCTGTACTTGCCTCGATCCATCAGCCACATGTAGGGCGACGGATTTCAAGTCAACCCGTCGCCCTCGCCATTGTCTCTCTCTCGTGTATCATCCACCTTCGCTCTCATCCCGTCTAAGCTATCGGCTGTCTCTAGCCACCCTTAAGTCACCATTCAAGTTAGAGGTCGCGCGGTTCGTCGCGCTCGCCGTAGGATTCGGGGGAGGATTCGGATTGTCGTACGTCCTAATTGTCTCGGTTTCGATGGTTTTCGGATGCCCTCTCTTCATCCCCCTTCCTTTTACTTAGACGTTTGGTATCGCCTCCCTCGTTTTCACGCCCATATCCCTTTGTTACTATTCGCTGCTGCTCGCCACTCGTTCGTCGCACCTACTCTCCTCTACCCCTCCTACTTTCTTGACCTCCTCACTATATGTTCGACTTAGACTCGGAATGCATCGTATACTACAGTGTAACGCCGCCACTGGCGTGAGTCCGACTTGGACCGTAAGGAGGGCGTTTGACGACTTAGCGAATCTTCCGTAACTTCCGATAGTCACGTGACACGAATACACGGCTTGGAGTGGCACGTGATCGTAAGAGGCACTAGGGCGATTTCCACTAGGCACGCGTGAGAGACGACTTGCTCTTATCAGAGACAAGTGAACGGGGCGACGATCGCAGAAGAGAGAGAGAGTGAAGCTCGATGGCTTATTGAAGAAACCAGAATGGGGTCTTCTGGTCTTTGCGTGCTACTACTTATACAGGTGTTGAGGTCGCTTTAAAGCTCCTCCCGAATCCGAACGACTAGTAGCGTAAGTAGCTCGAACCCTACTACCGCTACTACTAGGAATGAGTCATAGCACCACCACAACATGTGATACTATGGCTGACTGATACGTGAGTCCATGACCTATTACTACTTACTAAGGAGGTCATCGCCGTGTAGTAAGCGTTCACAAGCCGAACCGTGACATACAGCGTGTTTATAAACCTGCTCACCTTTGACTCGTGAATGACACCGTTGATTTCCCCCTCTTCATCTCGTCGTCTGCTTCTACTGCTACAGCAAAGCCCGTTCCGAAGACTAGCCCGCCATCACCGAGCCACCAACCTCGGTTCCCCGAGCCGCTGACCTTGGCCCTGCCCGCCTTTCCTAAATTCCTTAGCAGTCCGAGCCGCCGACCTCGGGATTTACACTTTGCCCTAGCCATCACCCTTAGCACCTTGCCGCCAACGTCCACGTCTTGAGGAGCTCGTTCCCGTCCTAAGTAAGTGACTGTCTTCATGTACTCTGGGGATGTTCCCCATCGAAGCGAGTATCTTCAAGTACTCTGAGGAGCTCGTTCCCATTTGAGGAAGCGACCCATATGGTCCTAGTTCGCCACACACCCAAATAGGTAGTGACTTGGGTAGTGATGTCGTCCACATCAGGCAAGCACCTGTGATTAGCAGAGCAGTATCAAAAGTAGCGATCAATTATCACTCCAGTATCTATCAAAATTAGCGATCAGGTATCAAAATTAGCGATCAGGTATCTAAATTAGCACGGGAGGTTTTCCTATGATGTGTTGTGCGCAGCTCAGAGCTGGTGTTTACTATCTTGGGAAATAAAATTTGGAAAACTCCAAAATTATTTGGGGAGCTGGCTTTCCTCAAAAGCCAAGGGGTCCTTTGCCAACTCTAAGCAATCTGATTAGCTGTTCCTGATTTATTTAACCAGAGCTGAAACCATTGGGCTGAAGGATTTCAGAAATAGTCAAATAAATCATGAACAGCTGATTGTATTGCTTAGAGTTGGCAGAGGACCCCTTGGCATTTGAGATGATCTACCTCCCCAAATATTCATAGTTTTCTCTACTTTATTCTTGAGATATTAGAAATATTAGCTTAGCTGGCACTGGCAGCTACTATTTACATCAAATTCCTTTTGATTTTTGTATTGTTGTAGTACTTATTTTTCCTATCTATGCATTCCTCTTACTCCTGTAATTTTTTAAGGCAGAATGATTCAAGGAAAATGTGTGATTTGTGCAGACACATACCCAAATTGACTTAGACAAAAATGGTGACTTGGGACTTCCGGGCGGAAGTTTTAATTTGTGGCGGGGAACGGCGCGCCGCGTCACGCGTCATGCTCAGTAAAAAAAGGAAGTCAGCCAAAAGTCGAAAAAATAGGACGTCGGTCAATCCGAGTCAACTGTTAGTCGATATTTTTGCACAAAGTTAACCAAAGTCAAGTTCAAGTCAACCAAAGTCAATTCAAACTTGGAGAAAAAATCACAAAAAAAAACCTTGACTGGGATATTATCTGAGGGCATGATTTAGTCAGGCCAAGTCAATGCCAGATCAGTTAAAGTCAATTGAACTAAGGGAATGAATTATGGAAAAACAGGAGCATCAGGGTGTGGGTGGGATGGCAATGGCAATGGCAAATGGGGACATGGGGGTGGGTGTGGGGGTAATGGAGGATGGGAACATGGGTGTGGGTGTGGGTGTGATGGGGATGGAGAACATGGGGGTGGGGGTGGGGGGGGATTGGCATGGGGAACATGGGGGTGGGTGTGGGTGTGATGGGCATGGCATGGGGAATGTGGGGGTGAGTGGGTGGTGTGATGGGCATGGGCATGGGGAATGTGGGTGTGGGCGTGTGAGTGTGGATGGGATGGGGAACATGGGGTGGGTGTGGGGGGGATGGGGATGGGAACATGGGGTGGATGTGGGGGGATGAGGATGGGAACATGGGGGTGGGGGTGGGTGTGTGGATGGGGGATGGGGATGGAGAACATGGGTGTGGGTGTGGTGTGAGGGGATGGGGAACATGGGGTGGGTGTGGGGGATGGGGAACATGGGGGTGGGTGGGGGGAGGGGGGGGGTGGGGGGGGGGAACATGGGTGTGGGGGGATGGGGGGAGGGAACATGGGGGGGGTGTGGGGGGAGGGGGGGGGGGGACATGGAGGTGGGTGTGGGTGGGGGGGGGATGGGGAACATGGGGATGGATGTAGGTGGGATGGGGATGGGGATGGGGATGGGGGAATGTGGGTGTGGGCGTGAGTGTGGATGGGATGGGGAACATGGGATGGGTGTAGGTGAGATGGAAATGGGGAACATGAGGATAGGGAATGTGGGGGTGGGTGTGGGCAGGATGGGGATGGGGGTGGAAAACATGGGGGTGGGTGTAGGTGAGATGGGGATGGGCGTAGGTGGAATGGGAAATGGGAAACATTGGTGTGCATGTGGGTGGATGGGGAATGGGAACATGGGGGCAGGTATGGGTGGGATGAGGATGGGGACAGAGAACATGGGAGTGGATGTAGGTGGGGATGGAGAATGGAGAATGGGGAATGGGAACATGTTATTTGTAAAAGCAGTAGGTGTTTGGAGCCATTCAGAGCTGTTCAAGGACACTCTGAACAGCTCTGAAAAGCTCTAAATAGCTCTGGACACCTACTGGTTTTGCAGATGTGGGGCAGGGTGGATAGGAATGGAAAACATGGGAGCATGGGAGCAGGGGTTGGTGGGATGGGGATGGGGAATATGGGGGTGGATGTGGGTGGGATAGAGAATGGGAACATGGGGTGGCAATTCATTCCGCCAGAAGTCTGAGCGGCAGTAGCGTCCACACATACCACGCTCGGTCTCAGGCTCAATCCACTTGCCTGACTGTATTTTTGGACCTGCCCCTCAGGGGCATGTACATTTCTGTCTCATTTTTTCTCATGTGTTCTACTGGCTTCACTATGATACACTTTGCAGATTCGGAAAGCTGCTTAAGGCGGCTATGATGTGCTATGATGTGCTATGATGTCTGTGTACAACTATGGTGACCTCATTCTCCCAAACATTCTCACATTGACTTGACTTCCACTTTGCAGCCTTGAATGAGAGGCAAGCGCGACATGTCTTGTGATTCAGTATCATGCCCAAGGTCTGTGCATCTCCCCGAAGTTACTATACGACTCCCTGAGCTTTCTTACTCATGGTCTCAATCATTTTTGAAAATGTGCTTGATAGTATTATACTTGTACTGATAAATACGGCTCAAAAGGAGCCCAAAGATTGTAATGAATCGAACTCTTGACTCGTCTATCCCCCATGTGTTCTCACAAAAATCCCTTTGCTCCAACATGAATTGCCTTTGCTCATTCATGCTTGTACCCCATTTCAACTTAACCCTCTTGCGGTCACCTGCATGTGACCGCCTCTTACTTCAGCGTCGCCCTTAACCTTACCATGGGGGTGGGAATGGGGAATGGGAATGGGAATATGGGCATGGGCATGGGTGTCAGATGGAGAATGTGAATTTGAGGGTAGGTGTGGGTGGTGGGGATAGGGAACATGGTGTTGGAGATGGGGAATGTGGAGGTGGGTGTGGGTGTGGGGGAGATGGGGAAGGAGATTGTGTGCATGAGTGTGGGTGTTAGAGGGATGAGGAAGGGGGGTATGTGCATAGGTGTGCAGGAGATGGGGAAGGGGAATCTGCACATGGGTAATGGGACTGTATGAGTGTGGAGGGATAGGGAAGATGCTATTGCCAATGCAGCTTTGGATGTTCTCTTGACAAGTATTTTTTGGCAGGTTACCAATGTACATCTCATTTGGCTTCAGAGCCAAATATCAGTGCCAAAGTTGTAGTAGTACAAGGTATTTGGTGTGAAGCCAAATACATGGTGTGATAATGAGGCCTTGCCTTGAAACGGACACAATGGGAAACTGAAATATGGTACATCAAGATTATGTGGAGTCATGCACTTGTCAGAACAACTCAGAAATGTGGGGTGGTTTTCAATGGCACAAACTACCCACCAAAGTGACTGTGACTGAACAGAGTTGTCATGGTTTGGTTCGTGGACACTTACTGTACGGTGATGACTCCCTTAGTAAGTAGTAATTAGTCATGGACTCGCATCAGTCAGCTGTAGTATCACATGTTTGTGGTGGTACTATGACTCATTCCTAGTAGTAGTTGTAATAAGGTTCGAGCTACTTATGCTACTAGTCGTCTCGGTTCAAGGGGAGTTCCAATGCTCCCCTCCTCATGTATAAGTAGTACACATCAAAGACCAGGGATCCTCATCCTGGTCTTTTTCAATAGCCATCGCTCTCTCTCTTCTCTTCGCCTGCTTAGCCTGCTTTATCTGCCTCGCGATCCGCTTGACTCTAGTAGAGCAAGTCATAGACCAGTTGCGCATAGTGGATCTTGCCCTAGTGCCCTTGACGATCACGTGCACTAAGAGGCCGTGTATTTGTACCACGCATCACATCCCCCACTAAGTTGTTAATGCCCTCTTGAAGTCCAAGTCAGACTAAACGCCAGTGGCGGCACTACAAGAGTTGTGTGCAAGTGGAATGAGGTAAAACAAAGCAGCATGTGAGAAATGAGAAGTCCACGGAAATTGTGTATTGTACACAGAACATCAGAATGGTTGAGAAGGAGATGAAGACAAGCACAAAATTGTAACACCCTTGATGTTATGTCTACCATGGACGTTTGCCTGACTTAGGCCTCAGTGTGTGTGGTGATCCCCTCGGGGTAGTAGTTCCTGTTAGCTGGAGTGGTGTGATGATGAGCAGGGTGAGGGAATGGATGTTCCTCTGGGCCGGCTCGATATCCATGCAAGTCGTCTCCTTGTTGTAACCCAACTGGTTGTTGCTGCGTGATGTGTAGGTCATCCCAGGAGTTGTGATTGACAATGTAGAAGTTGATGAAGGGGGACATGACTCATTTGTTGTGATATAAGAAGACTTGGTGGTAGGTAGCATCCAACAGGTAGTCCACTGTCCTCAGAGGGAACTTGGGATAAGTCACAGGGGATCCCTGGTCTAAGGGGATATGCCAGACAGACTCACTTAAAGGGGGAGGGCCCTCTTAGATGTGGATAAGAAGAGTGGTATTTCGAAGAAGACCAAGATGCCATTCTTGGTCTCCACACTAGTCTACTTATACAGATACGCATAGGCTTTCAAGTGCCACTTCAAGTACTACTAGCCAATAGCATAAGTAGAGCAAACCCTAGTACAGCTATCCTAGTAGCGAGTCATGATCCAAACTGTATTGTACACAATCACATGCTCTGGAGCTTACCTGGCTGACTGATCCTACTAAGTCCATGATGATATACTGCTGACATGGTGTCATACCCTTGTACGTCAGTGTCCACTTCCCAGGCTGAGGTGTTCTGAAGTCCGAATTGTAACACTTGACCCAAAGGTTTTCAGAGCTGGTCAAGTAAATCAGGAATGGCTGGTTGGATTGCTTAGAGTTGGCAGAGGACCCCTTGGCTTTTGAAAAGGTCTACCTCTGCAAATATTTTCATATTTTTCTGAATTTTATTTCAGCTCTGAGCTGCTGCAACACTAGGGCCCCAAAGTGACTTAGACAAAAAATGTTGTTATCTGAGCTAGTGTTGCAGTTCCAAGCTGATGCCCTTCTATCTTAGGGAATAAAATTTAGACAAATATAACAATATCTGGGGAGGTGGGTTTCCTCAAAAGCTGGTGAGTCTTCTGCCAACTCTAAGTGATCTAATCATGATCAGCTTGATGTATTGCAGTTAATGTCAAATAACTTAAGAGCAGTTGATTAGATCACTTAGAGTTGGCAGAGGACCCCCCAGCTTTTGAGGAAAGACACCCTCCCAAATATTTCTATATTTTTCCTATTTTTATTCCCCAAGATAGAAAACATCAGGCTGCCACACACTAATCTGGGCAACTTCCGGGCGGAGGCTCAATTTGTGGCGCCACTTGGCCGCGTGTTCGAATTCGAATCGAATTCGAACACGCCACTTTCCTCCAACCTCCCTTCCCATTCCTCACCCTCACCCTTCCTTTCACCCTTCCACCCTCTCCCTTCCCCTTCACGCAATTTCCGAAGACGCAGCATCAGGAAGCTACGTTTTTTTCTCTTTCTTTTTTCGCGTTTCGTCTCTAACCGGTGCAGGCCGCAGGACGTGGCAGCCTCGTCACTGCCTTCACAAAGGCCACCGCGCCTTTACACTTCGGCACACAAGCACCCACTTGTTGCTCCCACCCCCTCAACCTACGGCTCACGCGTGTGTACGCTGGCCATCCTGTTGTCGCCGTCTCATGACACATCAGGGAAAACCTCCCGAGCTAATCTAGCTAATTGAGCTACCGTAGCGATCAATTAGCGATCGAGAAGTGATCGAGAAGTTTGCCACAACTTCTTAAGTACTACAGGATCAGCTCAGTATCAGCTCAGTAGCTCCAGATTATCGCAGTCTTATCTACAGATTAGCACGGTCTTATCACCCCCGGATCAGCTCAGGAGCTGGATTAGCACGGTCTTATCACACCGGAATCAGCTCAGGAGCCCGCAGATTAGCACGATGTCACAGTGGCGTGAATTTGAATCGCCGCCCAAGCGCGCGTGGAGCACGATTTTATCAACGAGAACCGAATATTTTATTACAGTAAACAACTACAGTAACGGAGGGTACCTCATCTCTACCCAACTCGCTATATACCAACTCGCTATCTACTTGTGATCCACGTGACAAGCATTCCCACACCGGAGCGTTGGTCGGCGTTGGTCGGGACAGCGACGTCCCGCTTGCTTCAGGCCGTACAAGGCCTTCTGCAGTCGCAGGACTCGCGTTCCCGCGTCTGGCGCCGAGTACCCAGGAGGCTGTCACATGTACAAGACCTCGTCGTCCCTGAGCACACCGTTGAGGTAGGCGCCCTTGATGTCCACCTTGTGTAGCACCAGCCCGAGTCGATTTGCCATTGCTATGACCACGCGCGACGAGGCGAGTTTGGCGACGGGAGCATAAGTGTCGTCGTAGTCCACGCCGCCGATCTGAGAGAAACCCTGCGCTACCAGCCGAGCCTTGTAATGAGCGATATTGCCCGCTGCGTCCTTCTTGGCCTTGAAGACTCACTTCGAGCGTATGATGTTGGCTCCGCGCGGTGGTTCCTCAAGCCTCCAGGTGCCGGCTTTCTTCTACGTCGCAAGCTCTTCGGCGATGGCCTCCTTCCAGTGTGGCCAGTCCGGGCGGCGCTTGGCCTCCGCGAGTGTGCGCGGTTCCAGAGCCTCCGCCTCGGCGACCTCGGCGGCGAGTACATACTCGAGCCAGTCCGAGTCTTCGAGAGCGTCGAACGCGTTCTCGGTCGACCATGCCCCCCCTGCCTCCTCGACCTCCTCGCCGAACCCGTCGTTTAAAATCCATTCCCGCGTCCCATAACCACACCACGAGCAGGACGGGATCAGCGGTGTCTGCATATAGTTGACTGAAGAATAGATAAAATGGCTTGCGACGGTGATGCATGACGCAAAGTGACGTGCAACCGTGGAGAGGACAGGCCAGGTTCGGGGAGACAGCGCAAACAACAACCACTGGCAACGCAAGGGTGTATGTGAGCAATCCAGTCACAATTGTACCAGACTCTCACGACTACCAGAGTTTTCTTGACGGTCGCAGGATTGAGCCACAGCAACGAATGGCGGAAGAGTAAGACATGACTAGCCTAGTACTGGTAGTAGTGCTCAAGGGCAGACGACTCAGAGAGGAGGGTACTAAGAGAGAGTCGGAAAAAAAACACACCGAAGCCTGCATATAAGTAGGTTTCCCCATGCTCATTGGTGCCCTCGCCCTGAGCCACTGGCAGCGAAAGCGGACACCGGCGCAATCATGAGCGGTGATGCCATCACAGCCACAGTTGTCACATGGCGCCCTGTGCGTTGTACGCCGCTACATTGGGCAGGTAGTCTTGCGAGTGCAAGCAAGCTGCTGCCCTGGGCTCGAACCGTTTCCGGAAACCAGAGTCAGAGCCCACTGGCCAAACCAGTCCTGACAGGCCTGACCCGTCTCACCAGTTCTACAGTTTCTCTACCCACTCTGACTCATATCTTGACCGGGCCGGTACTAGTAGTAGTCACCCCTCCCTGTCTGCGTTGTATCAACATTGTATCATGTTGATACGAAACGACCACCTACCCGCATCTCACAAAACGGCCTCTAGGGCACTCATGGACCGGCCTGCCCCCCACACCCCATTGCTGTTATTGTGCAGGGTCAACGGCCTTTTCTAGCAACGCAACTAAACGACCTTCAAGTTTCTGTCCAAGTTGTCTCCTCTCGTTTCACACTCTTAGCCACTCTCCCTCTCATCTCCCTTTCATCGCCTTTACTTGCTCATTATTTTTGACTCTTGGCATTCTCACATGTACGGCAGCCCACTTTGCCAACCGTTGTTGGGTTCTATGGTTTTCTGTACTTGTGGATTTAGCTAAGTGCTTTTCTTTGGAATTCACGACGTTTTCATTGGCCTTGACATAGGACCCCGGACATGACGACGGAGATGAGGCGTTGACGACTGCGACACTATGTGACTACGACGACGACGATGATTGCAACAATCAGGGCAATCATGATCACGACGGCAACGACTGTGACTGCGACAACGACAGCTGTGGGCCACAGTGACGACAGCCGCTGGGAATGTCCCTATCTATGGCGGTGACAGCGCTGCGAGCCTGAGGGAGAATCTGTGAATTCGCACCACAGGGGCTCGAGGGATGCACCACTTTCTGCAGTACGTTCCGTGGCATCTCATCTGCTGAGAACCATGTACTCAGATCTCAGACGCGGTGTTGACATTGACTACTAGGCTAGATTTGTGTCACCTGCAATTTCGAAGGTGCTCGTATCAGAGGATGTCGACAAAACCAGCGTTAATCACTGAGAAGACAACGTCAGATCTGGGGGTCTAGAAGTGCCAGAGCAGGCTTTCCTGAGCAACCGCGACCACACTCACGAGGCGACAACAACCGCGACTGCGATCGAGGCGACCACGACGACCAGTGACGAGGTGCCACACGGGGCAATGGTGACGGTCTGGGCGTACTACTCATAGAAATAGCGAGAAGTATAAAGTATATCAATATATATTTGAATGAGAGCTACATTGCACTCTGGGGAGCGTTCCCATCCCAAGGAAGCGACTATCTTCGTGTAACGTACTCTAAAGAGCTTGCTCCCATCTGGGGAATCGACCGTCTTCATATGGTCTTAGTTCGCCGCTCACCCAAATAGGTAGTGATGTTTTGTCCACATCGAGCAAGCACCTGTGATTAGCAGTACAGTATCTCTCGTATCAAAATTAGCGATCAATTATCGCTCCAGTATCAAAATTAGCGATCAAGTATCAAAATTAGCACGGGAGGTTTTCCCTGATGCACTTGGTATAAGTTTTTTTCTTCTTTTTTCACTTTTTTGTCTTACTCATTTCGATTGGGCAGGACCTCCCGCTCTCACGAGCACGAAACGACTTCGCCGCAACCTCAGCCCGTTGCCCCTCGACCCTGACCCCGCCACCTCGACTTGGCCACGACACCTCCCGACTGCACCGACCTGGCTTCCACCACCCACTATGACGTTGCCACCAGCGCCCCCCACCTCAACCCCACTGCACTGGCGCCATCTCGACACCGCCCCCACCATCGACGCCGGCACCTCTCGCCCAGCTGCTAAGTCCATCACTGCTGCCCCAACCGTCGCCGGACTGGGATTAAGATAAGTTTCCCCTTTTCATTTTTTTATGTTTTTCTTATTTCATCGCAGGTCACCTCACTCGCCATCCTAACCACGTCGCCAACCGCCACGGCGCCCTCCCCGCCTCAACCACGCCACCCCAACCGCGCCTACTTAAGATAAGTTTTCCATTTTGCTTTTTTTATGTTTTTCTTATTTCATCGCAGGCCACCCCACTCGCCACCCTAACCACGTCGCCAACCACCACGGCGCCCCTCCCTGCCTCGACGCCGCCCCCTCGACCGCATTACCCCCGACGCCACTGCGCCACCCCGACCGCCACTCGACCTCGACCTCGCCATCCCAACCTCGCCACCCAGCCACGCCACCCTAACCTCGCCACCCCAGCCTCGCCACTCCAACCGTGCCACCCCAGCCTCGCCACCCCAACCGCGCCACCCCAGCCTCGCCACCCCAGCCGTGCCACCCCAGCCTCGCCACCCCAGCAGCGCCATCTACCCGGCCATTGCCACCCCAACCACTACCACATCTGTCGCGCCTGAGCCCATTGGTTACACCCACTATTAGTACTAGCCCCCCCTGTATTTAATAAATGCAAATATTATTATTATTATCATTATTATTATTATCATTTGTGACAAATTTGGTGTGACTGTGTGACTAGTCAGTTGGAAGTCAATGAAAAGTCAATTTGACTTTTCATTGACTTTTTGATGACTGGCACTTGACTTCTGTAGTCAATTCAAAGTCAAAAAAATAGGATCTCAGTCAACAAAAAGTCAATGACTTCTCATTGACTTCTGTTGACTTTTGCCTGACTTTTAGCTGACTTTTAAGTGACTTTGAGTGACTTTTGAGTGACTTTGAAAGTCAGACATCAGTCAAGTGAAAGTCAATGACTTTTAGCTGACTTTTGAGTGACTTTGAGTGACTTTTAAGTGACTTTCAAAGTCAATGTCAGTCAACAATGACTTTTAGCTGACTTTTGAGTGACTTTTGGGTGACTTTTGGGTGACTTTCAAAGTCAAAAAAATAGGACGTCGGTCAAGTGAAAGTCAATGACTTTTAGCTGACTTTTAGCTGACTTTTGAGTGACTTCCTTTTTTACTGAGGGTTACACCTATTGTGCACAACCACGGAAGTTTCTCCCCCCATCCCATTGCCCGTCCCAGCAAGCGTCCCAGGGACCCGCGAGCTTCCCATTGAAGTCCTAGAGAGCAACGACGAGAGCGTAACGCAGGCAGGAAGGTCTATCACAAGTCGGAAACAGTCAGCGCGTGCTACAGAACCTTTGACCAAACCATGTTCAGGGGCAAGCCTTGCAATGCCTGATGGTGTCCTCCCATACAGTGCCTATCCCTTCATGCTTCATGAGGTGTTCGCGCTACCTTGGAATATCCATATCATCGGCCATCGGATGTTGGTACAATCGCTGCGGTGTGTGGGGGTTCAAGAAACATCGTCAGACTCGTGTTGGGCGTGTTCACAACTGCTGACTCACCGAATCATGGAGGGCATCCTTGCCCGAATCAAAAACGGCATTCATGAAAATACTAACTACGCGTATCAGCCGATTGGGGGCCTCATTGAAGTCCTTCGAAAGAAGACCGCATTGCTTGACGGGTTGCACTTCAAACAGCTGTCGACATCGCGAACCTTGGCAACCCGGGCGCGGACTGTGGGCCAATACGAACAGCTAGTCATGGCGATGAGCGAAGGGTCCGTCAATCACTTGGACGCACTGCTTCGGGCAGGCCTGAACTGTGGACTGGGGGTTAGGGGAATGATGGAGTTACTTGATCGCGTGAGGAAGGGTTTATATAAGCCCAAGAACTTCACCGAAGAGGAGATGTCCCGTGGACTGCTCTTCCTTCGGCTTGGTGGTGCACATGTTGCAAGGCTTGCGCACCAAACTCTCGGCGCGCCGTGCTTTCAACATTACGCCATAGATCAAATGCTATCTCGCTTCAAGCTTCATTGTTGCCTTGTGTGGGGTTTCCCACTCGGTCTGAAATACAGCGCAATATCCGAGTGGCTTTCCAGAACTCGCGTGGGAATGCCGGGTGTGGCTACACCCTCATGATTGATGAAATCAAGGTGGAGGAGAGGATGCGATGGGACCCCACAACCAATAGGATTTTGGGGTTGTGCCGGGAGCACACAGAGCATGTGGGCCTGGAATTTTGCTCGATGAGCGATGCGAGGGCCCTTGTTCATGGCATTCTAGTTGGCGAGATACATCACACCAGTGAGGTGAGTCGCCGTTGGATCAATAGTGTCCCTATAGCTGACACGGACGCACTTTTGCGTGCACTGGCAGGCGACTGTGTTTTCCATCGGCATTCTTTCAGATGATAGACACACATGGGGCTCGCGGCCCTTCATCATCGCCGGCACCTGCAAACGGGAGGGCTGTGACAGACACGCGCAACTTATTTCAACTGTTATCAAGGCTTGTAATGCTGAGGGTTCAATGATAGGATGCCCCCTTTTCTCTATCGCTTCAGACGGAGAAAGTCGTCGAGGATCTGCCCTCACAAAGCTCACACATATACGACCTCTTGACCCTGGTTCTGAACTCCACGTGCTGCTCGGGAATTTACGTCTCATGAACCTTCTAGTTGGCAACAACGACATAACAGCAGACAAGGACCCCAAGCACGTCATGAAGCGTTGTCAGAATTTCTGTATTCGCAAGTCCGGCGTCATGATCAACGGCTTCGTCATCACCCCCGCGCTCCTCCGCTTCCACCTTCAAGCAAACAAAGTGCCCCCTCATCGCATCTCCTACTTGCTCAATCCCACTGACCAGCAGGACGTCCCATTATGCTATACGTTTATGAAGGAAATCTGGACCCTCCCACCTCCTGCGCCGACAGATAAACCAGGCTTTGTGGCAGCGAGAGATGCGCTTCTGATACTCAGGTCTTTGTTTCGGCACCTAGTCCTTCCCTTTGTGCAAGTCTCTCTCTCACTTCACGAGCAACTTGTCCATCTCAGCGCTGCCGCTCATCTCGCGACGTATCTTTTTACCGCGAAAGGCGCCCGAAACAAGGCCATGCCTTCGCTTACTTTCAAAGACCTGATACTTCTGGTAAAAAATGCGTATTTCTGTGTCGCGAAGGCAAAGGTCTACACTCCTGATGGAAACTTCTACCTCGTTCTCAATGGGACTGACCGGCTGGAATCTACCTTTGGTGTCGTGCGATCGATGGTTGGGAACGATGCCAATGCCGACATCCTTACGCTTGGATATCGTCTTTCTCATGCTGTAGAGTGTCTTAACATTCTCTCAGAGCATCCTACGTGGGAACACGGTCCCAGGCGTCTTCACCTTCGCGGGATTGAGGATGGAAATGGCGATATTCTCTCCAAGTCCAACCACATAACCCCTGCATCCTGGGAGGGAAATGTCAATGTTCGAAACATATCTTTGGTCACCGTGTGGAACCTGGGATGTCGGATGGTCCCATCCGAATTCCCATCTAACAAGATCGAAGACTCGCTACTGGAGCTGGAGAACAAGGGACACGACATGGAATTCCCCTTCGGACAGGTTGACGAGAACCTTGAAATCCCCGACAACGACGGTGACGACGAGCAAGACGAGCGCAGTGATATTCCTGTCACCCCAGCAACTGAGTCTCTTGATGCACAAGACGCGACGACTCTCATCTCGTCAGTGGAGCTAGGCGAAGGTGAGTCCCCTATGCTCGACCTATGATTATGTGCTCAGACCAGACAAAGGAGAGGGCCCCCTACTCGACTTGGAGGATCATGCGTCTATCGAAACTGAGCCACGATGGACAAGGCGAGTTCAGCCCGCTTATCGATATAGGAGATGGAAAGGAGATCCCGAAGGCACACAGTCCTCCGAGAACTCGAAAGGGCGACATTTTCCAAAGTCCCAGGATCAACAGACCGTCTCAATCGGTGCGCCGGACTGTCTCGCTACGCAAAGACATCACCGCTTCTAGATTTATCTGGTGATATCATTGATTCGACATCCAAGGGGGTCCTCTCCGTAGGTGACCCCGCCGCTACGATTGTCCATTGCGAGGGACAATTCTTTTTGGCCATTATACAGATCAATGAGATACTGTTCGACGCTTCCCCGGTTCTCGAGATAAGCCCTCGATTTCTCATGGAGCCAACGGTCACTGTGCAATTTCAGATCTACCAAGTCGTTGAAACTTCCAATGAAGACCCTGACGTTGATGGCGCCGACTGGAAGTGGAATCGGAAAATGGAACAGTCCAGTGCTCAAGACGAAAGGCGCTTTCATACAGGTCATCAGCCCTGTGATCGCCATCCCCTGAAGTCAATGTCCCCATTTACTTCTTTCGAACAGATGAGCTGCGAGCAATCGCAGCTTGCCTCTTCAACTCAGTCCCAGTCCATGATTGTGGTCGACTCCCGCGTCTTCTCAAGAGGTCAAGTCATTTCCCATACCGGACGAACAGTGGTATGTCTTGATTTTACAATGGACCAGGTACTCACTACTTATCTAGCACATGCCGCATTTGTCTGCGAGACCGAGCTCGATGAACGTCCAATCACTGGACCTACGTGCGCTCAGTCCAACTGTTGTCCCAGTGTGTCAACCTGGCTATCGCATGGGATATCAGTAAACCCCACAAGATCCTCGAACACGTCGCCGCCCATATCCTCTTTGACAGCGCGCTTCGACACCACTACAGAGCTCTGCGGACTATGCATGCGTCCCTCATCCCTATGCATGTTTCACTTACGGAAGGGGAAGGGCCCGGGGAGTGCACCACAGATCGACGAGCGTGCATCTTGTTGCCCTATCTTTGTGAGTCGCTGGTTTGCTTCTCGGGGAAGGGTTTCGTGCGGCACCGGCAAGAGGGAGTGGGGAGAGAAATAGCCAGGATGCGGCACGAAACCCCTGCGACGCCGCGAGAGCGGAAGACTGCGATCACATTTGGATAACGGACTCGGGTAAGGACAAGCGTTGTAGGTAATTAGGGAATGCTATAGGCGGGGAGGCTATTATGGTAGCGTGAAGATAATGGGTGAAAGTGCGAAGCGCTCCTCGAACAAAGATGGGGGTCTCTGCTGCCGAGCCGAGGTCGCGACACCCAACCTATTAGGAATCGATGACGCGGTGAGTGAGGCTCGGTACCCCTAATATTAGGAATCGATGGCTTACCTGGTGAAAGGAGGGACGGCGTGCCGGCGCCACGGTGTAACGCCACCACAGGGGCGTTAAGTACGACGTGTACTTCGTAAGTCACAACGGGTCACGGAAAGGCGTAGGTCAATCAAGACCTGAGAGCGGTGGTGCACAAGTATCACTTGGTCTTCCCGGGACACAAGGATAATAGTAGGGTCAGGACAGGCTCAAGCGCAAAGGCGAGCAAAAAGCTTTATAACTCAAGCGCAAAGGCAAGTTCACTCGGGGTCGTGAGACGGATGATGTGGTATTTGCACAAGAAGTCAAGTCTACCGTACAAGCTAGGTATGAGTCAACTTATATAGAGGTACATGATGTTTGTACGAGACAAACATAAGGCGCGATCCTAGGATACAGGTCCTAGTGAGCTAACAAAGGGAGTCCCCCTTTGGCGACAGGGGAAACACGCGGAAGCATACACAAGTCAGATGTAAATGGAAATGGCCCAAACGGGGCGGCAGATCAGAAAGTCCATCGGAAGGTGGAGCGCGAAGAAGAAAAGAAGCGAAACCGTGAGACGTGCGGATAGTTATCGTACAAAGAGAAATCGTAACATTACCCCCCCGTCAGACTCGAGGTCGCCACGACCTCGACTAGTCACTGGTGTAGTAGCAGTCTTCATCAGGGGGTGCGTTGTCGAGCGCGGGGGATGGAGAGCGTTTGGCAGGGCATGTGTGGCACGAGAGGAAGCGGAGACGTCCCCGTTCTCCGCAATCCCGACACTGCTCGTACATGGGGCACTCAACCTCCTGGTGTCTTGCGTCGTGTCGGAGGCATTTGCCGCACCAACGGGGACGAACAGGCGGCTCCTTGTATGCGGGCGTCATGGGAGAGAGGCGGTGGATGAGACATACATCCATATGATGTGTACGGCTGCCACACCACTGGCAGGGGTTGGCGAGTGTGGGGGAGCGTCCCAGTCGGGGGTAATCTGCAATGAGGTGTCCCTTCTCTTTGCACTCGTAACACTTATGATGATACCTGTCCTTTTCCCCGTGGACACGTGGCATCTCGCAAGGCCCCCCTTCGCGTGGTACAAAGGGCATTGTGTACGCGTCAAATCGGGGGTGCGTGGGTTTAGACGTGAGCTCCACGTATTTCTCCGAGATGAGGGGGATAGCTCGCGCGTATTGGAGACGCTTCCGCACTCCTCCAAGATGCATCTCAAGGTGGAAGCGGTCACCGATGAGCTTGTCCTCGAGGCGGCGCATGTCCGCAGCTCGAGCCGTGATGGCGTCCTATTCCATCAGACACTCTCGGAGACGAGCAACCTCGGTGCGTAGACGGGGTTGACGAAGTTCTACGAGGACTTCGTCGAGGACAATGCGGCGGGGGTCATGGGGGTGGAACATGCTGATCATGTTGTCGGTGATGTGTTTGGGCATCTCTCCGGTATATCCAGGGTTAAGGTAGACCGAGCACCCGTAACAGGGTTCTCCCTTAGCCATGGTGCCGATCACCTCCTGATAGTCTTTGCGGTAATAGATGTATTTGGCGACCCTCTTTTGGTGCCCGTCGTCGATCATAAGTGGGAAGTATGTGGGTGAGTCAGGATTGTTCAGGAAGAAGGGGATGCCAGGATCAGTGGGGTCATGGTCATCGCCTTCGAGAGGGGCGACGCGATCATAGTCAATGGGGTCATCAAGAAGCGCAAGACGAGGGTTAGGTGGGAGGAGTAGTGTGTCGGAAGGTGGGTTTAGGACTTCGTCACGAGTGGGGAACGATGTTTGGGGGTCTAACTGTAGGATGGCACTCATTGCCACGAGCTCAAGAGGTGGGGGAGAGTCTAGCACAGCGAGTTGTTCAGTGGCTAAGGCCAGTACTGGTGGGGGTGGAGAGTCAGAGGTGATGGAGTATGGAGTGACTCTGTTTTGATCCTCGGGGACACCATTGTCCTGCGAGGGGACGGTCAGATTTTCGAGGATGATAGTGACGGGAGGACGAGTAGGCAGTGTGGAAACAACGGGAGTGGAAGTCATATTGCAAGCGGTGGGGAGTGTATGGGTTAATGAGGGGTTTTTATATCTTTCGTCCAGCCCCGTCGGCGGTAGGGTTTGATCGGTAGAAGTCGGCGATAAGGTCTCGTGCGTGTTGGACATTGTCTAGTGGTTCCCACGAGCTGTCACTCATGGGAAATCCCTTCCATTGGATCAGGAACTGAAGTTTGCGCCCTCGGCCATGAAGTCTAGACCCAAGGATTCGCTCGACTTCGAATTCTTCTTCTCCTTCGACAAGGTCAGGTGGTGGTCGTGTGAAGTTCGTACCTGTGGAGCTCCGTCTCTCTATATGGGGTAAGGAGGTTGGCATGGAACACGGGATGGATCTTCCATGTCTTTGGGAGGTCAAGTTCATAAGACACCGCTGATAAGACCTTCTTAATGCGGAATGGTCCGTGACGTTTTGGGGCTAGCTTTGCGGTAGGGTAGAAGGTGCGGAGATTTGTTGCTTCTAGCCAGACCTGTGCACCTTCTTGGTAGGGGATAAAGCGGGTCTTTCCTCGTTTTGCCATCAGTTCTTGCGCATGTTTAATGCAATCTTGCGCGTGTTGTCGTCTGATGACCATTTCTTTCGAGGCGTTGATCTACTGATGGAGTCGACGTGGGTTTCGGCGTCCACATGGTACGTGGTTCCCATCCCATGATGAGTGAAAATGGGGAGTGCTTTGTGGTTGCGTTTGGCCATGAGTTGTGCGCGAATTGTGCCACTGGTAGGGCCTCTGCCCAATTGTCCTGTTGCACGTTGCTCCAATGACGAAGATATTGTTCGAGCCATTGGTTCGTGCGTTCGGACTGCCCATCTGTTTGAGGGTGGTATGCAGACGAGATATTCTGTCGGATTCCAAGAACCTGGCAGAGTTGCTTCATAAATGCTGACGTGAATCAGGGGTCGCGGTCTGTGATGAGTTTTCGTGGGATGCCTGTAATGCGGGTATACGTGTTGGAGATAGAGGCGCGCGACTCCTTCTGCGGTGATTGATTCATTGCACGGGATGAAGATGGCCGCCTTTGAGCAGTCGTGGTCTGTAATTGTGAGGATGGAGTCATATCCCTGTGATTGGGGAAGTTTCGTGATGAAATCCATCGCTACAACTTCGAAAGGTTCTGCGTCTGGGTCGGTGGAGATGGGGAATAAATGTGGCTTTTGTCGATGTGGGTTTATTTTATTGGCTTGACACGTCGCACAGCCTTTGACATAGTCTTCTACGTCTTTGCGCATGTTGGGCCACCAGTAATCGCGTCGTATGAGTTTGTATGTATTTGCAATTCCCGGGTGTCCCATGGCTGGGGGATCGTGAAAGAAGGTGATTACCCCCTGTTTAAGGTCGTTGTCGCCCACGACAACCAACGCATCATTTTTCCACCATAGCCCATTGAGTTTTTTCAGGTTATGTGGTTCCACCCATCGCAAGACATCTTTTTCGTCAAGGTTCTGCGATATCTGGGTCCAGATGTCCATGTCGTGCATTGACGTCTCGGTCGTTCAGATGAAGCGGTCAGCGGGGAGGACGATAACTGTCATTGTTGTCTTCCTCGTCGGCTGCGTAGTCTGCCCGTCGTGACAGGGCGTCTGCGCGACTATTCTTTACCCCTGAGATGTGTTTCAACACAAAGTCGTACTCAGAGAGTTCCAAGAATTCGCGGGCTACACGCCTGCTGATTTTTCGTGGTTCTTTCCAGTACTGGAGGTTGGCATGGTCGGTATGGATGATGATTTTGTGAGGGGACCCAACCAAGTAGGTACGCCACGCGCGCAGTGCTTTTACTACTGCCAAAAGCTCTCGGTCATAGATATTGTAGTTACGTTCCACTTGGTTAAGGGATTCGGAATGGAACGCTACTGGGTGCATTTTGTCATCCGGGCCGAGTTGATCGAGTACCGCTCCTAATGCCACATTAGAGGCGTCTACTTCAAGTTCGAAGGGTTTTGTGAGGTCAGGGAATAGAAGTGTGGGCTCTCGGCCGATGGAATGTTTTATGTTGTCGAACGCGGTTTGTTCGTCTGATCCCCAAGTCCATTGGGTGTCTTTTCGGGTGAGGTTGTGAAGTGGGCGTGCTGTTGTCGAAAAGTTCCGTATGAAGTGTCGGTAGAAGTTACAAAACCCCAGGAAGGTGCGTACTTCCCGCAGGTTCTTCGGTGCTCGCCACTCTAGGATTCCTCTGACTTTGACGGGGTCCATGCGTACGTTCCCGTGTCCGATGATGAGTCCGAGGTACTCGATTTCATGTACTTCGAACGCACATTTCTCGGGCTTGACGTATAGGTCATGTTCTTCACATAGGCGGAGAACTTCGTGGAGGACGGATCGGTGGTGGGAGGGGTCGTCGGCCGTAGCGATAAGGATGTCGTCCATGTAGACGATTACTTCTTCCGTAAGTATGAGAGGTCGGAAGATCCAGTCCATCATTGCTTGGAACGTGGCTGGTGAATTTGTGAGACCAAAGTACATAACCAGGGGTTCGAACGCCCCTTCATTGGTTTTGAAGGCGGCTTTCCACTCATCCCCTGGCTTCACTCGGACGTTGTTGTATCCCCATCGAATATCCAATTTCAAATAAAGGCGTGCAGGCCTTATGCGATCGATGAGTTCCGGTATGAGGGGTAGTGGGTAGTGATTTCTGACGGTGAGCTCATTTAGCCGTCGGTAATCTTGGACCGGTCTTAACTTTCCGTCCTTTTTTTTGATGAAGAAGAAGGGAGAGGTGTAGGGGGATTTCGATGGTCGGATATATCCTTTTGCGAGTTGTTCATTTAGGAAGGTTGTGAGTGCGCTTCTCTCGTTTTGAGCGAGAGGATAGACTTTACAATCCAATGCTGCCGGGGCGTTAGGAAGGAGGTCGATTGCGTGATCCCATATTCGTGAAGGTGGGAAACAATGCGACGCTTCCTCGTCAAACACCTTTCGATGTTTATGATACTCCTTTGGGACCATCTCTTCGAATGTTCGGTCCTCCTTTGTTGCTGCCTCTCTTTGCGCTAATTCGGATGCGGTCGTTGTCTTCCGTAGAAGCGCAATGTGAGGTTCACGCTCATCATCCATGAGCTGTTCCCATGCTTCCTCGTTGAGTTGGTACGTCTCCAATGCTTGGATGGAAGCTTCCATCGGCATGGCTTCGTCCGACAAGTGAAGGCTGGAGATGACTACTGGCTGAAACTCCTCATTCAGCGTCGCATCTCCCCATTTGATCACCGGCTCGAAGGCCGTGAACCAGGGGTAGCCAAGAATTACTTCGTCCCTTCCTAGGTTTGTAACGAGGAAGCGGAGTGTCTTTGTTTCTTTGCCCACTCATACGGTGAGGTCAGTATATTGGGTGATAGCGCCATCCTGATTATGTGTGCCGTCCACATTCCAGATGTGGATGGGTGTCGCGATATCACATGTGGTGATTTGAAGTCGTTTGAGCAGATTCGAACAAATGAAGTTGTCGGTTGCTCCAGAATCAACAAGAACTTGTCTTTCGGCCGTTGCGTGTGCAGATTTGAACAAAACTGGGATTCGCATAGAACAATATCTGCTATGGTACACGTTCAGGTTTAAAGCTCTAGCCCAGGCCGCCGGGTTCAAGCGTTTGGAAAATCCTCTCTCCCGAATAACTTCTCGACCATTAGGTCGCGCACCTCCTGTGTTTGGGCTGTCATCACCGCGATCTGAGCGTTAGCCTGCTCATCATTCGACAATATGCGGTTCGCGTGTACGGCGATAGTAGTGACGGCGGGAGTTGGTAGTGATGCGGTGTTGGGGACGGAAGATGAGTAGGAGGTCGTGGTGGCCTCAGCGATTTGCGTGCCCTTTTGTGGACAATTACGCGAGATATGCCCGTGAGCACGGCAGCGAAAACAGCGTCCTTCCTTCTGAAGTTGGGCCTTGTCAGAATCGGTGAGAGCCACATTGGCTCGGGCGCGTCCAACATCCATGGCGTTTGGATCGCGATTTTTGCTGAGGGCTTGGACCCACTGGTCCCGGTTGTGTACCCCCTTTTTCTGGCGCGGAGTTCTGCTCTTTCTGAGCCGGTCCTTCAGAACCAAGTATTCAGCTTGTTGTAGTCGAGCGGCAGCCTTCCATTCATCCCAGGTAACAGGATGTTGGAAGCGAATGGCATTAATTACTAACTGGTTGGGAAGCCCGTCTTGGAACATTTCCAGAGTCGTGGCTTCATTGGGGTTGTAGCCGGCCTTTGTGACTAGGGTTTGGAATTGCGCGATGTATGAGTCGATATCCTCCCCCTTCATGCTATGGGTTTGGAGTGTCTTCCGGGCTCTGGTTTGTTCTCCTGTGTCGGTGTATGCTTGTGTGAAACGGGTGTGGATGGTGTCCCACAGATTTATCTCGTTATGATTGACACCCGCGGTTATTTGTTCGTCGAGCCATTTTGTTTGTTTGTCTACCCAGTCATCAACAAGTGGTCCTCTCAGGTAGGAGAGGAGGGTCATCGCCCGTTGGTATGGGACCGACAGTTGTTCGACGTCTGGGTTCATTCCTTTGTAAATGGTGAACGCTCGGAGGAACGAGCAGCTTTGCTCTCTATTCCATCGAATACAGGGGGTGGGTTTCCTCTGAGGCGTCCATGGCCTCCTGGTGCGGGGGGCTCCTGCGGGTCCTGCTGGTGGAACTACGCCACCACCGCCACCACCACCACCTCCACCACTGGGTGGTACTGGGGCTCCTCCTCCTCCGCTAGGTGGTACTGGGGCTCCTCCTCCTCCGCTAGGTGGTACTGGGGCTCCTCCTCCTCCGCCACTTGGCACGGAGCTTCCTCCTGTTCCTCCTCCGCTCGTGAGAGTAGTGTTGGCCGAAGATTGTATTGGTTGGGCCATTGCGTATGATGGGAACGCTGATGCGAAGAGATTGCTTGTGGGGACAGGAATACTAGGCGATGAGTCGCTGGGCAGATCGATGTCGATTCCAGGAGGGTTGTGTGACTTTATAGGTCCGACGTTTAGCGTGAGGGGTACTGCACTGATCGTGTACCACTGTCCCTCAGTTGGAGAGTAGTCGATAAACGCCCACAGGTGTTTGTCTTCAAGGTAGTGGATTTGTCGGTGTGATTTAGTTGATTGGTCGAAGATAAAATATCCTTCAACTCCTTTGTGTTCTCCCCAGACTGCAGCTCCTTTGGTTTTGTCAGAGAGTTCGTCGGAGCTGAGACGGTGGATGTATTCGGGTTTAAACTGGGTTCGGCTTCGACTGGTAGTCGCCACGATGAGAGACTTGACTTAATGTAACGCCACCACAGGGGCGTTAAGTACGACGTGTACTTCGTAAGTCACAACGGGTCACGGAAAGGCGTAGGTCGATCAAGACCTGAGAGCGGTGGTGCACAAGTATCACTTGGTCTTCCCGGGACACAAGGATAATAGTAGGGTCAGGACAGGCTCAAGCGCAAAGGCGAGCGAAAAGCTTTATAACTCAAGCGCAAAGGCGAGTTCACTCGGGGTCGTGAGACGGATGATGTGGTATTTGCACAAGAAGTCAAGTCTACCGTACAAGCTAGGTATGAGTCGACTTATATAGAGGTACATGATGTTTGTATGAGACAAACATAAGGCGCGATCCTAGGATACAGGTCCTAGTGAGCTAACAAAGGGAGTCCCCCTTTGGCGACAGGGAAAACACGCGGAAGCATACACAAGTCAGATGTAAATGGAAATGGCCCAAATGGGGTGGCAGATCAGAAAGTCCATCGGAAGGTGGAGCGCGAAGAAGAAAAGAAGCGAAACCGTGAGACGCGCGGATAGTTATCGTACAAAGAGAAATCGTAACACACGGGGAGGCTCTAGCGAACCGGGGGCATGGAGTAGCGGATGAAGGATTTGTGGAGGGCGGGCGCGGCCTGGATGTATGGGGCAATGATGACGGCGTGTTTCCTCAGGTATAATAAGAAAGAGTCCCCGGCCCAGCGCCCCTTGGGCTTCACCACGTCGAAGGGAACCCGCGCATGAGGTACTCGAGGGTGGAGCCAATTCGTATGCCGTGCCCCTGCAGCGGCTCGAGGCCGGCTGCGCGCGCAGCCTTCCCTATCCTCTCGAGGAATTTCGTCTTGGTGAGCGGGCGACGCACGCTCTTGGCCCGATACGTGAAGAGATGCGCCGTCTCGTACGGCTGGTTGACTTGAAGGTGGTTCAGCAGGGCGGCCGTGGGGTCCGTGTCCCCGTTTTGCGAGGCCCAATAAACGTCCTCGCCTTCGTTGCCGGCGGATTTGGTGGTGGGAAGGTGGAGCACAGTGACTTTGCAGCCGTTGCGGTCCTGGTCGTAGGAGAGGTTCTGGGGGGTGATGTGGGCACTCGGGCGGAAGCTCTCCAGGGTGCGAACCGTGAACTCGCCGAGCCTGGCCGAGGCATAGAAGCAGGTGGTGAGGCAGGCAAATACTGCCGCATCCATGGGATCCTTGAGATCGAGGTGCTGCCGGACAGCCGCGATGAAGTCGGGGGTGTAGGGGAGACACTTCTTCCTCTTCGCGGATTCCGGGGTTAATTTGTGGGCGGCCCGCAACATGGCGTCCATTTCCTTCTGGTTCAAGACCCAGGGGACGCTGTGCAGGGTGTGCCAGGCGCGAACCCCATTGAGGTAGTTGGATATGGTTCTGCCGGAGTACGCTGCCGCCATGTAGGCGACGAAGGCAGATAGGAGATCCTGGGCGGCAGGGGCTCTGGCTGGCTCTGGTATTCCCTTGTTGTCGCAGAAGCAGTGCCACATCAGAAGGCCTGAGCTGTACGCGGCACGCATATCCTCCTCCCATGCGTGCGCCATCGTGTCTTTTATGCGCTCCATCTCCGCTGGGCCAAGTGCGGAAGTGCCCGTGGATGGGGTTAGGGCGGGGGCTGGGGTCCATAATCTCAGGCGATCCCTGGCGAAGCAGTGGGGGCGAAGGTGGGAGGGACGAGGAGTGAGGGAGGGGGCATGAGGGGCTGGCCTCTTATGTGGGGGGGCCGTGGTGGGGGGTATCGACAGCTGACGCGGCCTCGTGTTGAGGGATTTTCGCCGCTTGGCTTCCCTCATGTCGAGGCCCAGTGATGCGTGCAGAGCGTTGTCTGGGCGTGTTAGCCGGTTAACGACGGCGGCTCTCGTCAGGTTGGCCAGCTCCGATGTCAACGAGGAAAGGCCGGACCTCTTCTGGGATGCGGATGCAGTCGAGGAGGAGCTCGGGGGGAGGGTATATCCCTCGGGAGGGAGCGTCGGCGGGATTCTGCGCGCTGGGGACGTATCTAGTGTGTATCGACCAGTCGCTGCCCTCCGCAAGCTCGAGTACGCGGTGGAATACGCGGTTGGTAGGCTTATTGGCGCTGGATTTTTTCCACCATCCCTCGACGACTGCTCTATTGTCCCCATATACCTTGAAGTATTCGCCCTCGCTTGCACGCGAGCGTAGACCGAGGATGAGGAGCTCGAAGCCAATGGCCTCAGCCCATTGGATGTCCCTCCCTTGGGACTTCCAGCCATCAACGAGGCGCCACACCCGCCATCTGGGGCTGATGGTGATGGCCACGCCGAATCCAGAACTCGCGTCGGAGTAGGCGTCATGGTCGATGAGGGGGGTGGGTTTTGGGATGACTCGGGAGAACTCGACGCGGCCGAGGCGCTGCTTCCACCATTCAAGATCGCGCGGAGTGTCGCGGGGTGGGGTGTGCGGTACGAAAGGACTGTCACTGAAGGAGGCCAACATGGCCTCCAGGTTGGTGAGATAGGCCCGTCCGGATGGCATAACCAGCGAAGCGTGCAGGAGCTTGCCGTAGAGCCTCTGGGTCTCGAGGAGGTCGTGCACGCGTCGGGTTTCCCACTCTGCGATCGCTGCGAGGTACTTGGCTTTCTTCCCTTCGAGCAGGTGCACCACACGGGTGTGCAGGTTCCAGCAAAGGCCAAGGTAGGGGACCTCGGTCACAAAAGGAATCAATTTTGACGATTCCCATCGGATGCCGAGGCGCAATGAGACTGCATCGATGTCGCTGTCTGCGTACGCGAACGCGGCGTCCTGCTCGGAGCGCAGGGAGGCATCCGCCAGGTCCTGCAGTGCGAACCCACAGTCCTTGGTGAATTCTTCTGGGGCGTCATCAGGCTGAATCTTACCCTTGAACCAGAGGCGACTGCCATCCTGCACCTGCCCACCCTGCATGCAGATCTCGGCATGCCACAGCACTCGTTGCGAGTTGTACTCGGCGAGGTGGCTCCATGGGACCCTGAAGAAAATGTGGTCGTCGACCCATTTGGCCAAAGGGCCAATGCCGTGGCCCCGGAACACGTCCGCACCGGCATCGGCAACCATTCCGTACACGCCTCCAGCAGAGGTGAGGCCAAAATTGTTGCAGATGTTGACTGCAAATTGGTCGTCCGCTTGCAAGCGAATGACGAGGCCTGGCCATTGGGCTGGGGCAGCTGGAATGGTCCTGTAGGCCTCTGCCACGTCGCGCACCGAGGCCTGGGATCCGGGGGGGAGACGGGCGATGAGCAGGGCGACCGCAGCAAAGGTGCCCCACGTGCACAGGAAGTTGTTGCTGTCAATGGCGGCATTGATTGCTGCCGCCTTGGGCAGAGGGCTGTGCGGATGGGAAAAATTGTGGACAGCTCGGTATTTTCCCAGTTTGGACGTTTTGGGGACCAGGGACAGGGGGAGGATTGGAAGGGGCCGAGACTGGCCTCCAGTTGCTTACGCGTGAAGGGGCCGATGTAACGGTAGTGATTTAAGGTCCGGTCCGGTCCGGTTTTTCACCTTCCTAATAAGGCAACCGGACCAAGACCGGTCCTAATTATTCAGAATTTTCAAAAGACCGGACCGGGACCACTATGGACCGGTCCTAATCGGTCCTGCTGCTGATAAAGACCGGTTGGTGACCGGTCTTTCGTGCAACCGGTATGTTTTTTTCGTCATGGGCCAAAAAATATGTGAAATTAATTTATTACACTAAGAAATAAATACACTAGATACACATGTATACTAGATGCACAGGATTGTAAGGGTGAAACGCGTCGCAAATGGTCATGCAGGCCTCCGCGGGGCGCAAAATGTTGGATGTAGATCCGAGGCGGTCGCAGACGCGTGGTTGTCGAAGGGTTAAGGCCGCGCGAAAATGCGGCAAGTTCGGGAAGGGAAACTTTGGGCTACACAGAGCCCTGCTAGGTTGGGTGGTTGCAGGCATTTAGTAACAATCGTGCACGCTTTCGCGCTACGCGAAACTTCACACAAGTGGTCGCCAAGTTTGGTAACATGTTGCACCTGAGTTGCTAAGGCCGCGAGCGAATGCAGCATGCTGGGGAATGCTAAGGATAATGATACCGGTACGGCAGTTCACGGGTTTCGCCGGACCGGAAGTCACAGCATGTCACTATGTCAACCAACGCGTCAACACAGAACCACTATAGTCGCTTCGACATCCAACGCTCCAAGTCAGCGCTCGTCGATTGCTTTGATTTGGCCCAGGGAACTCTCAAGAAGATAAGTCTCTTTTTCTATCCTTCTGGCTAACTTTTAACTAATGCAGCCTTACAGTGTTTTTCTCCTTTCTTCTCTAGGTTTTGAACAAGTTCTCACCGCCACCTCGCGCAAGAATGGCCACGATTCGGCCATGGCGCCGCGAGACCACGGCGTCGACGCAGCGCCGCGAGACCACGACTCCGACGAGGCGCCACGAGACCATGGCGTCGACGCGGCGCTGCGACACCACGGAGTCGACGCAGTGCCACGACACCATGGCGTCGACGCAGCGCCGCGACAACCACGACATCGACGCGGCGCCACAACACCGCGACATCGACGCAGCGCCGCGACACCACGACATCGACACGGCGCCGTGACACCACGACTCCGACGCGGCACTGCGACGCCACGACATCGACGCGGCGCAGTGACACGACGACTCGGACGCGGCGCCGCGACACCATGGCGTCGACGCAGCGCCGCGACACGACGACTCCGACGCGGCGCCGCGACACGACTCCGACGCAGCGCCTCGACACCACAGAGTCGACGCGGCACCGCGACACCATGGCGTCGATGCAGCGCCGCGACACCACGGCATCGACCCGGCGCCGCGACACTGACACGGCGTGCAAGCTCTACCCATGACACCATAACAGTTCTTAGATTACAAGTAGTACAGTAGTAGCTAATATATCATGCACGAAAACACTGTCTGAATGTGTGAATCAAGGTGTGAATAGTATATTGGTCGGTTGCTGTAAAGACCGGTTTCAACCGGTCTTTTTTCGGTTGCAGAATATTCGTTGAAAATGGGCAACCGCAACCGGGCTAAGTCCAGAAGGGGTGCAACCGCAACCGATGGTCCGGTTGCATACCGGTCCGGTCCAGTTGGGTCCCGGTCTTTTTCCGGTCCTATGGACCGGACCTCAAAACACTATGTAACGGCCCATTTCGAATTCATGTTCGACAATGGAATTATATACATTAATGAGCGAACTAATGGAAGCATGATTCGGAGGGGTGAAAGTGCGGGAAATGATGGGAATGCCCAGATCGAAGCCGACTGCGAAGCTCTGTATGAGATTGGGATATTTGGGGAGGAGGCCGAGGCGCGTGAGCTCTGACACCCAGGCGTCCTGGTCGTACAGGGTAAGGGGCTTACACCTTCTCTGCTCGAGGGCAAGATTGCGCGCCGTGATTGGGTTTCCCGCACCCAGAGCATCTGTGACGCTCAGGGTGGCTCGCTGAGGGGCATCCCCTTGGGATTTGCCAGTCGAAGCACACAGGGAGGCCGTCTGCCATGACCAGCCTTCCCTGCCCATTTTTTCTGGCGATGCCCAGTGATCCATCCCAACGCTTGACACCGTCGCACTTGGAAAAGGCATGTTCGTGGAGGCCGAGGCACGCTGCGCAGACTCCCCCACGCGGGCCTGCGCCGGACGGAAAAAACTCGGGCATGTCTGGCTTGGTATGCTTCGGGGATGCGAATCCGGGCAGTCTGGGGCGGTACCCTGGCTGGCGCGAGGGGAGCGCGAGCGAGGACGCCTTCCCGGGGGGGTGACGCAACGGGGAGAGGCCGAGCGCGTTCGGCTGTGCGGGTGGCCGGCGCGGTCTCGGTGCCTGGAGGACACGCGGGACACGGAGGGCTCATGGCTGGCATGTACTCTCATCATCTGAGAGCGCAGCGGCGGGACGGCGGGTTGTGGGGCAGAGCACAAGGCAAAGCCGGCATGGCATAACAGCAGGTGGCGCGCGCGGGGCAAGGCCAGCGGCAGGTAGGGGTCACCAGCGCACGGGGCAGAGCCGGCGGTGGGAGGAAAGAACGGCACGGCAACGTTTGTATTAAACGCGAGAACGGCAGGGAAAGCGGCACGGCACGGCAGGGGGACGGGGCCCAGGGGAGGGTACAGCGCGAAAGAAGGAGTGCAGGTGGTTGGCGACGGCAGACGGGGGAGATGGTGTTCGGGAAGGTGAGGGAATGGGACGGTGGGAGGGGAGGAGAAGGAGATATCGTCAGTGAGGGAGAATTCAATGCATGGGGTTAGGGCATACCTGCTCCATCATTTTCCGGTCCTGGGCCCTGTTGTTCACGGTCTCGGCGAGGGACTGCATGAAGGCCTCGTTGATGACTTCGATGTCGAAGCCCTGATCCCGCTTGAAGGCGTCGAACCATTCACGTCGGACGCGACTTTGGTATAGGATGAGCACTTCATTGCCGTTGTCCTGCACTCTTCTGGGGTGTAGCTCCAGGGCGACGAAGAAAGCGGCCAGGGATTCCACATGCGCAAGCGGCCAGACCCCAGATTGGGCCATGAAGTGTATCATGGTGTTCTTCGCGTACATCACCTCGTCCCAACTGAGGTTCTCATCGCTTCGGATGTTCCGAGAGGGCCTCACGGCAGCGAGTGGGCGGATGGCCAAAGTGTCTTCGACTTGCGCGAAGGCCAGGGTGTCTTGGCTGATGGATTTGTGGGTATCGGTGGCGGCGTCCCTGCAGCCTCGGATGGTGAAGTAATCGAGTTCGATGTACTCCAGGTTGCTGATCTTGTTCAGAGCGTATTGGGCTGGGTGTAACGTTCCTTCCTGGACGTTGGACTTGACTTGAGTCACGTGTACCTGTTTGCTGCTGCAACCGCGTTGCAAGGCGTAGGGGCGTTTGATGGTCGTCGATAGTGGCAGATAGAGGAAAAGCGAACAGTGGCTGGACAGGCTCCGAAAGCGCACTGAAGAGGATGAAGGTGGAGGGACGGGTCTCCGAGGTCACACCAGCGAGCGAGAGGTGATCGATGTGGTTATTCACAGAGTGGATAGCGCAGTACTACTGGCCCGGCTCCAAAGAGGGAAGGTATTCACAAAGATATCAAGCTACCGCTGTAAGGCGCAAGTAGCCCTCTACTTATAGTACTTAGGGGAGCTTTGAAGCCCAGCCCTAACTCCGAAACCCTAATACAAGTAGCCAATGGCATAAGGCTCTCGATCGGCATCAGTCATCAATCCATACAGTAGTCAGCGGTCATCAGTCATCCGCTATGTGGTATCAGTCATCTGAGTCTCGATTCGTACCGTATTGCATCAGAGGCTAGACCAGTCCGGGCACAAGCTCATCCGGGCTCTTCTGGACAAGTCGAGGCAGGCCACGTGCCAGGGTCACGTGACGGCCATACTTCAGGACCTATTCCCAAGGCTCCTGACAGCATGTCTGTGGCAGGGAGGGAGATTGATCGCTCACCAGGCATCCCGCTCTCACAGTATCTTCTAGGGCTGCTATTGTTGCCCATACTCTTTCTTGCACGCGTGGGTCTTCTTCAGCTTGCCAGTCCCACCAAGGGTCTTCAGGTGTGTTGGCGGACTCCACAAAGGGGATGTCGGCGGTCGGCATGTAGTCACATGGCGAATCACGTGCCAACGAGGGTGAAACCGTGACACTGGGCGTGGCTCGATCCAGTTGGCGACGCCTTGGCCCTTGACGAAGGAGCCGATCTTGGGCTTTTTCTTCTCCGCTTCTCTGCGCTGCTGCTCTGCTTCTTTGTCGCGCAGGGCTTGCTGGGCGTCCTCTTCCTCCTGTGCCAGCCTATCTTGTTCTTCCTGCTCGATCCGGTCTTGGTCGAGTTGTTCGTCCCAGGCAGCTCTCTGGTTGTCGTTCTCCCTAGTCCAGGCCTCTCTTAACCATTGAGCAGCCCCTTCCTCGGTGAGGGGATCTATTCCGGGGTTGGCGTCTATCATTGTCTGCCTCAGGAAATCCCACTCATTGCCTCCGAAGTTCGGGCACCTTGCTCGGGCTGGGTCTTCAAGTATGTGGGGCATTCGACGGGAATGCAGAAGGTGATAGATAACGTGTTTTTATGAGGGAAAGCAATTACAAAAGAACAGATGCCGGTTTTCTAGACTGGTTGGAAAAATGGGCGGGCAGGTGGCGGCAGGCGAGGAAAGGATAAGTCACGTGCCGCCATGCCCGCTCACACAAAGACAATGCTCTAAGGCGCCGCTCATGCCTCGCTCTGCCTTAGACCGGCCAACCTTGCAGGCAAGTTATTCTACTCAGCAGCAGCAACAGAACGCACCAACTCGCCTTGTACCAATGTCCCAATGACCTGTCATCTGTGCCCATCAACATCGACAGCAGTTTGGAAGTACAATATGAAGACCCACCTTGCACGGAATCACCCATCTACCAAAGGCGATGGTTCTCACAAAGCATACATGATCAGCGAGTCTGAGAAGGCCGCCCTCAAGATTCTGTGGGAGAGGCAGTACAAGATCTCGCGCCGACGTCGAAGAGGCAACGTCGTCTCAACACCTCTTGCAATTTCCGAGGCGCACACCTCACGGCAAGCTTTTTCGTGAGTCTTTCATCGCTGTCTTTCTCTGGCTTATCTCAGTGCTTCAGATCGTCGCAGGGCCCCTCATCTTCCAACCATGCCCCTACCCCTGACACAATACGTGAAGACGACTGCGAGGCCTCAGTTCCCTCTGACAGCGACTCAAGCTCAAGGACAAGCCATCAAATTGACGAAGAGAGTGAGCGAGGCGATGCTGAGAACTCGGATGCCGAGAGGGAACCTGGATCCACCCCGGACCACTGGACGACCGACGCAGCTGACGAGCGTGTGGTGACTGACGCAACCGAGCACTCGGAGCATAGTAGGGTGATGAGTGCGTCCGAGGTGCATGCAGACGGCAAGTCGCTCTTGGAGCCCAGGGCAAATGAGATCGAGATGATGACTGACGTGACTGGGAACAGTACGTCTATACATGTTGGTGCGACTGAAAGTCGACTCAAGAACTGACTCGCCTCCGGTAGATACAGTCACGACTCACACAGGGCCTCAACAGCTGGTCTCCGTCAATCAAACCAAATTCACGCTTGAAGGACAGCCGACGAGACGTGGTCGCATACGCCGAACCAGGGACATGATGGAAGTTACAGCGTGCATCTGTGGCAAACCTGTGGAAAGCGAGTTGAAAAACGCCAAGACAGCTGTCCAGTGTGGGTATAGGGGCTGTGAGACATTGTGGGTCAGTGTTTTTTTTCCTTCGTGCTTGACGAACGCACTGATGTCTCTCGATTAGTTTCATCTCGAGTGCCTTAATTTTGAGGTAGCTCCCCGTAACTGGCGTTGTCCCAATCATATCCGGCCAACCAAGCGTCAGCGTTGTTAGAGTTGCACGGTGTTCATACAATATATCTATATGTTTTTCCGAATTTCCATATTTGGCACCCACTTTCCTTTTTTGGGGGGTACCTGGGGGGGGGGGATAGGGCTTGGCCCCTTAAAAAAATTTACCGGCCCCGTGCAATTTTAAGAATCCCGGCCCCCCCTTGGCTCAAATCGTACGTGCGTTAGTGTTGACTTGTCCATGTCCCCATCAAATCCCTGGCGCGCATACCCATCTCGACAAACCCGCGCACAATACAGGCCCCAACGAGTTCGGTATCTTCCTGAACTATACCCGTGCCTTGCGATTCGACGACAAGCCGGATTACTCCTACTTACACAAACTCTTCGGCACTTCCACAAGGCAGCGTGAGCAACCCGGAGCGAATCGACAAGTCGACAACGACAAGCCGGATTACTCCTACTTCAAGTTATGCAAACTCTTCGGCACTTCCACGCAGCGGCGCGAGCAAGTTGGACTGTTGGAGGCTTGGAGCAACTCGGAGCGAATCAACAAGTCGACGCGGCGCGAGCAAGTTCGAGCAACTCGCAAATTGTTATTGACTAGTAGACTACCAGTATCAGTATAGTTACATAGTGTACAAGTGGAATCATGTACGGGTATTCAAGAAACCTGCGCACCCTTGGCTGCACCCCCCAAACGGGCCAAACCCCCCCATTGACCCGCGTCAACCCGCGACAACCCCTACCCCTACCCACGTCAACCCCTACCCCTGGCCTACGGGTAGGGGTTTTCACGGGTAGGGGTAGGGGTACAGTCAAAAATACCCCAGGGTTCAAGGGGGGCCAAAAATGTCGCTCCCTGACCCAGGGCTGGGGGGGGGGGGTCAACCAAAATCCTTTAAAAAAATTTAATATTTTCCACTTTATGGCCCACAGCAGGGGGTTGGGGGCAGGGTTGGGGGGGGTCAATAGTGTTTTAAGGTCCGGTCCGGTCTGGTTTTTTGTCCGGATCTGATGCAACCAGGACCAGGACCGGTCCATGCCGAAGGCAGATTAGTGAAGACCGGACTGAGACCGCTACCGACCAGTCTATGTCGGTTCACTCGAGCTCACAGAAATATGCGTCAGTTGCAACCAATCATTACTAGGGACCGGTTGCATTTTTGGTTGCAACCGGTTTTACACAAAAATAAGTACAAGTGTCTACTCTGCAGAGCGTTAAACGAAAGGAATTATTTATACACTTGTAGTACTAGTAGTGAATCAGTACCAAGTGCCTTCGCATGGCTAGTGTTGTGCCAAATCCGGCTTTGGCCTGAAGCCAGGATTTGAGATTTGCTAATTTGAGCTTGGGGTTGCTCAATATGTGAGGTGAACTCTTGTAGATGGCTCAGGCAAGGCTTGGCTCACATCTTTGAGCAAGTTTGAGTCCAGATAAGTCCAAGTTAGCTAGTTTCAACTTTTGGCTTCAGGCCAAAGCCGGGTTTGGCACAACACTACGCATGGCCATCCCCACTGGCACTGCCGTTGTGTGACTGTGTCGTCTGCTGGATTCAAGTTCCCAGTGCGCACATGCGGTCGGGGCCGATGGCTGTCGCGGACTCCGTAACCTGCTAGATTGTCACCATCGGTGTTGCACATTGTGGTTTCAAGGGTCGTCTCTGTCATGTTGTAGTAGTTGCAGGTTGCAGTTGCCGTCCGATTTGTGAGAGTTCCGGGTGCCGCTGTGGCCGAGTAGCCTGCGAGCGATAAAGAATGGGCACTTTCTTCAACACGAAGGTGGTTTAAATAAAGGCGAGCCCGTAGCTACCACAGAAGAGGGTAAGGTAGAAGAGAGGGTAGGAAAAGAGGGAATGGGTGGCATGGAAGACGAGACGTGGAGACGATCGAAATACAGTGACAAGACGCAAAGGGGTAAGGTAACATGTGGGCCAAGACAGAGACTAGGGAGCCAATAATACGAGACAATGGGAATATGATGAAAGGAGGCCAGTCCTGGTCGACGACAGCGCGCTTCTACATTGCTGTTACAAATTAGTAAGACTGAAACTAAAAGATAAAGGACACCCTTGCCAACGACAAAGGGGCAGCGTGGCCAAGGTGTTCTACGGGCGAAGCGAGTTGACGGTTGAAGGGGGGATGACAACAGAGAGGAAGGGGGTGATATGACGAGGTCAGAGGACTTGGCGAAAAACTTAAAAGGCAACTCAAGGTGCAAGGACGTACAGCCTGCCTGTGAGTGGCCTAGGGGCCATCTTGCAGGGAATCGGTGTTGATGTTGTCCATTTGTGTGGTTGCGAGGGAGGGACCAAATGAGTGACGAGGAGAGTGGATAGAGTGAGCAATAGGGAAGGGACGGAAATTGACGGCGAGCTATTTGGCAGTTATTTGGCACTTTCGCACCGCCAGGCTGATGCTCATGCGCTGCAACCTTGCACCAGTACATTTTACCTTCGGCCAACCCACAAGTCTCGCGTTCAACTGTTCTCGGTACTTGTGCACCATAGATCCCTTTTCTTACATATGTATCTCCTGTATTTAACATCAAAAACAGAGAATAAGTTGCCAGCTCAGATCCCAGCAGGCTCCATGCCTTGTTAGCGTTCCCAAGTGCGCCACACTCACGCGCACCCTTAGAAATTGAGAAGCTGTCCATTCCTAATAAACATGATCATGCCCACGAGGTTCAGAAATGTGCGGCAGAGTGCGTGATGCCTCGCATCACCAATTATTGAAGAGCCAGCGTTGACCACCTTCTGCACCCCCAAGCGCGCCGCACCTCCACGCGGTTTTAGCTACTCGGGAGAGACGCGTCTACAAATTGAACAAACACCTGTGTGAAGTTTCGCGTTGTGCGGAGGCCTGCGCGATAGGTTGCAACAGTCAATAAATCATTCTGGTCCATTTACAGTAGTTACTGACAACTGAATTACAATACAGAAGTTTCCAGATGAGACTTGGTGCGAATGCCAGTGCCGCAGCAACGCCGAAATGGCCGAAACCCTCAAAGGCCTCGACGAACCTGCCCGGGTATGTAGACCGGTGACCGTCTGGATATACAGTACCAATTATCATGACGGGTATTGGCTGGAATACCCCTTGTCACGGGTTCGTGGGAAGTTGCTGCACACAACCGCTTCGACTCCAAAGTTCAACGTTCATTCAACGTTCAACGTTCAACGCTTGTCGACTGCGTTGCTTGGGCCCAGCGAATAGCTAAGTGATTTTTTAAAATCCTTGTCCTCCAAATTGACCATAACGAGATATGGTATTTTTTAAATTTTCTTTTCTAGGTTTTAAACATGCGCCGCCATAATTTGGCCATGACGCCAGCGACGTCCGTGACACCGACGCGGCGCCGCGACACCACGGCATTGACGCAGCGTTGCGAGATCACACGTCGACACGGCGTCACGACACCACGGAATCAATGCAGCGCTGCGACATCACGGCATCGATGCAGCGCTGCGACACCACGGCGTCGACGCAGTGCCACGACACCACGACATCGACGCGGCATCACGACACCACGGCATCGACGCGGCGTCGTGACACTACGGCATCGACGCGGCATCGCGACACTATGGCATCGACGTGGCATCGCGACACCACGGCGCCGACGCAGCGCCGCGAGCCCACGGTGTCGATGCAGCACTGCGAGACCACGACTCCAATGCGGCGCCGTAGCACCATGGCACCGACGCGGAGCGCCGCGTCACCACAACATCAGCACAGTGTCACGACGCCACAATACCGACATGGCATGCAAGCCCCACCCACGACGCCATGGCCGTTCTTAGATTACAAGTAGTACTAGAGTACATTGTCAGTAGATACATAACTAGATAATAGTACCCAATTTATAAGTCGGTTGCTAAAAAGACTGGTCTCAACCGGTCTTTACTCGGTTGCAAGAGTGCTCACCAGAACATGCAACCGCAACTGGGCTTGGTTGTGAAGTCATGCAACCGCAACCGCTGGTCCAGTTGCCCATCAGTCCGGTCCGGTCGGGTTGCGGTCTTTTTTCGGTCCATAGGACCGGACCTTAAAACACTAGGGGTCAACCAAAATCCCTGAAAAACTTTAGGTTTTGGGCTGTCTTTTTAGTTCAGAGGGTGCACAAAGGGGGTGCACTTGTTGCTCATAAGCTCTCCCGAGCCCTCCTCTCACTGTCAGGTCCATCTTGGAGTCACGCTGCTCACTTGTGGCCCCCCAAAATTTCCTTTTTTGGTATAAGTTTCCTTTTTTAGGTGGTACATGGGGGGGGGGAGGTCAACCAAAATCCCTTAAAAAAATTTACCTACCCCGTGCAATTTTTAAATAATTTGACCCCCCTTGCCAGGGTTACCCCTGGTAATCCCTAGTCTCATTCACTGTCAGATGGCCATCTAGGCACCCCCGTCGTACCATGGTCCATTGAGCAACCCCAGAGGTAAGTTTTCGGACCTATACAGTATGGCTGTGCCTTGTCGACTTGCCGTATTGTGTACGGTCGTATACCGATGGCACGCAGCCCTATTAGTACTTTGTTTACATTTTTCGGATGTTTACTCATTTGACAGTTATAATAAACATGATAACGGTTGCTAAACATAATAATGATGTGATATTTGAAAGCACGCATACCTGCCCCGTTAGCCGTTAACCTCTTATCAGAGTTTTACAAAACCGCGTCTGTCTGCTAGGGCAAAGGGCAATGACTTTGTGCAGAGGGGCGCTCGGGCTGTCGGACCCAATATGGTGCATCCGTCTGGTACAATATGCCCAGAGGTGGGCAAGGCCAGGCAGTCAGTAGCGGTGTCGACCCTGCAAAAGCTCTCGTCAGGGGGCTACCGCTAGTACCCTGGCCGCTGCGCCTTCCGAGTCCATTTAGGGAGTTTACCAGTCTGATGAGCTACCAGGGGAGTTGGCTAGTAGCATGGCACAGCATGGCACAACGCCCGGTAGATTGGTTGCAAAGTGGGTGAACACACTGGCAAGTGAGGGCTTCCTACTTGGCTTAAGTAGCGAGCCAGCCGCATTGGCACTGCACTCTTCCGGGTAGCCAAAATAGGCAAACCAAACCCCTTTCGAGTGGCCCAGCTGCACTTTTCGACCCCATGATGTGGTCCCCACTGGCATCAGCGAGGTCTTATCGTTGTGGGACCTCTCCGCCATCCGAAGATCCGATAGCGGCAAAGTCCTCAAAAAGAGTTCAAGTTGATCTTGACTACAGTTGTCAGGCGCCCGAGATGGTGAACGTTCCGAGTTGGAATACTGTACTACTAAGGCCAGCAAGGCCAGCAGAGTTGGAGTTCTTGCCTCACACGGCCCACGTCCTACTACTAGCCACCGGTCCAAAGACAATCGGAAGCCGGAGCATTGGAAGCAGATTCTTAGATTATGGGATTTAGGAGGGTCGATGGGGGCTCATCCGGACATCATCGTTCTCTGTCAACTTTCATTTGAGGGTTCCTCGAAAGCCGCGGGTTGCGTTCCGTGTCGACGCAACCATAGTATCTGCCGTTCCGCTCTAACCTCGGTCCTGACGCTCTATAAAGGCCTTGCAACTCAGCCAAGCATTTCTTGTCCCGCTCTCTGGCCTCTAGCATTCTGAACAGCACAGTCCACTCGATCCCCCAGATACTATCTTCTAGGCTGGTCTACTGTGCACATGCGATACCACTGGCTCTATGCCCTCTCATTCCTCACAACCACACCCATCGGCGCCGACTTCGCGACGCCCCTCGCTCCTTGGGACAACATGCGGGTGAAACATACCTGGAGTGCCGTTCCAGCCAATTGGGAGACTCTGGGCTGCCCGTCCGCCGGCACCACTATCGACCTCTACATAGCCCTCAACCCCCACCAGGAGAGCGCCTTGGTCGATGCACTATACGAGGTCAGCGACCTGAAGCATCCAAGGCACGTCCATCTCACCGCTGCTCCTCTCACGCCGCCTTCATCCACGCGTGCCGCTCCTCCATTTCAGATACGGCGCACATCTCTCTAAGGAACAGGTCGCCGAACTGGTCAGGCCGCACCCAGACACGCTCGAGCTTGTCACTTCTTGGCTCACACATCACGGCGTGCGGCCCTCCTCGATCTCAACGACACACGGCGGCGCGTGGCTCACGGTCAGCAATGTGCTCGTGTCGCAGGCCAACGAAATGCTCGGCGCGTCATACCAGCTATATCGACATGCCAAAGTGAACGATACGATAATCCGGACAGTCAGCTACTCACTGCCTGAGGTATTGCACACACACATTCAAGCGGTCGCGCCGACGACATACTTCGCCTCCCAGACGCCATGCGCGCACTCCGCCCGAGCAGCGGCAGCGTTGGCAGAGGCGGAGGCGGCGTCGGGCAAGCCCGTGACGGTGCTGTCGAGCCGCGAAGACAAGGTCACGCCGTCGCAACTGCGCGGGTTGTACAAGACGTTCGCATATGTTCCCACCGCGGCTGACCGGAATACGCTCGGGATATTTGGCTTCAAGAAAGATTACCCGAGACAGAGGGATCTGACTAGGTACATGACTTACTTTCGCTCCGATGTGCAACCCCCCAGTCTGGCAACCTTCACCGTCGAGCGGGTGAACGGCGGTATGTACGAACCGAACAACCCCACCATAGAAGCGAGCATCGACGTCCAGTACGCCTCAGCCATGGCGTACCCTACCCCGATCATTTTCTACAGCATCGGTGGCAAGGAGAGTTGTTCGGCGGATGGCAGCGAGGCACTCCCCGGAGACGCGGACCTCGAGTCGCTCGATTACCTGCTCAAAAAGACGGACATTCCGCAGACCATCAGCGTATCATACGGCAACTACGAGCGGTATCTTCCGCGGGAATATGCGAGGGTACTGTGCATCCTGTATGCACAGCTCGGCGCCCGTGGCGTCAGCGTCCTCTATCCTTCAGGTGACGACGGCGTCGGCGAGGACTGCGAGGACGAGTCGGGAAATGTCCGGTTCGCCATCGAATTCCCTGCATCATGTACGTGTTGCATTTTATCACCCCTTAGATGTACTACACAAGCCCAATTATAAGTCGCTCACCCGACTGCTGTGGTTTCGCAGGTCCCTATCTCACTACCGTCGGCGGCACTACGAACTACGACCCCGAGGTTGCGGCTCCCCTCTCTGGAGGCGGCTTTTCGGACCACTTTCCACGACCGGCCTACCAGGACTTCGCCGTGTCCGCATTCCTCTCTCGCCAAGGCACCGAATATGCTGGCCTCTACAAGTGCGCTCGCTGGCGTCACCTGAGTCCTGACGCAACCGTTTCTTACTTTGCGATTTGTGCAGCCCTGAGGGTCGTGGCATCCCTGACATCGCCGCCCAAGCTCTCGATCTCCCAATCTTCCTTAGAAACGCTGCATTTATTGCGGAGGGAACGAGCTGCTCGGCTCCCGTGTGTCCTTCCCTGCTCCATCCGCTATGCGTTTTCCATTCTCAGCTGACCACCAATGCCCAGATAGTGGCAGGCATAATATCGCTGCTGAATGACTATCTTATTACGAACGGCAGGCCCCCGCTTGGATTCCTCAATATACGACTATACGACGACGGCTTTGCGGGCCTCAACGACATCACATCAGGCTCTAACCCTGGCTGTGACACCGATGGATTCTCTGCTGTCCCTGGATGGGATCCAGTTTGTCCCGCCAGACCTGTGTCTCTTCATTTCGACGTTTGCTGATTTGTGTTGCATAGGTCACGGGTCTTGGGACACTGGACTTTGAAAAGCTGCAGAACATATTTATGACACCCCTGGGAGGCGGCACAGAACAGGGAAATCGGCCCCAGAATGGTGGACCTGGTGAATAGTAGCGATAGGTGAGTCCCACTTCCAAACTACGTGCACAACTCGATTCGACGCTCCAGGGGAAATAGTAGTCGCATCAATTCACTCGACCCGCGTGACGTCCACCTCAAAATTGCAACAACAAAATATTCGTTTGAATGACCGTTTGCTCGGGACTGGCGCTTCAATAGATGAATGAGAGCGCGGACGATGTAGACAATCATGTATAGGCCGTGATCCCCTGTGGGAAGTTCGTAGTTTCTAGTCGACTCTGTTGGGTTGTCATTTGGTTGTCATCGACTCAGCCAAAAATAAATCATTTTGTGAATAATCCCGCCATATAGTCAAGCCTCAGTCTCTGGTGTTACGTGTCTTGGTGTCGTATCAGCGACAGCGTTTTCGTAATGCTTTCTTCAGCGCCACTATCCCCTGTCTCCACTCTCGTCTATTGCCTCTCCTCTGGGCACCCGTGGCAGGAGGCCTCGTTTCCTTTTACGGTGTGTCTATTACTCTCATCTCGGTGGCTGTGGTTGACCTAATAACTTTGGCTGCGATTTCCGTCTTCATAAATTACTCGCGCGAATCTGCGAGCCGATCTGCGACGTCTAGTCGCAACATCACGAACGTCTACAGCACTCAAGGTGGCCACTTTATCAGAAGTGGCGATCCCATTAGGATATGCTCGGCCGCCTCGGCGTCTGGCGTGATTTGCCTTTTGGCGCAACCTCTGATGTTTTTGGGTGGTGAACTGGGACGCCGGCACATTTCTCGACTCTCTCGACTCTGTCACGGTACGTCGTCCAACTGGATTTGTCTTTGTTAACGCTCATCTCTTTCAAGTTGTTATCGTACGCCCTTCTCTCTGTTATCGTTCGTCCAGATGCAGTTCGGGCTCTGTACGCACAGAAATAATGCTGCACGCGATTCACAGGTTCGCCGAACTGTGGTCGACGGATACGGAAATCTATGGGTATACTGGGTAAGTCTCCATAGTTTCATCTTTTTCACAGCGCAACACCAGCTCTTAGGCCGTCTGTCTTGCGCGGGCTAACATACTCTATATTAGGATTGTCTTCCCCGTGATATTCACGGAGACTTTACGCTCGTATCGAACATGTGCCATCATCCGACACAAGTCGATCAAATGCTCGCCAGCTCACGCGGGCCTGTCGCTCAACACATCCGTCCGCACGCCGTGCCCTTTTTCGGGGTGCTATCGACCGTGCGCTGCTTTGTAGGTGTGATACCTCCCTCCAGTCGCTTATATCGCCTCTATGTTGTAGTTGCCTCTAGGTCGTATTCGCTCGCATGGCCCGCGGTATCCCCTTGGCTCCCCCTCGCGCGGGTTGATGTGCCAGACTCTCGAAGGTGAGTAACAAATAACATCTGTTTTCCTCGTTGGACCATGCCTCATAAGATGTGTCCTCTCTCCAAAAAAGCTCTGGTTTTGGTACGGTTTCGTACATACGCAGCGTGGTCCACTGCAGGTTCCCATAAATGCTCAGGTAAGTTTTGTCTTCGAATCATGGCAAGTGTAAGCTCGACTATACGATTCATATGCTCCGCGACTCCGTTCTGCGATAGGGAGTAGGGAACCCTTCTTGCTCGCGGCGCCACGATTGGGACTTCATTAGCTTCATTCACAGACTCTGTCCCTCTATCCGTCCACTTCGGGATTTTTCGTGCGTCCGATCGTGCGTCTGTAGGTACGCCGAATACTCTTTGCCTTTGGCCGCGGCTTCATATTTCATTTTTAGGAAAGTGACTGTTGTAGACCGCATAGTGTCGTCAACGATTAAGATATAATATTGGTGTCCGCGAATGGACATCACATCATGCTTTCCCCACACGTCGGTGTGTGTGAATTCTCCAGGGGCAATATACATCTGAGTCTTGGTCTTGTGCATCTCCAAATACATCGTGCACGCAACTCGGCCTCCCGACATATCGTCTACCGTCCTAGTCACTATTCCCATCATCCAAGGGAGATAAACTGTGTACTGTGTGAATAGAGAACTCGCTCATCGATTGCGGTGTACTCATTGTCCAAGTCAAAAGCAGAATACTGTCCCACTTCATTAAGATCCCATTTTGTTCGACTGTGCGACTTCTTCGACTCCCGAAAACAATGTGTTTGTCCTCAACAACTCCTGAACTTGTTCATGTGACCACCATTCAACTCCCGCTTCCAGTTCACCTGGCTTGTGTTGAACTGGTTCGGCACTGGCAGCAATGCCGCATCCTGCGGCGAGGTTACGCCGTTCGCACTATCGGCAAGAGACTCGCGGAACAAAGTTCCGGCTCTGGTCCGACTCTTTTATGACCCTCGGGCTGTTTAGATGGAATAAGACTCCGTTGTTTAGATAGAATTGCCTGGCTCGTGCTCTCCATGACGACAGAGGCATTCCTGCTTCATCACATCTACTATCAAGTCTGGGACTACTATCCCTCCCGGCTTGTTGCAAAAAATCACGAAACTTTTATTGTAGCTTCAACAAGACGTTGCACACACTTATAATAGTCTTATATTGTACATAGTGATATAAATACATCTTTCCCATCACATACCTTTTTTTAAAAAATATGTGTTTTGAAGGTCGTCCAACGTGGTTTTCACCCCCCTCTGCAAATTTTTGTCACATAAGGCAGCAAGTGGCGGGATTGAAATTAAATAACTTACCAGGGGTCGATCTTTTTGATTTCGGTCATGTGAGCTTGCCCCTACCGCTACCTTCCTTTTATGGTATGTCGTTCTCACGTATGTTTCTTTCCAAAAGAAAATGACAACGAAATATCCAAACCCGGCAGTAGCCAGGCTCGTGACTGCCAGTGGTTTACCCTTCATTATACAGACGGTCACCGGTCTAGCAAAAGGGTACCTTCCGGGGCGTATGACTCGTATCCCAACAAAAAGGGTTTCCGAGGTTGATGTCGGTCCAAAGACAATCGGGAGGTGCATTTATTCAAAATGAAAGAAGCGGATTCTTAGATGAGCCTGAGAAGGGTCCGGATGGGGCCTCATTGGAACATTGTCCTCTTTCGACTACCATTTGAGGTGAGGTGGCATCCCGTGTTCATTTTGGGGACCTTCCCTGGGCCTGACGCTCTATAAATGCCTTCCATCAGCTAAGCTGCCTAAGCATTTCGCGTTCTAGTCCTTAGGGGTTTCTGGCCTCAACCGCACAGTCCACCTGAACCCCTAGACACTATTTTCCAGGCTGTGCACATGCGATACCACTGGCTCTATGCTCTCTCATTCCTCACTGCCACACCCCTCGCTGACGTCGCGACGCCACCTGCTCCTTGGGGCGACATGCGTGTAAAACACGCTTGGAGTTCTGTTCCAGCCAACTGGGAGACACTGGGCTGCCCGCCCGCCGGCACCACTATCGACCTCTACATTGCACTCAACCCCCACCATGACAATGCCTTGATTGACGCACTCTTTGAGGTCAGCGACCCAAAGCACCCAAGGCACGTCCATCTCACCGCTGCTCCTCTCGCGCTCGCGCCTTCATTCACGTGTGCTGTTTCTCCGTTTCAGATATGGCGCACATCTCTCCAAGGAACAGGTCGCCGAACTCGTCAGGCCGCACCCAGACACGCTCGAGCTTGTCACTTCCTGGCTCGCACATCACAGCGTTCGGCCCTCCTCGATCTCAACGACACACGGCGGCGCATGGCTCACGGTCAACAACGTGCTCGTGTCCCAGGCCAATGAAATGCTCGGCGCGTCATACCAGCTCTACCGACATGCCAATGTGAATGACACGATAATCCGAACGGTCAGCTACGCACTCCCTGAGGTATTGCACGCACACATTCAAGCGGTCGCGCCGACGACATACTTTGCCTCCATACGGACACTGCGGCGGACACCACACAGGCGCTACGTTGACGCAGCGGCAGTGTTGGCAGAGGCGGAGGCGGCGTCGGGTAAGCCCGTGACGATGCTGTCGAGCCGCGCCGACTGGGATGAGGTCACGCCGTCGGAACTGCGCTGGTTGTACAAGACGTTCGCATATATTCCCACCGCGGCTGACCGGAATACGCTCGGGGTATTTGGCTTCCGGAAAGATTACCCGAGTGAGACGGATCTGACTATGTTCATGACTAACTTTCGCTCCGATGTGCAGCACCCTGGTCTGGCAACCTTCACCGTCGAGCTTGTGAATGGTGGTGAGTACGACCCGGACACCCCCGGCATGGAGGCGAGCATCGATGTCCAGTACGCCTCGGCCATGGCGTACTCTACCCCGATCATTTTCTACAGCACCGGTGGCAGTGTGAAGTGGTCGGACAGCGGCGAGCCAGTCCCTGGAGACGTGTACCTCGAGTCGCTCGAATACATGCTCAAAAAGACGGTCATTCCGCAGACCATCAGCATATCATACGGCACCTACGAGCGGAATGTTCCGCGGGACTATGCGAGGGCCCTGTGCATCCTGTTTGCACAGTTCGGCGCCCGTGGCGTCAGCGTCCTCTTTTCTACAGGCGACGACGGCGTTGGCGAGAACTGCAAGGACGAGTCGGGAGATGTCCGGTTCGTCGTCCAATTCCCTGCATCCTGTACGTGTACCAGTGGCATTTATCACCCCTTAAAAGTACTACACAAGCCCAATTACAAGTAGCTCACCAGACTTCCCTGTTTTCGCAGGTCCCTATCTCACTGCCGTCGGCGGCACTACAGACTACGACCCCGAGGTTGCGGCTCCCATCTCTGGAGGCGGCTTTTCGGACTACTTTCCACGCCCGGTCTATCAGGACGTCGCCACTTCCGCATTCCTCGAGCGCCAAGGCACCCAGTATGCTGGCCTCTACAAGTGCGCTCGCTGCTCTGACGCAACGGTTTCTTACGTTCTGATTTGCGCAGCCCTGAGGGTCGTGGCATCCCTGACATCGCCGCCCAAGCTCTCAATCTCATAATCTTTCTCAGAAACGTTCGCACTGGTGTGGAGGGCACGAGCTGCTCGTCTCCCGTGCGTCTTTCCCTGCTCCATCCGCTCTGCGTTGTCCATTCTCGGCTGACCGTCAATTTCCAGACAGTGGCAGCCATAATCTCACTGCTGAATGACTATCTTATTACGAATGGCAGGCCCCCGCTTGGTTTCCTCAATATCCGGCTATACCATGACGGGTTTGCAGGCCTCAACGACATCACATCTGGCTCTAACCCTGGCTGCGGTACCAATGGATTCTCTGCCGTACCTGGATGGGATCCTGTTCGTCCCGCCAGACATGTATCTTCGCCTTCGACGTTGGCTGATTTGTGTTGCATAGGTCACGGGTCTTGGGACGCCAGACTTTGAAAAGCTACAGAACATATTTATGACACCCCTGGGAGGCGGCGCAGGACAGGGAAATTAGCCGAAGATTCGTGGAGCTGGTGAATAGCAGCGATAGGTGAGTCCCACTTCCAAACTACATGCACCAGCCGATTCGAGACGCGAAGGAAAAAAATTTCGCATCAACTCCTTTGACCCGCGTCACGTGGCTGACGTCCACCTCATAATTGCAAACAAACCATATTCGTTTCAACGTCCGTGCAGCGCAATCGGCGCCACGAAAGACCACGCGGACGAGGTTATGTCATTACACTAATCCCACCCTCATAGCGGAGGGGTATCAGGATGGATGTTAGTGCGTCTTAGAAGGGGGATCAATACGACGGAACGTATATTTGCATCCGCTTGCAGACCACGGGTTCTATAGTATCCGAAATGTAAATAACGCCCATGGAGTGATACCGCGTCTGATCCAAAAAAAAAAAAAAGAGTGATACCGCGCACCTCTGATCCGACTATAACTGTTCGGATATATGTTGTAAAGCCGTTTTCAGAACTTGACTGGAAGAAGGTCCAAACCAAACTGAGTAGGCGGGGGTGTGGCCCGTGGAGGGGACGAATCGGACGATCTTCGTTCTTCAGATCCTTCTTCACCATGATCGATACTTCTCAATCCAGGTCACCACATATTGATCCCAGAATCGAAATGTGGTGGGGTACTCTTCTATTTCTTTTAAGAAAGCGTTATCGTGCCAGTGCCTACTGCTCTTGCTACTGCTAGTTACTGTTTACCTGATTACATATCTCGGGTACTACAGCCCTGCAAATAATTATCGACCCGCCAAAACCTGGGAAGCCACTCAGTTACTGACAGTGTAACTCAGTACGACGCTCGGGGAACTAAATCTCTAGCTGTCTCCAATCTTCGATGCAAGCCTCTTAGACACCACGGTGGGGCGTTAACGTCTAATTAGAGTTTTACTTTCTGAAAGGCCCAAGGACAAACCTCAAAAACGAGGGTTTAAGCTGTCCCTGCCAGTGGAGTTGTTAGTGTCGGAAGGCACCCGAAATGGTGCTGGTGGCCCAATGTTCCGAGTCAGAGTACTACTAAGGTCAGCAGCGAGGCCAGCAGAGTTGAAGTTCTTGCCTCAAATGGCACTACTGGCGACCAGTCCAAAGACAATCGCAAGCCGGAGCATTTGGATGCAGATTCTTAGATTAGGGATTTAGGAGGGTCGAGATGGGGGCTCATCCGGACATCGTCCTCTGTCAACTACCATTTGGGGGTTCCTCGAAAGCCGCGGGTTGCGTTCCGTGTTGACGCAACCATAGTACCTGCCGTTCCGCTCTAACCTCGGTCCTGACGCTCTATAAAGGCCTTGCAACTCAGCCAAGCACTTCGTGTTCCAGTCCTTAGTAGCCTGAGGGCTCTCTGGCCTCTAGCCTTCTGAACCGCACAGTCCACTTGAACCCCTAGAGACTACCTTCTTGACTGGTCTCCTGTGCACATGCGATACCACTGGCTCTATGCTCTCTCATTCCTCACTGCCACACCCCTCGCCGACTTCGCGACGCCCCCTGCTCCTTGGGGCGACGTGCATGTAAAGCACGCTTGGAGTTCTGTTCCAGCCAACTGGGAGACTTTGGGCTGCCCGTCCGCCGGCACCACTATCGACCTCTATATTGCACTTTACCCCCACCAGGAGAGCGCGTTGATTGATGCATTATACGAGGTCAGCGACCCGAAGCATCCAAGGCACGTCCATCTCACCGCTGCTCCTCTCGCGCCTTCCATTTCAGACATGGCGCACATCTCTCTCAGGAACAGGTCGCCGAACTTGTCAGGCCACACCCAGACACGCTCGAGCTTGTCACTTCCTGGCTCGCACATCACGGCGTGCGGCCCTCCTCGATCTCAACGACACACGGCGGCGCGTGGCTCACGGTCAGCAATGTGCTCGTGTCGCAGGCCAACGAAATGCTCGGCGCGTCATACCAGCTATACCGACATTCCGAAGTGAATGACACAATAATCCGCACGGTCAGCTACTCACTGCCTGATGTATTGCACGCACACATTCAAGCGGTCGCGCCGACGACATACTTTGCCTCCATACAGACACTTCGGCGGACACCACACAGGCGCTACGTCGACGCAGCGGCAGCGTTGGCAGAGGCGGAGGCGGCGTCGGGTAAGCCCGTGACGATGCTGTCGAGCCGCGCCGACTGGGATGAGGTCACGCCGTCGGAACTGCGCTGGTTGTACAAGTCGTTCGCATATATTCCCACCGGCTGACCGGAATACGCTCGGGGTAATTGGCTTCTATAATGAAGGCCCGAGTGAGACGGATCTGACTGAGTTCATGACTAACTTTCGCTCCGATGTGCAGCCCCCCAGTCTGGCAACCTTCACCGTCGAGGTGGCGAACGGCGGTGAGTACGACCCGGATACCCCCGGCGACGAGACGAGCACCGACGTCCAGTACGCCTCGGGCATGGCGTACCCCACCCGGATCATTTTCTACAGCACCGGTGGCGTTGGGAAGTGGTCGGACAGCGGCGAGCCAATCGCTGGAGACGCGTACCTCGAGTTGATTGAACACTTGCTCAGAAAGACGGACATCCCGCAGACCGTCAGCATATCATACGGCTCCCGCGAGTATAATGTTCCCCACGGATATGCGAGGGGCGTGTGCACCTTGTTTGCACAGCTCGGCGCCCGTGGCGTCAGCGTCCTCTTTCCTTCAGGTGACGACGGCGTTGGCCAGCCCCGTCACTGCGTGGACGAGTCAGGAAATGTCCGGTTCATCCCCGTATTCCCTGCATCCTGTACGTGTCCCATTTTATCACTACTACACAAGCGCAATTACAAGTCGCTCACCAGATTCCGTGGTTTCGCAGGCCCCTATCTCACTGCCGTTGGTGGCACTACAGGCTACCCCGAGGTTGCGGCTCCCCTCTCTGGAGGCGGCTTTTTGGACCGCTTCCCACGCCCGGTCTACCAGGACGTCGCCGTGTCCGCATTCCTCTCTCGCCAAGGCACCCAGTATGCTGGCCTCTACACACTGAAAGCATAATTCTGTCTTTCCATGAAAAAATCATGAAAAGGTGCTGACAAATACTTAAAAATTTTACAAAATCTGTACCCTGAAAAATAGCATGAATGGATTTTATGTCCATTCAAGGATTATCACATGAGATATACTGTGAAAAAACTTAATGTTCATACATGTTAAAAAAATTAAAAGTTTGTTTACCAATTGTTCTGATACAAACACATAGCTTAAACTTAAAGTCTTTTCACAATTTATCCAAATGGATAATCACTGAATAGACTTAAGGTCAGTTTCTGTCACACCTGTCAAGCATTTTCTCACAGTCCATTCCATGGCCACATCCAGAAAAAACTTAACGTGTTTTCATTGAAAAATATTGAATAATTTTTCAATTGCAAGTTCCATGTACAGATTTAAAGTATTTCAAGATAACACAAAAATACAGATTTAAAATTTCCAGATAACACAGATATACAGATTTTAAGTTTTCCAGATAATACAAAAATACAGATTTTAAGTTTTCCAGACACAGATATACAGATTTAAAGTTTGTTCAGGTAACACAAAAAACAAACTATAATTAATTAATTATCCAAAAATGATACTCCCTGTTTATTTTATTTTAGTTCTCTCATTCCTGTCAACTGTCAGCCTGTCTGAGTGTCCAACTGTCAGAGCAACAGAGTGACAGAGTGATAGAGTGTTGGATTGTCAGAGTGTCAGAGTGACAGACTGTCAGAGTCAGAGTGTCAGAGACTCGGCGAGTCAGAGCATCAGAGTGTCAGAGTGTCAGAGTGACAGACTGTCAGAGTCAGAGTGTCAGAGTGTCAGAGTGTCAGAGACTCGGTGAGTCAGAGCATCAGAGAGTCAGAGAGTCAGAGAGTCAAAGCATCAGATGTCATGGACGCGTATTATTTCCCTATTTTTCTGTATTTTTACGGATTTATAGAGCGAAGATATAAAGGGCCAAAGTACGAGACTTTGTAAGTCACATGATGCCACCATGTGCACCCTCAAGCACGTGACCCTGGGACAGTTATCCTTAACAGGACAACCTAATCCGGTCACATTCCCTTTTATATACGGACTCTAATGATTGGTAGATAAGGATGGAAGACTCTAGAATGTTCTAGAATATGCTTAGTAGTTTACGCTTACTCGCTGTATTAGGTTTTACTCAGCAGATAAGGAGACGCGTCAGCAGCTATGACAAGTGCATCAGTCAGTCAGCACAATAGATAGCGCTATTATTAGACATGACGTGTCAGCCTCTGAGTCACGGAGTCTTACTGTACACTTAGTAATAGTGTTTAGACTCATTTCAAAGTCAGCATCAGTAGTGTATATAAACCCTCCTGTAGCGTCCTGAGTGGAACCAACTTGTCCTCTTGGTTCTCCACTCAGGTGCGTATCATCCTGTATCCCCTTACTCTCTCCAATCTAACTTGTCCTCTTGGTTCTCCACTCAGCGTACCACAGTGTGATATTCTTGACAGCTTGAGTTCTTGTATAAAGACTCCACGTCTCTGTCCCTCCACTGTGACTGTACGTTCGGCGCGTGATTTATCTCCGTGCTAGGCTTGAGTGTGCTCCCTTACAGTTCACTTACTCTTCAACTTGAGTCTAGCGTAGCGAGGTGTCATACCGCTACATTAGGACAAGTTCCTTCACACTCCTGAGCTTCACGCTCACCAGCTTTATCATTTATCCCTCTAGGTGGTTGACGACCACAGTCCTTTGTATTATCCACCTCACTCTTTGCCTGTGGACCTTTGTACGCAGAATCTGCGCATTCGTGGTACAACTCTAGTGTCCGTAAAATCGGCATAGATTGTGCTTGCCTTTATTTGTTCTATCTGCTAGCAGTAGAACATCTGGGTACTGGCTGCAGAACTGGTCACCACGCCAGATAAGCTGCAGTTAGACGTTGAGCCAGCCAGGCCTAGCCTGCGACAGCTGTACGCAAAGTAAACAGAAAAGTTTGAGAGTGCTTCGGCGTGAGAGGCAGCCAACAGGTCGAGAAGACTGAGGCAGACAGCCTTGTGGCTCTACACATATCCTTTCATCATTCCTGAGTGTCCCTTTATCGCCGCAGCCTCGCGTAGTGTGAAACAATCACTGTGTATCGGTCTTGCTTGATAGGGCATTCCATTCATCTTCGAGTTAGCGTTTCGCGCTCGTCGTATCCTTCGTCAATAAACCCACCTTCACGTTTCCACCCTGCCTCGCTTCTTTGAAAACACCCGTTCCCGTCTTCGTCGTCTCTTTAGAAGGAGACAAGCATCACTTGAGGAGTACCATACACCCCGGACTACACCAGAACAAGCCTCTGCTTCGGCATCGCTTCACGCACTTCAGGAGGTGCCAAGTCAACGCCCTCCTACTCCTACTCCTCCCCCATCTACCTACTCCTTCTCTCCTTTCTCGTCCACTGAAACCCTCGTCGACGAATACCACGGACAATTCCGCATTGATATTCTCCCCCGAAACACCGCAGAGCTCTTTATCCAGACTCTCTTTGCTAGGCCAGCATTCAAAGCGGAACTCCTTGAGGTACACAGGCTGCGCAACCTAATCCCAGGAACCGATTTCAGGCTCCCTGAATTAGTTGAGATCGCAGAAGAACTCCGCGAAGCACTTATCCCCCGTCTTTCACCTCCACCCTCGCCTCGTAACCCTCTAATCTCCCACATCGAGGAGAACGGAGAAGACAGTGGCTCCTCCTCGTCAAGGGAAACAACGAGCTCAACAAGCTCAGGCTCAGTATCCCCAAGGAGCTCGTTCAAAGTTCGCCCTCCCTCCTCCCACTAAAAAGGAAAAGGAGTTCATCTCCCGTATCCAAGACTGGGAGGATATCTCGCCCGACGAACAATTACGTCTCTTAGAAGACTTTCGAAAGGCAAACGAAGAAGCAGAGAGGAAACAAAGACAGAAGCAGTTAGACGACATGTCACAACCTGCATCATCCACCACTCCCGCCGCACCACCAGTCCCGCCTACGGTTCAGGACTGCATTGATCTCATCAACCAACTAGGCCTAGCAATGGGTCATCTAGCTCAGCAAGTCGCTGATCTAACTATGCAAATGACAATCAATGCCACCCGACCACCGTCAAATGGGAAAGGAAAGGAAGTAGTGGCCCGTCCCAAAGCCTGGGATGGGAAGGGCAACTCCACAGACGCCCGTCACTTCCTGGCCGCATTCCACAACTGGGCTGGGGCAGCAGGAGACGCTATGAACACATGGAGTGTCGCTGACACGAAATGGTACATTGATGACAACCGCTGGATAGCGGCTGCTCTCAATCTAATGGAAGGGGACGCTAAAACCTGGGCACTCCCATACCTGGAGTCTGCCAACGCCGGAACAATGCCCTTTGGGGGAACCTTTGCCGGGTTCACCAAGGAATTCAACCGGAGGTTTAGCCCCCTAGACACCCAAGAAATGGCTCGAGAGGAGCTCAAAAAGACAAAACAAGTCAAGAAGACGGTTGCTCAGTACACGTCGGTATTCGAGCAGTACTCCGGACAGACTGGGTGGTCATCCGCCGATCTTCGCACCCGCTACTACGATGGTCTCTCTGAAGAGATCAAGGACATCCTCGCCTTCACTGATAAGGCCCGTGACACATACGAAAACCTCAAGAAATCCGCGCAGGAGATTGATCAAAGAATCCAGCAGCAGAAGAATGAGAAGGGGGGTAAAATCCCATCACACACCACTCAGTCCCACGATCCAGACGCCATGCAAGTAGACGCCACGCGTCAGCAAGGCCAAGGAGGAAAGGGGGACAAAGAGATCTTCAAAACACGGGCAGATTTTCAGAACTGGATGAGAGGGAAATGCTACGGATGCGGGTCGAAAGATCACACAAAGAAGGATGGGAACCACGAACGCAACATCTGTAACCACTGCCAAAGAGTTGGGCACCGGTCGACAGTTTGTCAGCTCAAGAAAATGGGGAAACCAGGCAAAGCCAAGGCTGCAGCCACCACGGAATCCCCTAGCCCACCGTCCTCATCATCCAGTACTGCGGCAACAGCCGCTTCATCAAGTACATCTCCGCCCAAGACGTCACAGGCAGACGTGGCCAAGCTCTTGGAGATGGTAAAAAGCCAACAAGAGGCCATTGAAGCCTTGAAGGCGGCTTTTTAGATAAGGGGTCGCGAATAGCTGCGACCGGCCCCTCAAATACAGTAGATGACTCGGCTTTCTGTAGTTGTAATATATGTTTACGCTCTCGCCTCGTTTCGGACTTATCTTCTGTAATTCCTACGTACACTGTTTCTGCCTGTAAGTTAGATAGTAGTGTTGTTTCAGTTTCTTGTTCTTCTGATCCCCCCACATCTACATCTGCCTCGGAGATGAACAATATTAGTAGTGTTCCTTTTGCTCCACTTTCTTCCGAAGCAATGCCGCACGTGATGATTTCTGATGCAGCACTGTCTTCAACTATTATTCCCGAAACAAAAGATAAAAAATCACATTTTCATATTTCTGTGTATTTAAAAGGACGTCATCGTACTGTAAAAGTAGCAGCAATGGTAGACTCTGGGGCAACTTCGTTGTTCCTAGACAAAAAGTACGCTGACCGCCACAAAATGTTGCAGGTTCCCCTCGAGTTCCCCATTACCCTATATAACATAGACGGGACACTCAATGAGGCTGGTAGTATCACCCACAAAGTTCGACTCACTCTACAAATCGGACCCAGCGAAGAAAGTCATGACTTCTTAGTCACTTCACTTGGACCCGAGAACGTCATTTTGGGACTACCATGGTTAAGATTACGGAATCCTCACATAAACTGGCAGGAAGGCACCATGCGCCTCAACTCAACCGCTGAAATAGCGCAACCAGAGTTAGAGGTAGAGGTGACGCGCATTATGGCAAACCGTATGGAACGCCGCCGTCTCCTTGCGGAGAAAGTGCTAGACACGGTCCAAGACGAAGTTTTCTGTTTGGCAGGCTTCACATACTCTCAGCAGATCGCCGAGAAAGCTACAGCCGCCAAACCAAAGAAAACCTTCGAAGAAATGGTACCTAAGCACTATCGAGACTTCGCCAAAGTCTTCTCTGAGGAAGAATCCCAGAGACTCCCTGAACATCAGCCATGGGATCACGCCATAGACCTCGAACCAGACGCAGTCAAGCACTGGAAGGTCAAATCGTATCCTATGTCCCCAAGCGAGCAGACAGAACTAGATAAGTTCTTGGAAGAGCACATTTCAAAAGGATACCTGGTCCCATCTAAGTCACCGATGGCATCCCCAGTATTCTTTATAAAGAAAAAGGACGGAAAGTTACGTCTAGTGCAGGACTATCGACGTCTTAATAAAATCACCATTAAGAATCGATATCCACTTCCACTCGCCGCAGACATCATCAATCGGTTAAAGGGAGCCGAATACTTCACTAAATTCGACGTTCGATGGGGCTATCATAATATTCGTATCCGAGCTGGAGACGAATGGAAGGGTGCTATTGTCACCAATCGCGGACTCCTCGAACCCAGAGTAATGTACTTTGGCATGACAAATAGTCCCGCAACCTTCCAAGCCCTTATGAACGCCGTTTTCGCCGATCTAATCGCAGCAGGAGAGGTCGCTGTATACATGGATGATATCCTCATCTATAGTAGTTCTCTAGAGCATCATCGCGAAATAGTACGCGAGGTGCTTAAAAGACTACAAGAATACGACCTCTATCTCAAGCCAGAGAAATGCTGATTTTGAAAAGCGAGAAATGGAGTATTTAGGGATGATTATCCGTCCCGGAGAAGTGCAGATGGACCCTGGCAAGGTCGCTGCAGTAAGGGAGTGGCCTACACCCACAACGCTCAAAGAAGTACGAGCATTTATTGGGTTCGCCAACTTCTATCGTAGGTTCATAAAGGACTTCGCGGCCATTGCCCGACCCCTACATGACCTCACGAAGAAGGACACTCCATGGCAGTGGCAGTCTGCGGAGCAGAAGGCCTTTAACAATCTGAAGGAGCGTTTCGTACAAGAACCTATTCTAAAGGTGTACGATCCACAGCTCCCAACGAGAGTTGAGACCGATGCTTCGGGATTTGCGACCGGCGGTATCCTCACTCAGAAATATCCAGATGGTCTCTGGCATCCAGTTGCGTATCGCTCTCAGTCTATGAGCAAAGAAGAGCGCAACTATGAAATCTACGATAGAGAAATGCTCGGCTTAATCAGAGCTCTAGAGGACTGGAGACACTTCCTCGAAGGCCTCTCCTTTGAAGTGATCACCGACCATAAGAATATGGAATGGTGGGCAAGCATGAAAGACTTAACTCGTCGACAGGCCCGCTGGGCTCTGTACTTAAGTCGCTTCGCCTTTACAATCACTTATAAGAAAGGAGACTCTATGCAAGCCGATGCATTAAGTAGATTCTCAAGAGACCACGTCAGAGATAACGAGGATAACCGCCAGGTTCAGGTTTTAAAACCTAAGCATTTCCTCTCTGCTGTTCAAGCACACTTCCGCCCAGAAGTGGACTCCCTGGGAAATCGCATCAGACTCGCGTCTATTAAAGAAGCTGAAGTCATAGAGGGTCTTAAAAATCTATCAAAGACCACTCCTAAAGCTCTTACAGACGGAGTCGCGATGTGGGAGGAAGATGACGGCCTAGTTTACCATCGAGGGAAACTGTATGTTCCCAACGATCGGGCCCTGCGTAGAGACGTGGTTAAGTCATGCCACGACACCACCACTACGGGGCACCCTGGTAAAAATGGCACTATCGAGCTAGTCAGTCGCTACTATTGGTGGCCACGCATGGCAGGCTTCATAAGTTCATACGTAGAAGGATGTGATCGATGCCAACGCTACCGCAAAGATCTACACCCCAAAGCACTTATCCAGCCGCAAGAAGTACCAGAGGGACCATGGCAGATAGTCGGAATCGATTTAATCGGTCCACTGCCCATGTCACGAGGAAAGGATATGATCCTTAACATAGTGGATCATTATACAAAGCAGATCCATCTATTTCCAGTGACGTCCCAGATTACGGCTGATGGGGTTGCATCCATCTACTTCGAACAAGTCTTCCCCTTGCATGGGATCCCTAAGAAAATCATAAGTGATAGGGGACCCCAATTTGCCGCAAGGAGCATGCGGGCACTTTACAAGCGACTTGGGATAGACGCAGGTCTCACCACAGCCTATCACCCTCAGGCTAATGGACAGGTAGAGCGCAAAAACCAAGAAGTAGAAGTCTACTTGCGCTTGTTCATTAGTAAGAGGCAGGATGATTGGGCAGACCTGCTCCCTACAGCAGAATTTGTAGTCAATAGTAGGCTCAACTCAGCAACGGGACACACTCCCTTTGAGCTACTATACGGCTACACGCCGGACTTCACAATTCCTGCTGGAAGGCCTACTGGTATCCCAGTACTCGATAAACGTCTCCAACACTTAGTTTCCTCAAGAAAGGATGCAGAGGCTGCTCTACGCCAAAGTAAACGGCGAATGCAAACGGACGTTGAGCAAAGACACAAGCCATACGTCTTCAACGTCGGGGATAAAGTCTGGTTGCAAGCTAAGCAGATAAAGATACATCAGCAGTCGTCCAAATTAGGCCCTAAACAGTTAGGCCCATTTGAAGTCACTGAAGTTAGAAGTGATGTCGACTACAAGCTTGCCCTACCCCCTGCATTACGGATCCATGATGTATTTCATGTAGACCGCCTCTCCCCTTATAAAGGAAACGAAGTTAACGGGCTTATGCCACCACCACCAGACCCTGTCACAGTCGAAGGGGAAGAAGAGTACGAAGTTGACCACATAAGAGATTCAAAACTCTTCGGTCGTACTCTTAAGTACCTAGTTCGCTGGACAGGCTATGGCGAAGGTGAGGACACTTGGGAGCCAGCTAAAAACCTAGCCCACGCCTCGGAAAAAGTAAAGGACTTCCACTCCTTGAATCCAGGGGCACCTAGAAAAATAGCAGCTCTCATCTACGCGTCCTTGCCTTGGCAAGCGTCTCCTATGTACACAGAGGCCAACGCGGACGTCGACCCTTAAGAAGGGGGGTGATGTCATGGACGCGTATTATTTTCCCTATTTTTCTGTATTTTTACGGATTTATAGAGCGAAGATATAAAGGGCCAAAGTACGAGACTTTGTAAGTCACATGATGCCACCATGTGCACCCTCAAGCACGTGACCCTGGGACAGTTGTATCCTTAACAGGACAACCTAATCCGGTCACATTCCCTTTATATACGGACTCTATGATTGGTAGATAAGGATGGAAGACTCTAGAATGTTCTAGAATATGCTTAGTAGTTTACGCTTACTCGCTGTATTAGGTTTTACTCAGCAGATAAGGAGACGCGTCAGCAGCTATGACAAGTGCATCAGTCAGTCAGCACAATAGATAGCGCTATTATTAGACACGACGCGTCAGCCTTCTGAGTCACGGAGTCTTACTGTACACTTAGTAATAGTGTTTAGACTCAATTCGAAGTCAGCATCAGTAGTGTATATAAACCCTCCTGTAGCGTCCTGAGTGGAACCAACTTGTCCTCTTGGTTCTCCACTCAGGTGCGTATCATCCTGTATCCCCTTACTCTCTCCAATCTAACTTGTCCTCTTGGTTCTCCACTCAGCGTACCACAGTGTGATATTCTTGACAGCTTGAGTTCTTGTATAAAGACTCCACGTCTCTGTCCCTCCACTGTGACTGTACGTTCGGCACGTGATTTATCTCCGTGCTAGGCTTGAGTGTGCTCCCTTACAGTTCACTTACTCTTCAACTTGAGTCTAGCGTAGCGAGGTGTCATACTGCTACATCAGAGAGTCAGAGTGTCAGAGTGTCAGAGCATCGGACTGTCAGAGCGTCAGAGTGCCAGAGCATCAGACTGTCAGAGTGTCAGAGTGCCAGAGCATCAGACTGTCAGACTGTCAGACTGTCAGACTGTCAGACTGTCAGACTGTCAGATTGTCAGAGAGTCAGACTGTCAGAGCATCAGAGAGTCAGAGAGTCAGAGCATCAGACTGTCAGAGAGTCAGAGAGTCAGAGCATCAGAGAGTCAGAGAGTCAGAGCATCAGAGAGTCAGAGCATCAGAGAGTCAGAGCATTGGAGAGTCAGAGAGTCAGAGCATCAAACTGTCAGACTGTCAGAGCATTAGAGAGTCAGAGAGTCAGAGCATCAGAGAGTCAGACTGTCAGAGAGTCAGAGCATTATGAGCAAGTCTACTACAGACTGTAGTCTGACAGTCTGATGCTCTGACTCTCTGACTCTCTGACAGTCTGACTGTAACGCCACCACAGGGGCGTTAAGTACAACATGTACTTCTGGTTAAGTCAATGGGGATCAGAAAGGTGCAAGTCGGTTAAGACTTAGTTCAGTGATGAATAAGTATCACTTGGTCTCCCAGGGACACAAGGATAATGGCAGAGTCAGGACAGGGCTCAAGCACAACAGCGAGCAAAGGCATTGACTCAAGCACAAGGGCAAGTCCAAGTGGGATCGTGAGAAGACAATGTGGTATTACACAAGAAGTCAAGTCTACCATACAAGCTAGGTATGAGTCGACTTATATACAAGTACAGGATGTTTGTGAGTGACAAACATAAGGCACGATCCTAGGACATGGGTCCTAGAGAGCTGATAAAGGAATGTCCATAAGTAGTACAAGTGAATTCCACGGAGTCATGTGTGCCTCAGAGAGGTCAGCGGATCCTAGAAGTCGTAAAACAGGGTGTTGTGATGGTCATGCGCTAGGCGCAAGATAGGAACCGATGATACACTAAACTGTCCCTAAGCATTAGGAAACAGTCAGAGTTGCACAGGGTCTAGGGGTGTGAAGCGTCACGAGGTGTCGCGCAGGCCTCCACGGGGCACAAGCGGTTGTATGCGGGTTTGCGGCGGTCGTGGGTGTGTTGGTGTTGAAGGGCTAGAGCCGCGCGAAAGTGCAGCGATGTCGGGAGAGTGAGCGAGGTCGGTCGGCCACAAGTGGTCGCAAACAGTTGCGCACGCTTCGGCGCGGCGCGAACCTTGGTATGGGTGGCTGCTCTAGTTGGTAACGCGTTGTGCTGGAGTTGCTAAGGCCGCGCGCGAGTGTGGCGCGCTGGGGAACGCAAAGAATGAGCCTTACTGAGCTCAAAAGTCCGAGGGGAGAAGTCTACTATTAGAAGTCTGAGGTGTGAAGTTGTAAATACATGGCCTATATACTAAGGAGAGTAGACTAAGGAAAGAGGGTGAATTAGATAAACACAGGTGTAACGCTGCCACTGGCGTGAGTCCGACTTGGACAACGAAAGGGTGTCGACTACTCAGCATAAGAACCTAAGTCGAGTCGGTAATTCGGATACACGGCCTTCTGATGCACGTGATCCTTGCAAGCACTAGGGCTAAGTCCACTAGGCGTAACTGACGCACGACTTGCTCTATAAGAGTCAAGCGGAGGAGGAGATGCCCAACTAAGAGAAGAAGGAGGAGTGGGGAGAATATGGCTATTGAAGAAGACCAGAATGGCGTATTCTGGTCTTCAGCTTCCTCTACTTATACATGAGGGGTATGGCTTTAAAGCTCCCCATGAATCTGTACTACTAGTAGCGTTAATAGCTCGAACCCTACTACCGCTGTCCTAGTAATGAGTCATGCCTCATTGGCATGTGATATCGTACTGCTGACTGATGCGAGAAGTCCATGACCGATTACAACTTACTAAGGGAGTCATAGCCACCTAGTAAGCGTCCACTTCCGCGACCATGACAACACGGGAAAGGGGAATGCTAAAATGCAAAGGGGAGAGTCTGCTCAGAGGGCATGGGAAAGCGGTGCTTAGAAGGCGCGCAAAAGCGCGGGAGAGCGCAGGAAAGCGCGAGAAAGTGCGAGTGAGTCTAAGAAGGTACTGGAAAGTGTAAATAGTGCGATTTCACCAGGCAGGGAGAGCACAGGCGTATCACCGATAAGTGAATTGAAACGGATCATATGTGAAACAGCTGATTATCATACATGGAACATCAGACGAGAACATGGAAGCATCAGAATGAGTTGGAATCGTAACACTGACAGTTTGACAGTCTGATGCTCACTCTCTGACTCTCTGACTCTCTGACTGTTATGGACTGATAGGTGCGTTGGGCTGGGAAGTGAACACTGATGTACAAGGGTATGATACCGCATCAGCAGTATATCATCATGGACTTAGTAGAATCAGTCAGCTGGGTATGCTCTGGCACATGTGATTGTGTATGATATGGTGTAAGGCCAGCCTTTGGGCTGAGCCCAAAACCAATTATTTTTCATTTCACATATTCAATTGCCTCGGCCATGCCAGTGTGGCCTTTCTTGGTGTTCCTTTGCCTCAGTTCACTTCCCTTCTCCTTACTTTTCCTCTTTTAAGTACAGGATTCCTTTGTACTTAAGAAAAACTATTGCAGTACATGAAATAGCAGCGCTCAGTCGCCCCTTGTCCTCTCTCATAGTGTGATTGTCCTGGAAGTCAGGCCCAAACATGGGCACTCGAAGGACATTCTTGTCATGGATGTGTATTATTTTCCCTATTTTTCTGTATTTTTATGGATTTATATGGTGAAGATATAAAGGGCCAAAGTACGAGACTTAGTGAGTCACATGCTGCCACCATGTGCACCTTCAAGCATGTGACCGTGAGACAGTTACACCCTTAATGGGATAACCTAATCCGGTCACATCCCCTTTCATATACGGACTCGTATGATTGGTAGATAAGGATGGAAGACTCTAGAACACTCTAGAACATGCTTAGTATGTCGGAAAATTCGGGAGGGGGTTTATAATATATTATAATGACATAATGTGATATAATGTCACCCAAACCTTACAAGTCATCTAAGGGATCGTGGATTTCTTATAAGCGACTTTATAATTCGCTTGTCATTCTCCTAAGCGACTTTATAAGCGACTTTATAATTCGCTTGTCATTCTCCTAAACGACTTTATAAGCGACTTTATCATTCGCTTGTCATTCTTATAAGTGACTTTATAAGCGACTTTATAATTCGCTTGTCAGATTTGTCAGTTGCATTATAAGTAATTATAAGGCCCCGGAATTTATTATAAAGAACACGCGGTATTACCAGATCGATCAGATTATAAATCATGATATGATTATCTTTTTTCTTATTTTCCTTCTTATCTTCCTTATTGTTCTCTTACTCTATTATCTTCGTCTTATATTCTAATCCCCTTTTATTAATCTCCTATCAAGCTACGCACAATGATACACGTGGTCTAGGGTCCTGGCCGTTGTCCATTGTGGCAGCGCCATAGTGCCATGCTAGTGTCGAGGTATCAGGCCTATCAGGGGCACTATTAGCAACGACGGCGAGGGTGACCGGAAACTTGCGGGAGAGTGCCGGTGCAGCCTGAGGGAACAGAGTCAGTATTGTAGCGAAGAGGAAACGCGTGCCCACTACTGCGCCAGCTGCTGCGAGCGTCAGGAAGGCGGCGAGGTGTGCGCCGTCGGAGAGCCCACCGGCGGCGAGCATGGGCGGCGCTCCGAAGGGCGGACACTATCTGAGGAACACATCGGTCTTGATGCTTGATGGCCTGCAATCCAATCCAGTGACGCTTTCGTCAGTGCGCCGTACAAAATCCTAAACACGAACACGAATGTGAAACGTACCGGACTTGCGACGGGGCGGAAGTGACCAACCCACCTCACGACATGACCACCAGCCATGACATGCGGGAAGCTGCATTCGTCTACAATGCGGGTTGTGGGGTAGCCTCGAGCTAAAAGGGGAATCAACGTTGAAGGGAGGCACATGGATCGACGTGGCTCACCCACCGAGTTCAGCTTCACTCCAGTCAACGTGCGTGTCCCAAGAGATGGGGCGGCGGACAGCGTGGCTGCCAAAGCCATGCAATATTCGAGCTCGACCCCAACGTAAAAACTTCGCAAGCTCTGAAGGGGGGCAAAGCGGGCCTCATCGTGTCATATGTGCTGTGAGTCCAGCACAGGGAAGGCTACTCAGGTTCGAAGGAAAGCTTGGATAGGACGGCAGACGAGTTGACATCGATGGCGAGGCTAGAGAAGAGGAAGGGAGTGGTGAGTCCTCAACGGTGACAATGCAGACGAGGCGGTCAACCTCATCGAGCCCGTGCACGACATGACGACGATAGGTATGGCTGTAAGCCAAGTACAACGAACACAGGAATGAGAGAGCATTGACATACCATTGACATACAATGCCAGAAGAGCGGAAGGGCAAACACGACGGCTTGCGACCACCCGTGAACGACGGTGAGTGGAAACCTGGACCTCCGCTTGCACGTCGGCGATCAATGCCACGTGGGCTGAAGCCTTCTTGGTGACATTTAAATTGCGTTGACAGTGGAGACGACTTTTGTGCACCAGACCCCGTGGGTAATATTAATAGGTTGCGGTAGGTCATTGACATTGTGGCCCATGGATGCATGGGCAGGCGGCGGCGGTGGGACAGTCTAAGTCTAAGAATGAAAGTTGACCATAGTATTGGGGGGAGAGAAGGGGACAAGAGAGAAAGAGAACAGTCTTAGAACAGACGTGACGACGTCCCAACTTTCTGATCACGTGACTATTAATAATAATAGAACTAAACCATTGTCGTCAGAAGATTTGTCTAAGATATCAATCGTCGATTCAAAAATGTAGGGACGTAGGGACGTAGGGAGAACACAAATGTATCTATTAGTCAAACCCCTAATACTATCATTTCTTGGCTGCTTTCCTAGTCGACGACCTGCGAGTGGTTGACTTGTTATTTTTGTCAATGGGACGTGCTTGGGGACATGCCACATTCTGCGGCTCGTCCGAGGGCTTGTCGGCCTCTGCAAATTCCTCGGGCTCGGGCTGCTCCATCTGGAAAGAGGACGGGGCAGGGGATGGGCTATGAGGGACTGCCGGTAATTGTGGGTCAGGTTGAATCACTGGAGATCCAGAGGGGGATTCGACGCTGGCTTGGTCAAGACCACTGACTAGGCCTTCGAGCTCTTCGTCATAGCCGCCCGACGGACCAATTGACGACAATGGCTCTGAAATATCCGGATCCTTCCCGAAGAGTTGCTTGTTGTACCAAGAAAGTAGGTCGTTGCAGTGGGCAGTAGGAAAGCTAAGGATGGCACGTTTATGGCATTTAAAACACTGCCCCCATGAAATGCGACTTGGCCCCAGATGTAACGTTCCTTCCTGGATGTTGGACTCGACTTGAGTCACGTGTGCCTGTTTGCTGCTGCAACCGCGTTGCAAGGTGTAGGGGCGTTCGATGGTCGTCAATAATGGCAGATAGAGGAAAAGCGAACAGTGGCTGGACAGGCTCCGAAAGCGCACTGAAGAGGATGAAGGTGGAGGGACGGGTCTCCGAGGTCACACCAGCGAGCGAGAAGGTGATCGATGTGGTTATTCGCAGAGTGGATAGCGCAGTACTACTGGGCCCGGCTCCAAAGGGGAAGGTATTCACAAAGATATCAAGCTAAGGAGCCTACACGCAGGCGTCCTTCTACTTATACACAAGGGATGGAGCTTTGAAGCCCAGTAACCCTAATACACAGCCACGAACCCTAATACGAGTATCCAATGGCGTAAGGCTCTCGATCAGCATCAGTCATCAATCCGTACAGTAGTCAGCGGTCATCAGTCATCCGCTATGTAGTATCAGTCATCCGAGTCTCGATTCGTACCGTTTTGCATCAGAGGCTAGACCAGTCCGGGCACAAGCTCATCCGGGCTCTTCTGGACAAGTCGAGGCAGGCCACGTGCCAGGGTCACGTGACGGCCGTGCTTCAGGACCTATTCCCAAGGCTCCTGACAGCGTGTCTGAGACAGGGAGGGAGATCGATCGCTCACCAGACGTCCCGCTCTCACAGTATCTTCTAGGGCTGCTATTGTTGCCCATACTCTCTCTTGCACTCGTGGGTCTTCTTCGGCTTGCCAATCCCACCAAGGGTCTTCAGGCGTGTTGGCGGACTCCACAAAGGGGATGTCGGCGGTCAGCATGTAGTCACGTGGCGAATCACGTGCCGGCGAGGGTGAAACCGTGACACCAGAGACTTCTCTGAAAAAGTCTGGTCCGGGCTGCACACGTACGTGAGCTACACAAGAATTCGTTAGCAAACGAGGACACTGGGCACGATGCGATTCAGTTACTTACCACGGTGGCTGCCATCGCAATCATTCCCGGAGTGGCCCCCTCAATGTCCCAGAGTACTCCCTTTGTCGCGCGTTTCGCAACGGGCTCATCATCAATTGATGAGGGCCCATATAATTTGATCCTAAGGAACTAAAAAGCATGTCAGTGGAATACGGCTATGAAACCCGGGCCATCATACACACTTTTATAAGTGCCATAGACCGGTATGGGCGGTTACTGGTGGCATCATAATTGGGGTAAATGAGCCGTGGAAAGGATGGATATGCTACGCCAGGTTGTCTTGGGTTTCCGAGGAGGTTTTTAAGCTCTGTGGAAGTCATGCGATCATTGACAGACTTCCTGGCGAACAGACGCGGGCTCAAGTTAACACCGTCAAATAATTGCGACGCAAAGAGGCGCGCCGCATGCACTGTATCCGCCCGTTCCTGATTGAATTGCGTGAAATACTACACCGCAGCAGGTCAATCAGATGTACCAAGAGAAAACTTGAAAACTTACAAGCTCCTTGAATGACTCGCATCGATCATCGTCTGCAAGTGCCAGCCGGAGATGTGGCTTAAGGTGACTGTACACTTCGGCAATGACAGCACGCGCTTCGGAGCCACCAGCAGGATCGTTGTAGCGTGAAGGATTGAGTGGGTCAACGCCTTCAGGTAAAGGGATTCCGAGTGTGGTTTTGCTGACCCAGAGCTCGCTGAATACAGAAAACATACCCCCAGCGCGTGATATTTCCAGCGACTCCCCTGACAATGTTTTCTTCGCAGCTCTTGACGTTTTCGTGGACTTGTTCGCTGCTCCCAGTTCCTCATAGTCAATTCTCAACTCCTTCAACTGATTGCCGAGCATTTTCTGATGGATCTGGCTGGCCTTGAGCATCTAGAAATGAGTCAAATTAGCGCAAGAAATGATGCGAGACTAAACCCATAAGACTGACCTCTCGTAACTGCTGATTCGAAAGGTTGGATGGAAGCATCGGCGCTGTAGACTGCGACGGCGCCAAGTTGGCAATGTCCCCTGGGTCTGAACCGTAGGGACCAGATGGACGTGAAGAGGATGAATCATACCCATCGGAAGCCATGTAGAGAGGGGGACGCAGCGGATTAGCTATGCGACGATGTCTAAGAAACTTCTCCCTACCTTATAAGCTTTATAACTGACCCTCAATCTCCGAATAAAACATTCAAGCCGAGCCCACGTACAAAGCCGCCTGGTATCTTGGTGTATTAAATGGTGATTTGGGTGCAGCGCATGGGTATTAGACATTATTGCGAGGTCATCGGCCACATGGTTACTGTGTCGTCGGTACTTGTGCACGACCTCATCAGAGACCTAGGTGGTAGTGATATGGGAAGGCTCCTCAGGCTGTCAGTGAGCGTCACTGGGGTTGACAAAGGTTCCGTCCTCAGCTGATGTAGTGTCGCTTCCCAAGACTAATGAAGACAACCTATTAGTGGTCCAGGTAGCCACGTAAAAACCCCCAATCGTTGGGTTTGCGCCGTTGGATAAAGTCCCTGAACTCGTCCTGGTGCCCAATACCTACAATGGGCCAATTAAACACGGCAGGTGCTGGATCAGCGCTCAGCGTTGAAGCGATGGTGAGACAATATTGGCTGGTGTTATTTGACGTAATAATCTTTGTTGATCTCCCACGCTTACTGTAAATTTAATAATTGTATTCACCCTCCCGTTCACTGACACCGCCCACCATTCCTTTACTCTCTTGTACTAATGCCAAAAGCGAGTCAATCCCCAAGCAAGACAAAGAAATGTCAATCATGTCGCGCCTCATTTCGCCCCCAGAATCTTACAGCCCACATCAAGAAATGTGAGAGAGAACAAAGGGAACGCCAGGGGGAAATAAAGTACGCGAAGACCCGGGAGAGGAGACTTCGCACACTAGAGGCAAGTTACGATGGTACGTGATTGACGCATGACACTATCATATTTGGTGTACTGACCGATTCAGAGGTTTCAGCCCTGGGTGTCGCCATTCCGGATGAACACCTAACCTATGACTTGACTGCTGCCGACCCGATGGATTTTGATGCGGGCTCGGAAACGCCAGGTACGTAGTACCTCAATCTTCCTACCTATTAGTGGTTGATGTGATTACCCACCCAGCGCGTGAACCGACGCCCCCTTCTGTCACAGAAACGACTGGCCCTTCTGATAACCCGAAAACCCTCGATTTTGCAATCGAATACCATCCAAATAGTGGACGAGCGCCAAAACCTCCCGGTGAGGACAGCTGCAAACGCAAACGTCCCAGTCCCCCTAAGGCCGAGCCGTGGCGTCTGTTCTTTAAAACGCGCAAGGACTTCCTGTTCTCGGAGGTTCTCATGGAGGTCGGGATGAACAAGGATCTCACTGAGCGTCTCATTAAAGTTGTCAGACTGTGTATCGAGGGCAAGGGCTCGCTTACATTCTCAAATTACTCGGACATTTGGGCTGCGTGGGAGCGCGCATCGCGTCAACTGACCACTGTAAGCCCAGGAATTCTACTGAAGCTTAGTCGCTAATCTTTTTAAGGTCTAGTTTAATTTCCATGATATTTCAGTCCCTTACGATGGTGCGGTTCAGACATTTCAGATACCTCATCGTCCACTATGGGACTGGGCAGTCGACCTCATCTTGGAATCGCAATTGGCCAAATATTTTGAATGGGATGCGCGGAAGGTTTTCAAGCACGACGGGAAGAATATCTCTCGTGTGTATGATGAGCCTTGGACTGCGGACACGTTTTGGAACTTTCAAGTACGCATATTAATACTCCTTGTATCACTCGAGTCCACGTGTACCTTTTGTTGTTGAACAAATTATTATTGTAGTCCAGGATTCCCAAGGGTGCGCGTCCGTTATGCTTCATCCTTTATGCGGATAAGTCGAAGTTGTCAAGCTTCGGCTCAGAAAAGGCCTACCCAGTGATCGCTCGCTGCACGAATCTACCAACTGAGATTCGGAATTCCAATAGCGGCGTTGGTGGTGGGCACATTGTCGGATGGTTGCCAGATGTAAGTTTTCTGGCTAATAAATATCTGATGTTACTGTTGCACTGTATTAACACTCGTTATAGATCCCGGAAACTGCAGCGGACTCTGGGAAGCCCGAATTCGTCAACTTCAAACGCGACGTCTGGCATCGTGCATTTCACTGCATCATCGACTCCATTATCGACAAATCGAAGGTGGGCTGCTGGCTTCAGTGCGCCGATGGCACCGAACAACATTTTTTCCCTGGCGTCATCATATTATCCGCCGACTATGAAGAACAGTAATAAGTATTTTATTCTCTATCTCCGCCTGAACTGACTGACCCCGATGTATTAGGTGCGTTATGTCTCTAATCTGGGGTGTTCATGGAAAAATGCCCTGCCCGATTTGTTTCGTCCCCGACGACCAGCTCGCTGACGTTTCAAAAACTTGGCTGCCGAGGACAATGGAACGGATGCAGCAACTTATTGAAGAAGGGAAAACCCTCAACAGGAGTGTCGATCGTGAGCACCATTTCTCTAAATATGGGATTCGTGATGTCGATGTGAGTCTTATGATTATCTTTAAATTGTCCATTAATTATCTGTAACGGTCTAGAATGTGTTCTGGCGTGTCGATAATTCCGACCCATATCGCGCGTTATCCTTTGATAGGCTTCATTCGAACAATAATGGTGTATTTGGGTATCATTTATGGAAGAGGTTCAAGGGTTTATTTGGGGATACTCAGGAAGGGCGCGCTGCTGCAACAAAATTCGAACTACAGTAATATACTATTTCCTGTCTCATCCAAGTCAATGTGAGAGCTAATTTTCACTCTATCCCTCAGGTTCGGTCAAGCGCCCCGCTGGCGTGATCTACATCACTTTTCTCAAGTGATGAAGGTGGATTTCACGGACGGTGGGAAGAACGAGGATATATCCAAGGTGCGTCAATTATATGTGGCTTCATCTCATCGACTGACAGACTCAGGTTCTGGTCTTTGCTGCACACAATCTTTTTTCGCCGGAAAAAAATGAAGAATGGTGGAAGTTACTACTCTGCCTGCGAAGTTTTTCCATCTTGGATTTACTTCTATCTTTGGGGGTACACACAGAGGAGACGATTTTGGCTGGGCGGAGTGAGCTAAAGAAGTTCGGGACCCTTATAGAGGTACTCGATCTCTTTTGATGACCCGGTGTCAATGGTACTGATCTATTTAACAGGAGTTCGCCGAATTATGTCGAAATTTGGCGGAGGATCCGCAAAATAAAACCACAGCCAAAAACTGGAACTTCCCCAAAATGCATGCCTTAGTTCACAGCTTCGACGATATCGAAGCGAAAGGTGCCTCACGCAACTACAATACGAAGCCAAACGAGAAGATGCACGGCTTCCTCAGGAAGCTGTACTTAAATCGGACCAATTTCAAGAATGTTGCATCTCAGGTTCGTCGCATACCTTATCTTTATCTATTCAATCTCTGACAATCTCTCAAACATAGATCTTAAAACATGAACACGTTGCGCTCGTTGGGGAGCTGATTTGGGGACAAATCAACGAACTCGACGCGGCTATACGTGACCAGGCGACGAACGACGATTCAGATGACATTCGAGGTGACGCTTTGGGGAGCACTCAGGGGCAACATATTGGTTCTTCCCTAGAACCCCCAGTACAAGGTGGCTCATCATGTCAAGGGAGAAGGTCGACGTTCGATGCCGGGGCTGTTATTTTGCGATCGCAACAGGCTCCTGTCACATTTGAGGCTCTTGAGGTCCGACGGGCTCAGGATAGGCCTTTCAGGAACTTCCGTGCAAGGCTCGCAGCGTGGTTGACTGACACAATGCCTTTGTATCGCTTCAGTTTCGCACCAGACTGTACACGCGTTGAATTTCAGGTTGATGACAAGGTGAGTTTCACATCTGATCTGGTATCTTGGCTCATAGCCTTTTAAGATCACGGAATACAGATCTATGAGGGTGTGGTATGAATCGATGGTCGACTGGCAACAATATATGGACTACGTATATTGTACTCCACTTTTCCACCACCAAGAGAGACGCGATTTCGTGATTCTCAAGACAACAAATGGGTTCATTTTTGCGGAGCTTCTGTTTATATTCACCACCTCAGTCGCAGAGCATCAATTCCCTATTTGCCTGGTGCGCCCCTTTGACGCCGCAATCCAACCGCGGTCCAAGGATATCAATTTGAGGCTTCGTTGTCTCCGCCCCAAGTCATCAACGGAGTTTTTTTTTGCGCAATCAATTGTGCGTGGTGCGCCACTCATTCCAACCTTCGATAATATGTCTGGCGACCACTTTGTGATGGATATCGTTGACCACAACGGCGACCTATTCGTTCGTTGCAACGAAATATTCGGACGGCAATGTATTCGCAATTATATTCCATCTGATCCTATTTGGCTTATTTCCCTCTTAGGACTACTACGTTGGAGACTAGTGTGCAAGGTAAGACTCATTTATTCGTTTGGTATTCCATTGGCTAATGCTTTTGTCATGGCAGGCTTTCTTTGTTCAGTTGTTTAGTTGTTCAAACCGAAATTACTACACTTTCCTTGACAGTAACGAAGAATACATCTAAGTAGTCATCGTCATCAATGAAAACTCGCGCAGAACAACAACCGAGTTCGCAATCGTGCTCTTGAAGCATGCCGCAGCGAACATGAGACCAGCCGCCACCAGAGATTTCTCCGACGGTAAGCAGAAGCCCAAGATACGCCATCTCTGCAAGAATGTGCAGATTCAGAAGGCCATATATTACCGCCTCACGTCTGCTAGCATTCGTCAGAATTGGGGGCCCATGCCGAGTCCCGCCGGTACCCCACATGCTCCGCCGTCTCACGGGGTATCTGGCGGCACCTCCTTGGCCTCCGCGATGCTCACAGCGGGGTTTCCAAGCCTGTCCTCGAGGCCAGCAGACGAGGCACGCTGCCGAAGTCGCCAAATTAAACGCGGCAAACGCGGGTCTCAGCCAGTCATGCGTGGAACTGGAACACGAGCTAGCCCAATCCCGCAAAGAGCTACATCTTGCCATGGAACAACATGATCGACTCCGCGCAGACACTGACGCGATCAAGGACAGATCGCTCGGCTTCAAACCGATCGCGCGGAGGAACTCGAATCCCTGCGAGGCAAGTTGCAGCAAGTCGCCGTAGACCTTCAAGAGGTTCGAGAAGCACACGCACTGACGGAGAAAGCTTCGTTAGATCTATCTGCAGCTAACGCTGAACTTGAGGGCCGCCTCGATACCAACGTGATGCAGACAGCGTATTAATTGCAGATCTTCAGAGCCGCGAAGAAGGTCGCAGAAAGCAGGTGCTTAGTATTCAAAGTCGCCTCGATAATGCCATGGAAGAATTGCAGCAGACGACGCGCGAGAAGGATGGCCACCGCCTCCACCTCTAAACAAAGACCATCTCTTGGACAACCCTTCGCGAGCACGCACGCAGCACACCGAAGCCCTCAATGTGTAGTCGAGCTCGCACGCACGCAGTTTCCGCAGGAACTGATCGAACGTCACCGCACGCCAACGAGAACCCGTCCGAGCCAGGCGCGAAAGCGGAGCACCTCACGAGGAGTCAGACAGCATAAAGACAGACCCAACGTGCACGCATTCCGTCCAACTACGAACAATTCAACTCCACTACACTATTGCTAAGGGCTGTTGCCCCCCATTCCTGCTGCCCGCGAATGCGTACGCAGATCTGACAGGCGCAGGGGTCATCAGATCGATCGAGGGAGCATCAGCCTGGGACAGCACACCAGCGCAGAAGGCTCACCTATTGTTGCGCTCAGGCGCGGACGCAGAGCGAACATCCACACGGAGAATCGTCTTGGGGCAGGTCGGCTTCTTGAATAGGCATGGGGGGCGGCGGCGAGAGTGCCGCAGGAGGGACAGAATCAGGGTCCACTTAGCGCAAGCGGGGTCAATCAATCCACCTTCCCTGCGGATTCAGAGTATGAGTACTCACCGACATTCAACACGATCCGTCGACGCTTTCACGGGATGTCCGGGAGCTGTTCTCGTTTGCGTTTATTCTGGTTCATGATCGCTGGAGTGATGGAGGAAAACTGACGACGGTTGGCGCTCGAGTCGGGAAACTGCGTCGCACAGCGCCATATCGAACTTCGCTTACACGTAACGTCGACACTTTCATCGGTTTCCTTAGCTCTCGTCGGAAATGCATATTAACATTGTCGTACACAGCGATTCAGAGCATAGCAGGCCCGAAGAACTAAAGTCCCACCCGCCGCCTCCACCACCCCTGTTCACCCCGTCGCTCGCAAAAGAACGGCTTGACGTTGCCTTGCTCGTTGTTCTCGTTCTCACCGCCGTGCCAACGACTGCGGTTGGCGTCGAGTCTGTCCAAGCGATGAGCCACCCGATCTTCGGGGCTTCATGGGGGCGACGTACCTTTACTCTGCGGGTGAGTCGTCCGTCGTCCCGACCTGCCACTCACAAGACCCCACCAAGCCGATGGGGAACCGTCAGCGCAGTCTCAGTGGCAAGCCTCCCATTTAGTGTTCGAAAGTCCAGTCCCATGAACCGGAAAAAAACCGGGACCAGACCGGACTGCAACCGGTTGCAACCGGACCTGCGGTTGCGGTCCTTCCTATTTTGGAGTGGCACCGGTTGCGGTTCATCCGGAATCCGAAGTTTGGCTGAACCGCCACAGGGCCGGTTGGGACCGGTCCCAACCGGTCTTTACAGCCACGACCATCCGACAACGCCAGCATCGATAAGGACGACCAAATGCACTACGACAACCATTCCAACACCTGGGCCGACTGCAGCGACGACCGACATTGATTACCTCGGACCAGCCCTCAACAACAACAGGTTCAAGAACAACAACCGCGCCATCACCAACGACCACCACCATCAACACCGCGTCGACAATCACGACCACCGCCGCACCCACAACACGTCGACAACCACAGCGACGATCAAGACGACGACAGCCGCAACGTCAAGAAGTCGACGACGACGACGATCGGCCACAACAACACCACGTCGACAACCACGACAACGACACATCGACAGGCAACGACGACACGACGACAGCCGCAACACTAGCACATCAACAACCACAACGACGGCCGCAACAACAACTCGACGAGTCGACGTCGACATCCACGATCTACAACGACAACGCGCGACAACGGCGACTTTGGCCGCAACGTCGACACATCGACAACCACTGGCACGAAGACCACGACGACTCGTCGACGACGCGACGGCTACTACCACGACGCGTTCACGATGTCGACCATAAGTATATATTTCCATAGACACTGTAGTACTAGACGACTTGTAAAGTAGTACAGTTTTTAATACATACATTTACCGGTTGCAGTCGGTCTTTGACCAGTTGCAACCGACCCTGGACGAGCCGGTTTAGACCGCAAAGACCGGTCTTTTGAGAATCCGGCAACCGGGTAGGACCGACTCCTGTCGGCTCGGTCCGGTTTTGGGGCTTGGGGATGAACTGATGGATCGGTCCCGGTCCCGGTCTTTCCAAATTAGGCAAAAAAACCGGACCAGACCGGACTTTCAATCACTACTCCCATTCCCTTCCCTTCCCTTCCCCTCCTCTCCTTCCATCATAGCTCATGCGGATACGCGCACGAACGGACGACCTTACAGCGCCAGCTCTGAGTCCTACCTTTTCCCACCTCCACCATTGTGGGGACCCCAGCGCTGGCGTATGCACTGCATTGGACCCACATGTTTTTGGACCTGCACTGGTGCGTGCTCGTGTTCGATTTTGCCTTGCAGCTTAAAATTTGGGTGACTGTTTATTAAATTGTCCCCAACGGACACGCCCCCGTCGACAGCGCAGGCCCGGATGTCGGTCTATCATTAGGTCTGAGGTGTGAGTCGAGAGGGGTACTTGCAGTCGCCCAACAGCGAATTCGAGGAGCCTTCTGGTAATTATAATTTAATTATAATGTACCTTCTCAATAGTGGTGTGACTTTATTATAATACATTGTCTTCCCTTATGATTAGCTTTTAATTGTTGGTAAATATTATGATATTTATAATTACGAGGAAGCTCTTCTAATGTGCTTTTAAGGCATTAATAATGCTAATTATAAGCCAATTATAAGCCGGTTCGATTATAAGGTGCTCCGGGATTTTGGGACATAGTTTACGCTTACTAGCTGTATTAGGTTTTACTCAGCAGATAAGGCGCCACATCAGCAGCTATGACAAGTGCATCAGTCAGCACAATAGATAGTGCTATTATTAGACACGACACATCAGCCTCTGAGTCATGAGGTCTTACTATACACTTAGTAATAGTGTTCAGACTCAATTCAGACCCAGCTCCAGTAGTGTATATAAGCTCTCCTGTAGTGTCCTGAGTGGAACCAACTTGTCCTCTTGGTTCTCCACTCAGGTGCGTATTCCATTGTACTTCCTTACTCTCCAGTCCAATGTTAACTTGTCCTCTTGGTTCTCCACTCAGTGTACCACAGTGTGATATCCTTGACAGCTTGAGCTCTTGCATAAAGACTCCACGTTTCTGTCCCTCCACTGTGACTGTACATTCAGCGTGTGATCTATCTCCATGCTAGGCTTGAGTGTTCCCCCTTACAGTTCACTTACTCTTCAACTTGAGTCTAGCGTAGCAAGGTGTCATACCGCTACAATTCTCACTATCTTTCCTCTTCTTTCCTGGCTGCTTTCTTTCTTTCTAACCCCCCTTTATCCTTAACCACCCTCTGCCCACGAATTCTCATGCACATGCTTTCAAGCACGTTCAACGGATTGGATCATGACTCAATACTAGGATAGCTGTACTAGGGTTTGCTCTACTTATGCTATTGGCTAGTACTACTTGGAGCGGCGCTTGAAAGCCCATTGTATGTGCTCGAAAGTGTGTGAGTGAGTAAGGCAAGGCCAAGGAAGGGATTGGATGGAGGAGGGGAAAGAAAGGGTGTTGTCACCAAGCCTGAGTGGGGACGAGAGCCCAAATCTTGGATGCCGAATGGACGAAGACTTCTGAGGCGTTGAGCAAGCAAACCCAAGTCGTTGAGTGAGGCTCGAATCACGCGTAGAGACGACGCAGAAGATGACTAGAACGGGGGAAAGGAAAACGATGAGTAGTCAAGATTGAGCGAGGGCCTTCATTTTAGACCTGCCCGTCAAGTCGTTACTTAATCACACGAGAAGAGAGAGAAGAGATTCGCAAAAGATGCAGGGAAAAGGAAGATGACATTGTTGAGTGCGAGACCAAGACCTTATATACTGTGTGTACTGTAAGTAAGGGGAGTCGTCGTCGCAAACGCTAAGTTGAAAGTTGTGAGGGATAGTAAGTGAGAGTGGGGGAAAGTAAAGTGAAGGAGTCCAAGGGATAGTGAGAGACTACGAGAGGTGGACGGACGGTTGTAAGGCTGACTGTCCCTGGCACTAGTGGCGTCGTTGGCGTGTACTGTACTTGGGCAAGTGTCGAGATGAAATGGGGGAGTAAAAGGAAGAAGGAGAATGGCGACAAGGAGGTGAAACGAAGAAGGAGAATGGTGACAAGGAGTCAAGAGAGGTTGAAGAGGTGACACGGGTGGCGTCGATGAGGCATACTAAGTTGAGGAGTGAGGGTGAGAAGTGGGTAAAGAAAATAAATGAAAGTCAGGTGCGCCTTTGTCCAAGACAAAGAACACCGCTCTAGACCGCTCAACGGTCATGGGTGTAAGCATGCACTGAGATCCCGGGTTCTGAGGGCAGCAAAAGTGACAGAGGGATGGAGTGGAAAATGGTGGAGAGGGCTTTCCGAGGTGGGCCCCTTGATGATGTCAGGTGGGAAGTTGTTTTTGAGGAAAGGTGGATGTTTGAGGGTGCTGACCAGTGACAGAAATGTAATCATGTTAGGCCATATAAAAAAGAGCGACAAGATGTGAGACAAGATGATGGGAGGAGGAAGAATGGGGAGAACAAGGTGAGGAGGGAAAGGATGATGAACACGAGTTGGTGGGGGTTTGGTGATCATCTGCAATAGGCAGTTGAGTCACGTGCCAAGCCGATGAGACTGAAGTGGTCGATAGTGGGTGGTTTCGCGCTCAAGGGCTGCGGTGCCCTTACACCATGTGTAACTGTATAAGTAGATTAGTGCAAAGACCAAGAACGGCATCTTGGTCTTCTTCCAATACCACTACCATTCTACTTGTTTCTACGCTAAAGGGAAGCCCCCTTTAAGTGAGTCATCTGGCATATCCCCTTAGACCAGGGATCCCCGTGACTTATCCCAACTCCCCTCCGTGGCAGTGGACTATCCTTTGGATGCGACCTATCACCAAGTCTACCTTTACCATAACGAACATGTCACACGTGTTGTGTTAGGCTCGTCCTAATGATGCTCAACTTGAGCGGAGACAGAGTGGCTCGATGTGTGAAGGGCGACTTAGCGAATATTCAGACTCTGCAAGTCACCTGGTATAGATACACAACTTCAGCAGGAACGTGATCGTTATGAGCACTGGGGTGAAGTCCACCAGGCATATATGTAATCAAGCAATCTGCCCTTTGAGGGCCAGATGCAATAGCAGACAGAAGATGAGGGAGAGGCACGCAAAGGCAAGAGAGAAAGGAATCAGGATAATGATTCAAGAAGACCAAGCTAAGGAGCTCAGTCTTCGTACTACAAGCCTGATGTACAATTGACAAGGAGCTTTGAAGCTCCTCCTGAACATAAGGTACCCAGTAGCGATAGTAGCTTGAACCCTACTACAACTATCCTAGGAATGAGTCAAGTCCGTACTGTATACATGTGATACTTGAGGCGAGGCTGACTGAGACAACTGTCCCTGACTAATACCAGGGTAGTCAGAACCCCATGAATCTGTAGTCTGTAATTGTAACGTTTCGTCTGGGATGTGGACTCTGACTCATCGGTGATGACTTACGAGTGTCAGGAGTACTTAGTCATGGACTGCGCAGCATCAGTCAGCTGTATGGTTTGGCATGTGATTGTACGATATGACTCATTCCTAGTAGTAGTCATATTAGGGTTCGCTCTACTTACGCTATTGGCTAGTTACGATTCGGGAGGAGCTTGAAAGCTGCCTCATACCTGTATATAAGGACTCGTACGAAGACCAGGATCCGCATCTTGGTCTTCTTCAATTACCACTTCTTGACTTGTCTTCTATACAAGGGACCTCCCCTTAGTGAGTTCCCTCGTCCGGCATATCCATCAGGATCCCCGTGACCTTTACTGGCCTTCGGCTACCCACGTGTCTGACCAACCGTGTGGACAGTGAACTACCCCATCGGCGCTCTCTGCCACCGAGTGTTCCTATATCATAACGAATGCGTCGCCAAGCCTTTCCACCAAATCTACATCATCGATCGCGAGTCTTGGGACGAACTCCAAGTCGTCCGTCATCCGCCAATCAGCCTACCGTTTGGAGAAGACCTCCACGGGTATCTAGGACCGCAGGATCGTCTGTTCCCTCATCCCGTTGATATCCACACTACTTCAGCCAACAGAAACTACTATCTTCCGAGAGGATCAGCACATCAGCTTGCCTAAGTCAGGCATACGTCCGTGGTAGACGTAACAGTAATGATGAGTCCAATTGCAACGGTGCATCCCTACTGCTCCTTTTATGTCGGTGATCACAACTCCTGGGACGACTTGAAGATTACCACCGTAGTACCTATTGGCCTTCAGCAAGGAGAGGATCTCCATGGGTACAAAGCAGGGCCAGAGGAATGTCTCTTCCCTCATCCTTTGCAGCATCACACTACCCCCACGAACAGGAATTACTATCCATCTAGGATCGTTACACCCCGCAAGGCCTAAGTCAGGCAAATGTCTGTGGTAGACGTTACACTGACTTTCTGACTCTCTGACTCTGACAGTCCAATGCTCTGACTCTCTGACTCTCTGACAGTCTGATGCTCTGACTCTCTGACTCTCTGACTCTCTGATGCTCTGACAGTCTGACAGTCCAATGCTCTGACACTCTGACACTCTGACTCTCTGACTCTCTGACAGTCTGATGCTCTGACTCTCTGACTCTCTGACAGTCTGACAGTCTGATGCTCTGACTCTCCGACTCTCTGACAGTCTGATGCTCTGACTCTCTGACAGTCTGATGCTCTGACTCTCTGACTCTCTGACAGTCCGATGCTCTGACACTCTGACACTCTGATGCTCTGACAGTCTGACACTCTGACAGTCCAATGCTCTGACAGTCTGACACTCTGATGCTCTGACTCTCTGACTCTCTGACAGTCTGATGCCCTGACTCTCTGACTCTCTGACAGTCTGATGCTCTGACACTCTGACAGTCTGATGCTCTGACACTCTGACAGTCTGATGCTCTGACAGTCTGACAGTCTGACAGTCTGTCACTCTGACACTCTGACATTCCAACTAGTGTTGGGGAAGTTCAGTTTGGTTCGGTTTGGGGCCATTTTGGCCAAACTGGAAACCAAACTGATTAGAATTTGCCCAAACTGAACCCAAACTGAACCAAACTGCTCCAAACTGTTCCAAACTGAACCAAACCATTCCAAACCGTTTCAAACCGATTAAGAATAAGTGTTTTAAATTTGTCTTTAATTGGTTCAGTCCGGTTCAGTTTGGTTCAAACTCGGTTCAAACCACTTAAGGAACCACTTAAGACCTTGGTTTGAGGCAAAATCAATTGATTTTGTTCAAATTCATCAGTTAAGACTTTGTTTCAAATTGTTTGAGACCAAAAACCATTGATTTTGGTTCAAATTTGGTTTAAATTCAGTTTGGTTTGGTTCAAACTGAGTTTGAACCAAACCAAACCACTTATTGAGCACTTATAAAATATTTTTCAATATTTTTTCTTAATCAGTTCGGTTCAGTTTGAACTGGGTTTGGGACCCCCAAACCAGAAACCAAACCATTTGGTTTGAGCCAGGATTCTCCAAACCCAAACCATTTTAAACAGTTTGGGTTTGGTTCAAACCCGGTTTGGGTCGGTCTGAGACCAAACTTCCCCAACACTAATTCCAACACTCTATCACTCTGTCACTCTGTCGCTCAGACAGTTAGACACTCAGATAGTCTGACACTCAGATGGTCCAATGCTCAGACAGGCTGACAGTTGACAGGAATGAGAGAAAAAATAATAATTGGGAGTATCATTTTTGGATAATTAATTAATTATAGTTTGTTTTTTGTGTTACCTGAACAAACTTTAAATCTGTATATCTGTGTCTGGAAAACTTAAAATCTGTATTTTTGTGTTATCTGGAAAACTTAAAATCTGTATATCTGTGTTATCTGGAAATTTTAAATCTGTATTTTTGTGTTATCTTGAAATACTTTAAATCTGTACATGGAACATGCAATTGAAAAATTGTTGAATATTTTTCAATGAAAACATGTTAAGTTTTTTCTGGATATGGCCATGGAATGGACTGTGAGAAAATGTGTGACAGGTGTGACAGAAACTGACCTTAAGTCTATTCAGTGATTATCCATTTGGATAAATTGTGAAAAGACTTTAAGTTTAAGCTATGTGTTTGTATCAGAACAATTGGTAAACAAACTTTTAATTTTTTTAACATGTATGAACATTAAGTTTTTTCACAGTATATCTCATGTGATAATCCTTGAATGGACATAAAATCCATTCATGCTATTTTTCAGGGTACAGATTTTGTAAAAATTTTAAGTATTTGTCAGCACCTCTTCATGATTTTTTCATGGAAAGACAGAATTATGCTTTCAGTGACAAATGCGCTTCGCTGCTGTCACATGACACAACCGTTTCTTACTTTGTGATTAATGCAGCCCTGAGGATCGTGGCATCCCTGACATCGCCGCTCGAGCTCTTATATTACCAACCTTCATCAAAAACGTTGGCAGCCTTGCGGAAGGCACGAGCTTCTCGGCTCCCGTGTGTCTTTCCGTGCTCTGTCCTCTCTGTGTTGTCCATTCCCGGGTGACCGTCAATTTCCAGATAGTGGCAGGCATAATCTCGCTGCTGAATGACTATCTTATTACGAATGGCAGGCCCCCGCTTGGTTTCCTCTATCCGGCTATACCATGACGGGTTTGCAGGCCTCAACGACATCACATCTGGCTCTAACCCTGGCTGCGGCACCGATGGATTCTCTGCCATCCCAGGATGGGATCCCGTTCCCCGCCAGACATGTATCTCTTCGCCTTCGACGTTGGCTGATTTCAAGTTGTGCTGCATAGGTTACGGGTCTTGGGACGCCGGACTTCGAAATGCTACAGAACATATTTATGACACCCCTGGGAGGCGGCGCAGGACAGGGAAATCAGCTGAACTTCAAGTAGTGGTTTGCGGGCCCGTCCCGGCCTGAAAGCCTGCCATTAGGCTTGTCTTAGGGGGGCTTTAGGCCCAGAATTTACAGACTGGGACACTATTCGTGGACCTCAGCATCTTGGGCCAGTCTCTGTTGGCCGCGTCTTTGTAGTACCACTATTGAATTATAAAGTCATCTACGAATATCTGACAGTTCTACGTACGCATGAAACTCGATGTCATGCTTCGCCATCGTTTCCCTGAGGTCCTCTTCGCCTCCTCGCCATCGCCGTGGTCACCTCGTCGCCGTCGTAGTCACCTTGTTGTCGTCCCCATTGTCGTCGCCTCCTATCATCGTTGTCACTGTAGCGGTTGTCGCCACCGTTGTGATCACTCAGTCGCTGTGCCAGTGGTCGCTGTCGGCCCGTTTCTGCTGCACTAGTCGCGCTGTTGGTCTGCGAGTTGTCACCGTAGATGATCAGGTTCCTGCCTGTGCAGCGCCCGCAGGACGAAGTTGGGAATGACGGCCGTTATACAGGTTCTGAGACGGTAAACTCGAAAACAACATGAAAAGAATGGAGACAAAACGCACATTGTCAAATAGTACAGATGAGGGCCCGGGGTTGAAGTAGATCTCAACGCTGACCAGATCCATTTTGAGGTCAAGCCAGTCCACCTGCCCTCCCAACTGCCATCCGTGCGTGTGCAGTATTACTTGAACCCTTTGGTGACGCAACACTGCGCGGGAACCCTTGCCGAAAGCGCAACCCACCCCTGGGGGTCACGCGGGTTATGAGCGTTGTGTGCACCATGTAGAGCACTGACACATCGAGTTTGGTCAGCGCCGCCTTGCGCTGGCAACCGCTTTTGCTGATGCTAGAAGCTCCGGGGTGAACCAATTGGCCTGACAGCGATGCGGGCTGCACGAACATCACCGCTGGTACGGGCGCCTGTACCGTACGATCTACAAATGTCCGCGTGGTTGAGTGAAGGCTATATTGTAAGAGACGGGGGCATGTGCAGATGTGTGTATGATGGCAGTGTGTGCAGGTGAAAGCAGGGTGCGCGCGGGCTTGTGAGTTGTAACATTGTGGGCGATGACACAGGGCCGTCTGCAGATGCAAGAACAGGGGAGGTCCGGTGAGCTCGGGCTAGCAAGCAAGGGTTGGATATCAGGACGTACCCCTGGTGTTTAGATATGCGAGCCGCGCATCACACACCGACACCCTCCTTGGAGGCCATACGTCGAGGTCCTGGTGGTACCCTTACCCTCTTCATGCGCATGGGTTGATGTGACATGACCCCAGCTATACAAAAAAAATATTGAAGTCGATAAAAAGACTTTGTGACTCATAACTGTACTGGGTGTGATGAGCTGGGCGAGGGGTTCGCATCCAATGCATCATCTCCTGTTGATACAAGGGGGTGATGGGGGCAAAGAACTTGAGGAACAACAAAATGGACGGAAGGAGATACTGGGACAGAAACGGGTGGATGAAGTTGCGAATACCGTAAAACGTGGATACAATAGCGAAGGCACGGATGAGGATGCAGTTCGATCTTACAGTAGGTTGCGAATCTCGGTGAATCGAGCCCGTAGTGAATGAAGACTGGGCCCCACCTCTCGTCCCAGTCGCGTCCCAGTTTCGGACGGCCGTCTTAGGTTGCCTTAGGCTTTGAAGCCGAGCCCGCAAACCACAAAGCCGAAGATTCGTGGACCTGGTGAATAACAGCTATAGGTGAGTCTCACATCCAGACTACATACACAAGTCGATTCGACCCTTGGTTCGATCTTTGCGGCGCTCATGACGGGTGCTCCCTATTTGACTCCCCCTCATGCGGTCTATCGGGACTCGGACGCCTCTGGATGGGTATCTGGGACTCGGACAGGAAACGCTAATGTTGTGAACACGATGAGTCAGCGTATTTCTGTGACGATCCCGTGATTAAATGTCTCTGATGGTCTCAAGTATTACAAGAAATGTCCTAGATACTAACTATTGTACAAGTAGGACAGACACGTAAGCGCGACGCGCAAGCGCGTTCTCATGTAGTATTTAGGGCCCATGAATTCGATGTAAAGAGAGCAGAGTCTCTCCTATTCATCTTATCCTCGTGCCTTCTGAGTCACGCCGGTAACGGACAAGGTGAACAGAATCACACTTGATCAAGTGTGAGGTGTAACACTGTCACGGCGTTGAGTCCGACTTGGACTATCGAGAGGGCGATCACGACTTAGCTAGTGGTTTGCGGGCCCGTCCCGGCCTGAAAGCCTGCCATTAGGCTCGTCTTAGGGGGGCTTTAGGCCCAGAGTTTACTGGGACTGGGACTCTACTTGTGGGCCTCAACGTCTTAGGCCAGTCTCGGCCTAAAAGCCACGGCTGGCCGCGTCTTTGTAGTACCACTATTGAATATAACTACCATTTCTCTATGAACATCTAACAGTTCTACACTACATATGAAACTTGATGTCATCATTGCCATCGTCTCCCTGTGGTCATCGTGGCACCTCCTTGTTCTCTTCGCCATCGTTGTGGTTGTCGTGGTTTCCTCATGATCACCCCGTCGTTGTCGTTCACCATGTCATTTTCCCTATTCTCGTTGCCTCTTCGAGACCTAGACGAATAAGCGAGGTCATGAAGTCAGTACAAATACAAGAACAGGAAGGGATGTACGCAAGGAGGTACGTGTCGAAGCGCGGGGTGCGCTCATGCGCGCAGTGTGCAACACCTCGGCGTCAGGAGTCGGCCAGACTAATTTACTTGCTGCGTTCTGATAGTACATACCTTATCTGATGACATTTGAGATCGAACCCCCAGTTTTGATGGGAATGCAGCGCGCAAACTCCTGGATGGTAGAGTTGTTGCTGGCATTGTCACAGCTGCGTTGGTGGAGGGTGCGTTCCCTGCGCTGGGTGGTGCGCCAGGTGCTGGTGCCGGCGGGGGTGGTGCGCGGTGCTCTCTCTCATCGGACAATGCGTGGTGGTTGAGTCATACCGTGCTGCGCCCGGCAAGCAGTTGGGGGAGGCCGCGGAGATGGAAGAGGACGTGGAGGATGGGGTGCGTGCCGCCCCGCGTGCCTCTGCCGCCGTGGGAGGTCGAGTATACGTGTGTGCCACGTGGGCCTGCGACGCGCTGAGTGGTTTCGAGGGACGGCAAGGGCGGGGCGAAGTACGTCGCGCCGTCTCCTGCGCCATGTGGCCAATCGGACCACGCAGCGGGACAACGGGGGAAGGAATGGCGTGGGATATGGTTGATTCGTAGAGCCCAAACGAGTTCATCTGCTCCTACCAGTTATTAGCCCCATGTGTGTGCGTGTATCTCATCTTCAGTGTATGCTGGCGTTCAGACACGACGAGATAATATAAGAGGGGTAGTGTTAGAGTTACTGATCGGAGGTCTGATAACTCACCTTACCATTTAAGAACAAACTCTGAGCCCTGCAAATACAGCAACGAGTAGACGAGATAGTTAGTCGCCTGCAAGGGATGATGGAGGGGGTCCCATGTCGATATCGGTGGCACGATTTTTGCTGAATGGAGACATCTTCGACACCTGCAGAATCGGCATGGCTCAGTGCACGTTGACGGCCAGAGGTAGTTTTATTGAAAAAAGTAAATTGTACCAAGGCTCGTCTGCGGATGGACAGCAAAGAATGGGCGGTAACATGACCTGTATGAAACATGAGTACACGAATAGAAATTGGGAAACTGAGAACTAACCATAAAGTTGCGAATGATGACAGTGCCAGTGGCCGCGTGCAGAAGCAGACACAATAGTCCTGTGATGAGATGTGAGCTCAAGCTCACCGGTATTGTCAACGGCCAGTTTTTTTTGCCAGTTGGGACCATCGTCTGCACAGGTTGAGTGGACATCGCAAAGGTGGTTTGTGAGGGATGAAAAAAAAGTACTACAACGCAACATTAGTGTGACAAGTTGAAGTAAACTTGAAATCCAGAAGCGTAGAATGGGCGGATGAAGTTAAGAAGGGTGGATACACCCAAGAAGGGAAGATGGATGGATGCAGTCCTGGAGGGTCTAGAGTGGACCCAATTTTGAAGGCATTGACAGGCGCAGATACAGAGTGGCGAGCATCTATCATAGGTTGCGGATCCCAGGGAATCCTGAGCCCAGGACGCGCGTCCCCAACAATCGAAGCCTGGGACATGGGACGGTGGGAGCCGAATGCCAAAAGTGAAGACCGGGCCATGAGCCCTCCCAGTCCCATCCCAGCTTCAGACGGCCGTCTTAGGCTGGCCTTGGGCTTTGAAGCCGAGCCCGCAGACCACTAGACTTAGCGTATACATGGAGTCTCTGTCACGTGACTAGATACACGACCCTCCAAGGCACGTGATCTTCGAAGGCTTCTGGGGCAAGATCCACCAGGCCTAAACGTTGGAGTACGACCTGCTCCACAAGAGACAGGCGTGCGAATAGACAGACAAAAAGAACACAAGTCACAGCGAGAGGAGAGAGAATGGTGACAAAGGAAGAAGACCAAGATGGAGATCCTTGGTCTTTCCATGATGTTATTTATACAGGTAAGAGGCAACTTTAAAGCGCCTCGTGAAACAGAAGAACGAATCGCGTAAGTAGCTCAAACCCTACTACAGCAATCCTAGGATTGAGTCATGGTATCCTGCATGTGATACTCGATGACTGATACGATAAGTCCGTGACCTATTACTGCTTACGAAGGAGTCACAACCGACTCGTAAGTGTCCACGACCGCAAACGTAACATGAGGCTTCCCCTAACCCCACACTCTTTTAGTCAGAACCCGAGTTTATTCGAATCAGGAAACACGTCGACATATATTGCAAAACCTATAGGTACCTCACATCACACTTTGATAAGCGCCGCTCTGACCTCGAATTGGTCAGCCGTTACTTCGCACTCCGAGCATCGCGAATCGACTAAGGTTGCGCAACCCTGAAATAGGCCCGCAATCGCAGTGCGCCGAATATAATGGACACCGACACCGAAATGCCGGCTGGTCAAGCAGGAGTATCCCCACTAGACGTCCTGCGAGCAGAGTTCTCGCCCGAATCTTTTGAAGCAATGCGAACAGTCTTTCACACTTTTGAGCAGCGGTTCAGAGCTTAGTGTTGGGGAAGTTCGGTTTGGTTCGGTTTGGGGCCATTTTGGCCAAACTGGAAACCAAACTGATTAGAATTTGCCCAAACTGAACCCAAACTGAACCAAACTGCTCCAAACTGTTCCAAACTGAACCAAACCATTCCAAACCATTTCAAACTGATTAAGAATAAATGTTTTAAATTTGTCTTTAATCAGTTCGGTCCAGTTCAGTTTGGTTCAAACTCAGTTCAAACCACTTAAGGAACCACTTAAGACCTTGGTTTGAGGCAAAATCAATTGATTTTGTTCAAATTCATCAGTTAAGACTTTGTTTCAAATTGTTTGAGACCAAAAACCATTGATTTTGGTTCAAATTTGGTTTAAATTCAGTTTGGTTTGGTTCAAACTCAGTTTGAACCAGACCAAACCACTTATTGAGCACTTATAAAATATTTATTAATATTTTTTCTTAATCAGTTCAGTTCGGTTTGAACTGGGTTTGGGACCCCCAAACTGGAAACCAAACCATTCAGTTTGAGCCAGGATCCTCCAAACCCAAACCATTTAAAATGGTTTGGGTTTGGTTCAAAACCAGTTTGGGTCGGTCTGAGACCAAACTTCCCCAACACTATCAGAGCTGTCGAAAGTAACGTCGTTACCTCCCAGGGTATACAGAACGCGATCCAGTCCGCGTTTACCAACACTCATTTTACAATCAATTCCCCTTCCATGGCTGCGCTGCCTCACAGTTCGGCCCCCCGTTCAAACCCACCGCGAACCACCGTACAGCCCTTCGCTGGGAAAGCGAGTGAGAATGTCACCACCTGGATCAGTTTGGCTGAGGACGTGCTCGACGCTGGACAAGTCCCAAAAGATCATTGGACTCGCTATGCGGCTCAGAGTTTCCGCGACTCGGCACTCACCTGGTATCACGCGATTAAGCTAGGCAACCATGACCAGGCGCCGACTTGGAGCGATCTGAAGCTGGCTATGTCCGAGCATTGGGCGCACCCTGCCCGGGCTGATGAACTCAGGGCTCGTCTGGATCGGCTCGAGTGTAAGGGAGGAATCCCCGAGTTCACGTGTCGATTCCAGGAGGTGGAGATACAGATCCCCGAAGCCGAAATGGCTCTCCCAGACCGCAAATACCGTTTCCTACTGAAGCTGCCCAAGGAGTTAGCAATGCAGCTCATGCCGCGCCAGGAGAAGAACATGTCCACTTACTATTCGGCCGCTCGCCAGTGGGACAGTCTTCACCACGTCGCGCAGGGCCACTCCTTCACGCATTCTGGACCTTTGAAGCCTTTCCGCAAGGCCTCCTGAGGTCTTCCACCGCCTGCCGCGCACTTCAGCGCGAACTCCACTCCGTACACTCCATCCCTCGGATCTTCGTCCACCCTTCTGGAGCCAATGGACCTCGACTCGATGCAAATGAGCCGCGATCCGCGTCGCACCTCCTCGAACGTCCGGTGCTACAATTGCAACGACACTGGGCATCTTGTGCGCGACTGCCGAAAACTGCTACGGCGCCCCGCGTCGAGTGCTGGAAAGAGGCCCACTTATAACGGGCGCGACCAGCATATGAAGACCCTCCACCTGTTCGAAGAGGTTGAAGAAGAGCTGGAGCCAGGTCAATATCCTCCCGAAGCACGCGACCGTGAGGAGCGCGCTGAAGAAACCGACGGTCAGGAAAGCTCTGATGAGTACTCACCTGAGGAATGGGATCCGGAGGACGACCTGGAACTGCAATACCTCGTCAATGAGGCAAACTTCATGGAGCAGGAGATCACGGAAGAAGAAGAGGCTGACCTTGACAACATCGCTCACGCGAACTGCGACTCGGACTGCGAGTCCTGTGAGGACTGGAGCGACGGCTGGCGCCTGCTCTCCCCCATCTTCCCTGAAAGCCCTGGCGACGATCTCACTCCGGCAGACATCGCCCTCCAAGGGAAGGGAACGAAGGAGAATCCTCTCAAGATATACACGGTTGCCCAGCCAGGCCTTCCAGTCTACGAGGTCAAAATCGGCCCTCCCAAGTCGCAGACTCCCGAGAACGCTCCGCCTTTCATACCCGTCAATACTATCCTCGACACCGGAGCGGAATCAAACTACCTCACCACTCGGAAGGCCATCGATGCGAAAGCACAGGTCTTCCCGATTACCACCCGAGAGATCGTAGGCACAGGACGGACGACCACTTCCGCATTCGCTACCTTCACGCTGAAGATCGGCAGGCTTAACACTCAGTGCTACACGTACGTTCTGGAAGATACTACTCACTTCCGCTATGATCTGCTCCTGGGCCGAGCGTGGCTCAAGCGTCATGACACCCGACCGAAATGGGACACCGATGCCTATGAACTCACGCATCCAGAGAAGAAGACGCGTATTACCATCAGACCGGCCTCAGCGAAAAACACGGCGGGCTTACCTCGAATCATCTCAAAGCTCGCGTGGCGCCTCCGTCCCAAGCACCGACTGCCTAACCACCCAGACCTCCTCTTCCACGCGCAATGTCACGATTCGATTTGTGGACGCTTACTATACGGTGATGACTCCCTTAGTAAGTAGTAATCAGTCATGGACTCGCATCAGTCAGCCGTAGTATCACATGTTTGTGGTGGTACTATGACTCATTCCTAGTAGTAGCGGTAGTAGGGTTCGAGCTACTTACGCTACTAGTCGTTCGGATTCAGGAGGAGCTTCAAAGCTGCCTCGTCACATGTATAAGTAGTACAACGCAAAGACCAGAACTCCCCATTCTGGTCTTCTTCAATAGCCATCGCGCTTCCTTCCCACGTCCCCTTCTTAAAGTGTCAGCTATCTCGCTCGCTTGTCTCTGGTAGAGCAAGTCGACCCTCGCATACGCCTAGTGGAGTTAGCCCTAGTGCCCTTACGATCACGTGCGTCACAGAGCCGTGTATTCGTGTCACGTGACTACCAAGAGTCACGGAGATCTGCTAAGTCGTCGAACACCCTTCTTACGGTCCAAGCCGGACTCACGCCAGTGGCGGCGTTACACGCAAGAAGGCAAGGAAGTTCGGAACAAGACCACGCCTCGGTACCCTCAGGAGGCCAAAGTAGAAGCGATAGGCGAAGCAGTCGGAAACCTAGCAAAGGAAGCGTTCGGGGAGCGTATCAAGAACATCGTGAAACGCACAGTACCGGCGGCCTTCAAGGAGAAAGTGGGTTTCCCTCCTTTAAGGAAATGGACCCACGATATTGACACCGGTGACGCCAAGCCTATACGCAAGTACGGGCGTCCGCTCACCCCCTTGGAGCACGAAGCCATCAAAGCATTCATCGACGAGGGCCTAAAAGAAGGAGTTATTGAGCAGTCAGACTCGCCCTGGTCCTTGCCCTTGCTCCCCGTCCCGAAGAAGGATGGTACGTCACGCATCTGCGTCGACTATCGAGCGCTGAACAAACTTACCAAACAAAACGCCTTTCCCTTGCCGCGGATAGACGAGTGCTACCACAATCTCGCAGGTGCAAAGCACTTCACTTGCTTGGATCTTCGCTCGGGCTACTGGCAGGTGCGCTTAACAGACGATGCGAAAGAGAAAACCGCGTTTACCTGCCGTTACGGCCACTACCAGTTCCAGGTAATGCCGTTTGGCCTCACCAATGCCCCCGCAACGTTCCAACAAATGATGAACGAAATACTGCGGGAATACATCAATCGCAGCGCGATGGTGTATTTGGACGACGTCATCATCTTCTCCAAAACCGAGGAGGACCACGTACAGAATGTCTTAGACGTCGTCCGCGCGCTGGAAAAACATGGCCTGATCCTGAACGAGAGAAAGTGTAAGTGGGGTCAGACATCCCTACTGTACCTAGGTCACATTGCTTCAGGCAACGGTCTTCGCCCAAACCCGGAGAAGATCGACCGATCTTGGACTGGCCAGCGTGCTCGACAGTCTCGGAGGTACGCGGTTTCCTAAACATCGCAGGATATTACCGACGCTTCATCCGTAACTTCGCAAAGATTGCTAGTCCCCTGTACAAACTGCTGGAAGGCAGCCCAAAGCGAGGATCTCCCATTGTGTGGACAAAGGATTGTGAGTCCGCGATGAAGCAACTGAAGAACGGACTCACCTCGGCTGATCTGCTCATCCACCCCACTCCATGGCGCCTTTTCGTAATAGATACAGACGCCTCCGGGGACTGCGTCGGTGCAGTGCTCCAACAAACTGGTACCCCGTTCGCGGTGCCAGACAAGGGGAAGGGAGCTGGTGAGCCGAAAGAGTGTTTCAAGTTCAAAGAAAGAGACTTACGACCTATCGCGTTCGAATCACGGTGCATGACGCCAACCGAACAAAGGTACTCCGCTCAAGAACGGGAAATGCTTGCCATCGTGTATGCTCTGCACAAATGGCGAGGCTATATCGAAGGTTCACCAATCCTTGTACGTACCGACCACGAATCCCTCAAATATTTCCTAACGCAAAAGAATCTTGGCCGACGTCTTGCACGATTCGTCAACGATGTCGCACACTTCAATGTCGAAATCATCTACAGGCCTGGAAAGCATCAGTTGGTGGCCGACGCGCTCTCGAGAAGAAAAGGGCACGCGGACATACCAGATTCCAAGACCTTGGAGCCATTATTCGCTGCGCCGATGAACCCCTGGACCAAGGAGCGGGATCACAGCACGATATTCGAGACATTCGCAGAATACAAGCGTCGCCTCCAGCAAGGCAAAGAACCAACGACAGTCGGAAACGGAACGTACCTGATCAAACGCGATTCCCTCCGCAAGACAATCAAGAACCGCTGGGGAGAGGACATTGACGTTGAAGTTCCGACCACACAAGTAGCAGCCAAAGAGGCCATACGCCGGATCCACGGAGACCTTGGACACTTGGGGATGAAGAACACATTAGCAGCGATGTGAACGAGAGTCAGCGTCCCTTACGCACAAGAGTTGGTTGAACATACCCTTTGAACCTGTAATCAGTGTCAGTTCACGCAAAGGGAACCGGCAGCCACCCAACCTCTCCATCCAATTCCGCGAGTCGACGCAGGAGATGCGTGGGCCTTCGACTTCGTCGGCCCTCTGCCCAAGACGCTCAAGGGAAATCAATATCTGCTCACCGCGATGGATCTCGGAACAGATTGGACGATCGCGTTCGCAATCCCGCAATGATCTGGCAATGCCGTCACCAAGTTGCTCCAATATATCGTCTTCTCTTATGGAAAGCCATTAAGTATCCTCATGGACAACGGAGAAGAGTTCATGTCTTACCAGTTGCAAGCCATCCTCCGTCGCTTCGGAATCCACCATCGTCACACCAGCCCTTACCATCTGCAGACCAACGGAAGGCTGGAAAAGTTCAACAATATCCTGACCCAAATACTGGCCAAGCTGACGGCGCCCCAGAGACAAGACCGCTGGGACGAGTGCCTCCCCGATGCCGTGCTCGCCCATCGGGCCCACACCAGCTCGTCTACGGGTGTGTCACCGTTCTTCCTGATGTACGGAAGAGAAGCCCGCTTACCTAGCGAAAGGATTGTCGACGCAACACGAGATCTTACGGATGCAGAAATTGCCGTCCTCCGACAAAGGCGCCTGGAACGCGTACAGGATCTGGCTCGCGTCCGGCGAGAAGCGAACCTACGGGCAGAAGCCCGGATGGCGAAAGAAGCAGAATCGCGTGAAGATTCCTACCGCGAAAGAGGTCTCAGTGTTGGAGATCTGGTGAAACAGAGGCATGCGGCGAGTACGAAGATCCACCCACGCTGGGATGGTCCATTCCGCATTAAGGAAGTCACTGATAGAAACACTTATCAGCTCGAGACAAGAAACGGATACGTACTCAAGCATCTCTACAATGGGGAGCGTCTTCAATGCTACTTCCCCTCTGATTCAAGTTCTCAAAATTCCCTCTGGTTTGCAAGCACCGGTCTCCATCGAAAGGACGCAATGACACGACAGCAGAACGAGAACGAGGCAGTTTCGGAAACTCCCGAGCCACCCTGAAACCGTCCGCCAATCCGTGTCCGTTCCCGAATCGATTTATTTCTCTTTTACATTTTCGGTTATGACAGAGTCACAAGAGCTGACATGGGGGTGGTGTTGTGAACACGATGAGTCAGCGTATTTCTGTGACGATCCCGTGATTAAATGTCTCTGATGGTCTCAAGTATTACAAGAAATGTCCTAGATACTAACTATTGTACAAGTAGGACAGACGCGTAAGCGCGACGCGCAAGCGCGTTCTCATGTAGTATTTAGAGCCCATGAATTCGATGTAAAGAGAGCAGAGTCTCTCCTATTCATCTTATCCTCGTGCCTTCTGAGTCACGCCGGTAACGGACGAGGTGAACAGAATCACACTAAGTCCATTTTTGTCACGGCCCGGTGGCCCATGGCGCGGGATAGCACAATATACCCAGCATGTAAGAAGACATGCTCCCGAACATTTTCGGGGTTCTCTCTCAGGCTGTTTCCCCGACTGGGGAATTTTCCTCTAAGCTATCGGGTCTGGCTGTGTCGCCGCCCGTGCGTGGGAGAACAATGTGTGTACTGCACTATCGGGTCTGGTTGTGCTCCCACTGGGCCCCCTGGAGAGCTTTCACCCCAGCGTGGACATAACCACCTGAAACGTTTCGTATGACCAGGACCGCGGCGGCCACGAGGTGGCTGTGCTGCACCTTCCCTTGACTAAAACCGCAGGCAGGGATGGGGAAGACGTTTTACTGGGCTACGCAGGCCGGTGAAACACTGGCAGACCCCACTGCAGCCTTGCAAAACCACCTCCATGCCAGTGTAAACCAGTCCCTTGAGGCTTCGCATTTGTTCGCATACCGAGCCAAAAACGCACGCCGCCCGCTCACCAAGAGGAAGTTCTTGGAGAGGGTTGGGAAGGGCCGGAAGGCCGCTCGCGCAGCTCGCCTCGAGCCGTTGCAAGGGCACGGCATCCGAATCGGCTCGACCCTCGAATACCTTCTTCGGGACATCCCTTTCGACCTTATTAAAGCCAAGGGCCGCTGGGCCGATGACTCCTACTCTACTTAAGAAAACATGCCGTCGTCGACACTCGTCATCGCCCCTTGCATCCGGGAGGTCCCTGACATACACGAAGCTTTCATACGCTATCCCATGCCCCCGGTGCGCTAAAAGCGACACCTTGCGCCACGGTTTTCATTGCAGGGTAAGCAAGCAATTCCGCTATCTCTTCCTAAACAGGGGGTACCGAGTCTCACTCGCCGTGTCATCGATTCCTAACAGGTTGGGTGTCGCGACCTCGCCTCGGCCACCGGAGCTCATTTTTGATCGTGAAGCGCTTCGCGCTGTCGCCCGTCTTTTATGCACCTACCCCCAGCTCAGGAAGTTGTCTCCCGCGTGTTCATATATTATCAGTCTATGCGTGTCCAATAAACAGTCGCTCGCATATCTCCACACTCCAGCGTTACGTGTCGCGCGTCGGCATCTTTTCTTCTCTCTCCCCTCGGCTCCTCCCCAAGCGCACACGGAACCTGTCTCTAACGAGAGCCAAATAGCGACTCGCAAAGATCCCCGAAAGCCGCGGGTTGCGTTGCGTGTTGACACAACCATATAGTGGGACCTGCCGTTCCACTCCAACCTCGATGCTGACGCTCTATAAAAGCCTTCCAAGCCAAGTACTCAGTGCTTCGGTCCTTAGGGCTCTCCGGCCTCCAACCTTTTGAACAGCGCAGTTCACTTGAACCCCCAGATACTACCTTCTTGGCTGGTCTCCTGTGCACATGCGATACCACTGGCTCTATGCCCTCTCATTCCTCACTGTCACACCCCTCCCCGACGTCACGACGCGGCTCGTTCCCTGGGGCGACATGCGTGTAAAGCATGCTTGGAGTTCCATTCCAGCCAATTGGGAGACTCTGGGCTGCCCGTCCGCCGGCACCACTCTCGACCTGTACATTGCGCTCAACCCCCACCAGGAGAACGCCTTGATCGATGCACTATACGAGGTCAGCGACCCCAAGCATCTAAGGCACGTCCATCTCACCGCTGCTCCTCTCGCGCTCGCGCCTTCATTCACGTGTGCTGTTCCTCCGTTTCAGATATGGCGCGCATCTCTCTAAGGAACAGGTCGCCGAACTCGTCAGGCCCCACCCAGACACGCTCGAGCTCGTCACTTCCTGGCTCGCACATCACGGCGTGCGCCCCTCCTCGATCTCAACGTCACACGGCGGCGCGTGGCTCACGGTCAGCAACGTGCTCGTGTCCCAGGCCAACGAAATGCTCGGCGCGTCATACCAGCTATACCGACATGTCAATGTGAATGACACGATAATCCGCACGGTCAGCTACGCACTACCTGATGTATTGCACACACACATTCAAGCGGTCGCGCCGACGACATACTTCGCCTCCACACGGACGCAGCGGCAGACACCACGCAGGCGCTCTGTCGACGCAGCGGCAGCGTTGGCAGAGGCGGACTCGGAGGCGGCGCCGGGTAAGCCCGTGGCGGTGCTGTCAAACCGCGTCGGCGAGGTCACGCCGTCGGAACTGCGCTGGTTGTACAAGACGTTCGCATATGTTCCCACCGCGGCTGACCGGAATACGCTCGGGATATTTGGCTACCAGAAAGAATACCCGAGTGAGACGGATCTGAATAGGTACATGACTAACTTTCGCTCCGATGTGCAAACCCCCAGTCTGGCAACCTTCACCGTCGAGCTGGTGAACGGCGGTGGGTACAACCCGGACAACCCCGGCATAGAGGCGAGCGTTGACGTCCAGTACGCTTCGGCCATGGCGTACCCGACCCCTATAATTTTCTACAGTACCGGTGGCATTGCGGAGTGGTCTGACAGCGGCGAGCCACTCCCTGGAGACATGTACCTCAAGTCGCTCGAATACTTGCTCAGAAAGACGGACATCCCGCAGACCATCAGTATATCATACGGCGCCACTGAGTGGCATGTTCCGCAAGAATATGCGAGGGTTCTGTGCACCCTGTTTGCACAGCTCGGCGCCCGTGGCGTCAGCGTCCTCTTTCCTTCAGGCGACGACGGCGTCGGCAAGGACTGCGAGGACGACTCGGGAAACTTCCTGTTCGTCCCCGAATTCCCTGCATCTTGTACGTGTGGAATTTTATCACTCCTTAAAAGTACTACTCAAGCCTGCCGTGGTTTCGCAGGTCCCTATCTCACTGCTGTCGGCGGCACTAGAGGCTACGACCCCGAGGTTGCGGCTCCCCTCTCTGGAGGCGGCTTTTCGGACCACTTTCCACGCCCGCCCTACCAGGACGTCGCCGTGTCCGCATTCCTCTCTCGCCAAGGCACCCAGTATTCTGGCCTCTACAAGTGCGGTCGCCGCTGTCACCTGACGAAACCGTTTCTTACTTTGTGATTATGCAGTCCTGGCGGTCGTGGCATCCCTGACATCGCCGCCCAAGCTCTCAGATTCCCAATCTTCGTCAGAAACTATGGTCTTATTGTGGATGGCACGAGCTGCTCGACTCCCGTGTGTCTTTCCGAGTCCATCCGCTCTGCATTGGCCATTCTCAGCTGACCATCAACGCCCAGACAGTGGCAGGCATAATCTCGCTGCTGAATGACTATCTTATTACGAACGGCAGGCCCCCGCTTGGTTTCCTCAATATCCGGCTATACGGCGACGGATTTGCGGGCCTCAACGACATCACATCTGGCTCTAACCCTGGCTGCGGCACCGATGGATTCTCTGCTGCCCCTGGATGGGATCCGGTTCGTCCCGCCAGACTTGTATCTTCATTTTTGACGTTGGTTGATTTTTGTTGCATAGGTCACGGGTCTTGGGACGCCCGACTTTGAAAAGCTGCAGAACATATTTATGACACCCCTGGGAAGCGGCGCAGGACAGCCAGCAGGGGAATCAGCCCTTGATTCGTGAATCTGGTGAATCACAGTGATAGGTGAGCCCCACTTTCAAACTACATGCACAGGTCGATTAGAGGCCCTAGGGAAATAAGTTTCGCATCAATTCACTCGACCTGCGTGACGTCCACCTCGTAATTGCAACAACAAAATATTCCGGGACTCGTTTCAGTGTCCGTGCATGCGACTGGCGCTTTCGATAGATGAAAGAAAACACGGACGATGTAGACAATCATGTATAGACCGCGATCTCGCACAACAAGACTTGGACCTTGTCCCCTGCATGACCCAGTGGCAGTACAAACACACACACCCGCGCGACACCCTCTCTCCTCGTCCTAGCGCATGATGCCACACTAATCGGAGTCCTACCCTGAAAGTGGAGAGATATCAAGATGAATGCTAGTGGGCATTAGAGGGGTCTATACCACGAGACGTTTATTTGCATCCAGTGAAGTGCTTCCAGGGTCCTGTATCATTAGGAATGCACATAACGGATTCAGTGGTGCAGTATTCAAGTTGCGTACCTCTGATACAACTGTCACTGCTCCGATATTAAAGCCGTTTTCAGAAGCTAAGCCTCCCTCACTGGTAGCGATAGTAGGCAGAGTGAGCCAACTTTAAGCGTTGTACTCCAACTGGCAACAATTATCCAGTTGTTTTCCTCGAATCCCTCGCGTCCCTCTAAAGTTCCCCTCTCCAAAGCGAAGTTCGCCGAGTCTCTTCACCTTTGTTCATCTCGCTCAGCCTCTATTATCTTTCGAGTTCGCGCTTCTCACGTTTCTCGTCGTCATCTGAACTGGCCCTTCGGAACCCCTATCACCTGACTGGCGAGACTTACCCGATCTTTACACTAGTGTGTCCTTTGAGCTTCTACAGAGAGACTTCGATACCTGTGAGTCTCTTCAGCGGTGGCGAGCCCGGCGTTCACAGTTCCCCAACCTATATCGTGTTTGTGATGTTTTCGATCCCCGGTAAGTTCTACACTTCTCGTGTTTCCACTTTCCAGTCTGCCTTCTAACCAACATGAAACCAGGCTCAGCTGTTTCCGTAGAGTGTATTTCAGGTGATCGCAACACGATCTCCCTAAGGCGGGCAAGTCTCATTCCCGAGACAATTCAAGTTCTCATGTTGGTAAAACAACGCATATGACTCGCACGTTGCTTTGTGGACAATGATAATTAGAAATGATCATAGACCTTTTGCTAATCCTTAATTTGTTACTCTGCACAAACCAAATGACTGATCCAAAACCGTATACAGCCGCACTGTAAACCGCACCATATCATGTGGATTCACTGACCAATAGCTACAGCTAATAACCGTACTGTACCCGGATGGAATACGGCCGTCTGCCGTTACGGGTTGGTGCGCAGCCCTACGTCGCACCGGTCGAGGGAATTGATGCGAAACTTATTTCCTTGACGCTTCGAATCGACTTATGCGTGTGGTTTCGGAGTGGGACTCACCTATCGCTGTTATTCAGCTGGTCCACGAATCTAGGGCTGATTTCCCTGTCCTGCGCCGCCTCCCAGGGGTATCATAAAGATGTTCTGCAGCTTTTCAAAGTCGGGCGTCCCGACACCCGTGACCTATTATAAGGCACAAATCAGCCAACGTCGAAAAACGTAGAGATACAAGTCTGGCAGGACGAACCGGATCCCATCCAGGGACGGCAGAGAATCCATCGGTGCCGCAGCCAGGGTTAGAGCCAGATGTGATGTCGTTGAGGCCCGCAAATCCGTCGCCGTATAGCCGGATATTGAGGAAACCAAGCGGGGGCCTGCCGTTCGTAATAAGATAGTCATTCAGCAGCGAGATTATGCCTGCCACTGTCTGGGCGTTGATGGTCAGCTGAGAATGGCCAATGCAGAGCGGATGGACTCGGAAAGACACACGGGAGTCGAGCAGCTCGTGCCCTCCACAAGACGGTCAGCGTTTCCGAGGGCGATTGGGAATCTGAGAGCTTGAGCGGCGATGTCAGGGATGCCACGACCCTCAGGGCTGCACAAATCACAAGGTAAGAAACGGTTGGGTCAGGTGACAGCAGCGAGCGCACTTGTAGAGGCCAGCATACTGGGTGCCTTGGCGAGAGAGGAATGCGGACACGGCGACGTCCTGGTAGACCGGGCGTGGAAAGTGGTCCGAAAAGCCGCCTCCAGAGAGGGGAGCCACGACCTCGGGGTCGTATTCTGTAGTGGCGCCGACAGCAGTGAGATAGGGACCTGCGAAACCATGGCAGTCTGGTGAGCTACTTGTAATTGCGCTTGTGTAGTATTTTTAAGGGGTGATAAAATGCCACACGTACATGATGCAGGGAAATCGGCGACAAACCGGACATTTCCCGACCCGTCCTCGCAGTCCTCGCCGACGCCGTCGTCGCCTGAAGGAAAGAGGACGCTGACGCCACGGGCGCCGAGCTGTGCAAATAGGGTGCACGTGGCCCTCGCATATTCCCGCGGAACAGTCCACTCGTGGGTGCCGTATGATATGCTGATGGTCTGCGGGATGTCCGTCTTTCTGAGCAAGTATTCGAGCGACTCGAGGTACATGTCTCCAGGGAGTGGCTCGCCGCTGGACTTCAACCACTTCCTCGCGCCACCGGTGCTGTAGAAAATGATTGGGGTAGGGTACGCCATGGCCGAGGCGTACTGGACGTCAACGCTCGCCTCCAAGCCAGGGGTGTCCGGGTCGTACCCACCACCGTTCACCAGCTCGACGGTGAAGGTTGCCAGACTGGGGGGTTGCACATCGGAGCGAAAGTAAGCCATGTACTCAGTCAGATCCGTCTCACTCGGGTATTCTTTCTCGAAGCCAAATATCCCGAGCGTATTCCGGTCAGCCGCGGTGGGAACATATGCGAACGTCTTGTACAACCAGCGCAGTTCCCACGGCGTGACCTCATCCCAGTCGGCGCGGCTCGACAGCATCGTCACGGGCTTACCCGACGCCGCCTCCGCCTCTGCCAACGCTGCCGCTGCGTCGACAGAGCGCCTGCGTGGTGTCTGCCGCAGCGTCCGTGTGGAAGCGAAGTATGTCGTTGGCGCGACCGCTTGAATGTGTGCGTGCAATACCTCAGGCAGTGCGTAGCTGACCGTGCGGATTATGGTGTCATTCACTTCGGAATGTCGGTATAGCTGGTATGACGCGCCGAGTATTTGGTCGGCCTGGGACACGAGCACGTTGCTGACCGTGAGCCACGCGCCGCCGTGTGTCGTTGAGATCGAGGAGGGGCGCACGCCGTGATGTGCGAGCCAGGAAGTGAGAAGCTCGAGCGTGTCTGGGTGCGGCCTGACGAGTTCGGCGACCTGTTCCTTAGAGAGATGTACACCATATCTGAAACGGAGGAACAGCACACGTGAATGAAGGCGCGAGCGCGAGAGGAGCAGCGGTGAGATGAACGTGCCTTGGATGCTTCGGGTCGCTGACCTCGTATAGTGCATCGATCAAGGCGTTCTCTTGATGAGGGTTGAGCGCAATGTACAGGTCGATAGTGGCGCCGGCGGACGGACCGCCCAGAGTCTTCCAATTAGCTGGAACGGCACTCCATGTGTGTTTTACGCGCATGTCGCCCCAAGGAGCGAGGGGCATCGCGAAGTCGGCGAGGAGTATGACAGTGAGGAACGAGAGGGCATAGAGCCAGTGGTATCGCATGTGCACAGGAGACCAGCCAAGAAGGTAGTATCTGGGGGTTCAAGTGAACTGTGCTGTTCAAAAGGTTAGAGACCAGAGAGCCCTAAGGACCGGAGCACTAAGTACTAGTCTGAGATGCAAGGCCTTTATAGAGCGTCTGCGTCGAGGTCGGAGCAAAACGGCAGGTTCTATGGTTGTGTCAACACCCCGCAGCATTCGAAGAACCCTCAAATGCTAAGTTAGCTTAGGGCTTGTCCGACGCACTGTACCAAATGGCAAAATTTGACTACGGATTTGTCCAAAAATAATGACTTGAAATGACACTGTCGGACGACTTGATTTTGATTTCGGCAAAGCCTCTCAATCCGACTTGACTTGAATTGAATTGACCTGGACCCGACTACTAGTACTACAGTAAACCGTTCGGAAAACTCGCAAATTTCCATCTGAGGGTCATTTGACGGACTCCGACCGTTTCCGACCAATAGCTGACTAATATCAGCTGACTACAGCCGACATTCCTCCCTACTCTGCCGGCTCTATGCCATGCCCGCGCATTTTACTACTATGTGCCTCAATTGTTCTATGGTCCCTGGTTTAGTGCATGCTCCTTTACTATACATTTTATGTATTTACAACTTTACAACAAGTACACTTTTCCCTCAGGCTTCATTCGCGTTTCCGACTCCAGACTCGGAGAGTGTTCAGTGTAGTCCATGTCTGCATCCCAACTGTGCTTGCAACTGTGCCACACTTGTGCGCGGTCATAACAATTCAAGCGTGATGTGTCCCCGTCTGCAGCGGCCACCTATGCGAAGTTACAGGCTGCGCAGAAGCATGCATGCCTGCTTCTGCCTACATTTTACCATCTGACTAGGTTGAGCTCTATGTGGCTCGCCTCGCTGCACCTGTACACAACCTTAGAGATCCGACCTCAACGTCCACAGGACCACAGCAGACACCATAGGACATCTCACCCCACGCGGAGGCCTGCACGACCATGTCCGACACGTCATCGATGTCATCCACTGTCTTGTCAGTAACGCAGAAACGGCGGCGCCGTTCCGACTGATTGAATCACTTTACAACCGTCACCTATTGAATTGGCGACCGGAGGTGGCCTCCAAGCAGTCATGCATGTCATTGCCCGCGGCTTTACTGTTTTCTAGAAAATGCAGCGGCTTCTTTAAATCATTTGGTTTTGCGCGCTCGGCTCGCCGTGTATACCATACAATTCTGGGTTGAGGTAAAGTCTGCTCGGTGATTCTTTTACGCCACAGAACCCCAACCCCGTACATTCGACCGAATTCCCCTTTCAACGCCTCCCCCATAAATGTCCATGAACCTGTCTCATGGCACATCATATCGAAGACGGCTTCATACGGCCAGGGATCGCACCCAATTCATAAAATAATTATCGTCTCCGATCAAAACACAAGTGCCTCAATATCATTGTATTAGATGATCGTTTCATGAATGAACGACAAGTACACACTCAGACCCAAGATTAGAAGAAATGTCAGCCCCATATACTACCCCATTGATCCCGGCACTGACCTAGCAGCGGGCGGAGTCCCCACAGGGGCGTTCCACACAAGAAAACCACTCGTTGTGGACGTGAATGCTATTCGCCCCGTATGACAACCCTTGTCGGGTGAAGCAACGACCCGGTAGTAAGCGGGCCGTGCACCCGTTCGCCCAGAGCATGTTATCTCGCGCTCGGACGAACGGATTACGGGCGGAGGCTAACGGAGTAGGGAAGTGCGACACGAGGCAGTGCATTCTGCGAGCGCCAGATAGGCTCAGATGTGTACAAACACAAAAATAGAGATAGAGAGAGAGATCAAGGACGAGACAACAGACTGGAAGCAACCGACAAGGGAGAAAGACAAGGTTCAGAGCAGAGCGCAGCGGAATAAATAAGACAAAAAAATGAGGGACATGAAAGAGAAGAACGGAAGAAAACCAAGGAGAAAATATAAACACAAAGAGCCTATAAAAATGAATAGAAAGTCTGCTGCACAAAGTGTCGTGAGGCGCGAGAGAACAGGAACGGAGGGATTTGAGCGGGATCATCGCTCGCCTGAGCCCGCACTGCCACTGCTGCTACCGCGTGCCCTACCGTTGCTCATTGCGTGCTCTGAACCGGACCCGGAGCGTGGTGACGTGCGCGAAGCGTACGGTGGCTCAGGATATGCGTTCATGATGCTCGCAAATTTTGCTGGGACAGGGGGAGGAGCAACTGGGGATTGGTGTGGCGGGGGGGAATGTGGCTGGGTAGACGTTGGGTGTGCGTATGGGTTCGGAGGAGGTACATCACGGGGAGGCGCAGAACGAGGTGAGTACGCAGCATCTTGTGGCGCATATCCATGGCTACGAGGAGATATCGGCGGAAGATCGTCCAATGGGGCGCCCCCATTGCTGTTGCGTGAGTCACGCCGCGCATGAGAGTAGGGCCGTTCTGACGGTGGAATCCCCCGCACATCAGAGATCGGGGGTTCTCCATCAGCAGTGAGATCCATCGAAGTTGAGTCACGTGAACCACGCCTTTCGTGACTGCTATTTGGGCTGTCGTGCTCGTCCGGAAGAGCTGGGACAACCGTGGCGTGGCGACCACCAAGTGGTCTTGCCGAACTGCATAGTCAATCAACCTGCGACATGTGTGCACCAGAAAACCTGCGCTTACCCGCCCTCAACGAAATTTTGCCAGACGTAGTCTTTCAACCTATCTGCGCCTGGGAGTTCCTGAATCAGGTGCTTGATAGTGTTTTGCCCCAGACCAAAGAAGTCTGGCCCAGAGACGGAATTGCTGTGCTGCCTGTTTCGAACGTGGTTCGCCGCACGCACGACGACTGACCAGGCACCAGTGGCTGTGCCAGCGATGATGGGTTTATCTGCCATGTCATTTGCAATGATTTGGAATTTGGGACCATCACCACCATCAAGAATGGTACAGTTATAGACCGTCTCCGCATTGGGGTCGCGCGCCGAGAGGTAGCGCCTAAGAAGGGGCGTGAGTCTAATCGCCATGAGGCCACGTCAAAGTTAATCACCTATTGACTGAATAGCCCACGGGGAAAATGTAGCGCTCCGTGTGAAAATGCTCCCGCATACATACCTCTCCAAGGCAATTGACGGTCATAATACCAACATTAAGTGGTAGGACAGGCCGTCCGCTCTTATCCCGAGGAACCATGGGGATAGAATAGCTCTTTGAGGTAACCGTATGCGCCTTTAGACGTTTGGGCTTCGTGTGACGTTGAACTGTCGTGGGCGGAATAGAGGCGGCTGAGGGGCCAAGGGAGGTAGGAGAGCCTGGGCCCATATGGTTTGGGGTGCCCAGAGTACCGTTGCCATTGCGTAAGGGAGTGGAAGATTCCCCGTCGGCTACCGCGTAAGTCTCGGCATCAGAGCCTAATGGAGACATGGGGGACCCGGGAGATAGTGCTGTTGGAGGAACGCCGGCGTTATTGATGAACTGTGGAATACGGTGCATGACCTGACCTGCAGAACGGGGTAGGGGAGGAACTGGTTCAGGGGGAGCTGCTGTAGGAGGCTTGATTCTGATGCGCTTTCCCGACGGAGCAACAAGCGTCTGGGGAGAGGTGCCGGGAGCTGATGCAGGAGGGCCACCGGAGTTGTTCGTTGGAGGGAAAGGAGGGGGAACGCCGGTGTCCTTGGTTTTGCTAGGGTTGAGAGCGGCGGTGGTAGCTTTGCCTCTCCTCGGTGTCTTGCGGGCATCGCGGGCCTCCTCTTCCTCCCGTTCTTTAATCTCTTCGAGCTGGCGTTTCCGCGCCTGAGGCCCAATGTGACGAGAAGTATACAAGGGATCTACAGAGGGATCTTCGGTCCTGATTTCGTCGATGGCTTCGTGTAGATTAGCTTGGAAGGCAGTCTGGGCATGAGCGGATTGGAGGGCACGAGGATATGCAGTAGGTGGTTGAGTGGGGAGCTGAGCACTTGGACTGTGTGGAGAGGGACTGGAAGGTTGACGTGCTACAGTAGCTTCCAGCTCGAGTATTCTGTCAAGGAGCATGCTAAAAAGGGGATTGAGATGATTGATAAGAAGCGAGGGGATGAGAATGGTATACCCTCTTTCGGTGTTCCAATGAGTATTTCGCTCGCCTGAACGCCTGAGCTCATCTTCGAGGTCTTTGTATTTCTATTGAAGAAAAAAGTTGAGAATGGCGAGCAACTTATTTTAAAAAGGTGGAGAACGAGCCTCCTCTAGTTCCCAGTATTTCCTTTTGAGCTTGTAGTATTTTTCGCTGAACTCCCTCTGATCCTTGGAGTTCTGCATGGAGGAAGGGGTAAGTGGTTGAGGAGGTACGGGTGGTGGACCCATGATAACGTCTCTGTCCGTGGGTGGGGGTGGTGGGAGCATGGGGGCGGATCTGCGGGACATTGGGAGGAGGGGGAGGGTGGTGCAAAGACGTCGGTCGGAGAGAAGAAGAGAGAGGGAAGAGCTTCCGCGAATTGCCAGTTGGACTGAGCCGTGTTTGGGAGTGGTTGTGTCATAACATGTAAACTGATCAGGGCCACCTGATTTCATTCGGTTTCCCTCTTTGCCAAACGCTGGTGCAACTTTCACTCTCACACAATCATTTCTCGTATCTGCTGTGTTAAATGTTCGCCTCTTGAATTCATATCACATCCCATCGATCGTGCCCAGATAGAATGTGCGTCGAATCACTGAGAGGGGCTGTGAACCTCGGTGGCTGCGATATCCTATTTAGTCACTCGTCGCGGCGTTGAGTCGGATCCTTCCCATTTACGGAATCAGCTCAAACACCTGCCCTAACTGTTCCCCGGGGTCCCCCGTTCCTGTCTCGCTACGCCTCCGGTTGCCACCTGATCTTGTTCTGCTCTTACCTCGCCATTATGTACCTCTGAACAAGTAGTGCAGCCACCCTCGCAACTCCAGCCGACGATGCGAGCGCGTGGTAACTCATGTCACAGTGTTGCTTTGTCGCCAAATCGTTGTCACCCTGAGCGAGTGGTAGCGAATGGATTCCAAAGAGATCCTCGGAGGACACCGGCTAACCCCGATTAGGTTACAGTCATGCCTTTTGTGGTATGTGCCACGTGAGTCATTCACACCAATCAAGTTAGAATTGGGTGCCATTGGGTGCCCAGCCCATGTGAGCCGGTGAACACGCACCCGGTCCCACCATCATTTGCGTGGCGTGGAGCGCCACAAGCGCTTGCATCATATCTCCTTCCACGTCCTTCTCTCCTTGGGCCCCGCTCGTCCCTGTACCCCCAATCACGAAGCCACCTCCTCGGACCTCCTTTCTCCTGAAACGTATGAATGCTTTCCTTGACGTGCCCCCAGCCTCGCCCGTATCCTCACACAGTACTGTAGTCCAACGGCAACTGCCACCAAACTCCGTGGCGTCCACTTCGCATCAAACCTGGTGGAGGGCTTCCCTTTGGGGACATCGTGCGATTTATCGCCCACAAACGTTGGGATTAGTAATCCTCGCTCCTAATACCCTTACGTTACGGAACCCAATAGCTTCTCTTCGCGTTACCGAAGGCTGCCAAACTCAATATCGGAAACCCACCCATTCACGCCTTGTTCATTCAGGAGTGTTGTACTGTATCCCCAACCCTTGTAGAACTGAACACGCCTGACTTTTGAACACGGCACACTAAGGTTTCATTGATGAACGCTTTCAGGCGCCCGGGTGAACTCCTTGGTAAATGAATCTTCGTAGAAGCGTTCTAACCAGAAAACGGACCACTCCATTTACTACTCTATCACTAAGGGGACATACCCGTCGTTTATATATGCCTTCTGCACCACCTGAGCGGCACCTCAACTTCTATGGTGTCATCTCCAGTCATATAAGAATGTGCCCGGCGCCAAATTGATTGATATTGTGCCACTGTCTGATAGGCGGCCGAGGGGGAAAAAAAATACCATTTTCAATTGGTTTGTGCCCAATATTAGCGCCCTTCCACTCGCTTAGACCAACATGTTCTGTGCCACCATGCGCCCTCAAACGCCGCATGCTTCTTCAACAGCCTCTTTGACGACGTCCGGAAATAGCAATGAACATTTCCATTCAAACATGCGTGCGCCTGAGGCCCTCAGTGTGGCACATCATGATGGCGCGTTCGATCATACAGGGCGGACCTCTGTGCTTTTGTGTACCTACCTCTGCCCACCATGCTCGGGAGCGTGAATGGACGCAACCTGGTCATCGGACAATCTCGCATTCTCAGGAGAATGCACGGGGATAGCCCTGCACGTGCGTAATGCCGTTTCTCATTTCTTCTTTTTCCGCGCCCGTGGACTGTAGCGCGCTTATAACTTCACTATCATAAAACAACGTGAGCTGTTGGCGGCAGGGACAGAAGAACGCCCCCAATTGAAGGGACCACACTGCGCGTGAGATGAGTTTTGGTCTTCTTATTCTCATTTCTGAATTAGAAACGACACAATCACGGGGCCACGGGCGAAAGATTAGGGAAAGGGGCGTGTGGCGTGGTACTACGGCCCTCCTAATGGGGTCACGGAACTTGTAAGGTGCACTGGCAGTCACACAAGGTATGTTAGGCTCAGTCCGAGCGATTTTCCCTCTCCAACGTGAACAAGGCACGCCCGCCTCCGGCGGAGAAACGCTGCTGTCCCGTAGCGTTGTGAAGTGACACTACTTACGATAGCCTTCACTTTCCTTTCTTCCACTGCCTGGAAGAAAGCGTATGTTCGTGTCCCCGGCGTTTCGGTGCCGGCTTAGACTGTCTTTCTCAAGTTAATCCTCGCTTCGGTACTCGCGTGCCCTCGCTTCCGCCTCATTTCCGCAGCTGCGCGGTCGAGTTTGTTACGACGGCAGCCACTAACTGTTCCTTGCAATGATCGATCAAGACGGACGTGCGCACTAATATTACTACGTACTCATGTCTCTCAGTTGGCCCCACAGACTAGAACTCCCATTTACGCTTCATTCATGTTCATACGTTGAGGCATCCTTGTCTCGTGATGACCTTATTTTTGCCTATTCATCGGCGATGGATCAAGTCCTTCAGGCTGCTACGTTTTGTTGTAACAATGCATACTACCTGTTATGGTATGGTCAGGACGAGCAGATACATGACGTGTGACGTGTTCTTTCATGTTGACTCAACTAGCCCCTGTGCTTGTTATTCCAAGAGCATATAAACAACGCACAACCGCAATGGAGTTACAACTCGCAGGATCGCACAAAAACCCCTGAACCTGCTCGAGTGAACGTTTTCCATATCACCGGATTCTTCGTGGAAGCAATAGTACATGGGCACAGGACAAAACCGGAACGAATGAATGAATGGACGAGGGTTCCAGCCCCCACAACACGAGCCACGTAATAAGCGTGGAGCGACTGGACTGGGCTGGGCTGTCCGGTGTCTGACTATTACTGGCGGCGGTGGTGGCACTAGGATTCGAACAGGGACATGGAGGGTCATCGATACGCGCTTTCTTCCTCTTCCAGTTCAATGTCTTCCTGTATGACACAAGTCCTCTCCTTGTTATTTTTAACCTTTTTTTTTTTTGTTCTTCTCTTGTGGATGCGGCCATGAGCCGAGTAGCGCCTGAAACAACGGAGCAGCAACCTTGAAGTCGGGGGCTCGCAAGTGAGGCCGGTGTATCGGCTGTGAATTTGAACTCAGGGGTGAGCTACGCCCCCGGCCAGTCAGGGGCTCGTGATATCGCGTGCAAGCACACGCGATCAAGCACCACACGCGATATCGTATCTTGGCCCTTGGGTGAACCCAAGGTGATGCAGTGAGGCTCTGTCCTTGTCCTGGTGTGAGGCAAGCACTTCACACGATAACGGTGCCCAGGACCCAGGTACAATTCATTGGCACGATGTGCGCCGACTATGAGGAGGTAACGGAAGCTGGGAGCCAAGGAACCGCTGTCGGTCAGTCAATCATGACCATCATGATGATCCCCCCCATCATTCACCCAGCAGGGTCGTCCGAGTCCACTATCATGTTGACTAACGTACGTATAGCTTCTTGGCTCCAGTCCAATCTGTCCTACGCCGGACCTGTGCACACGTATTTTTGTATTCTTTGGACTTATGTTGTAATTACCACACAGCGCCGTAATATGAAATTCCTTCTACAATAATTTTACACGACCCACAACCTACCTACTACCATACAGTAAGTCCTGACATTATAGTAATTATAATTTATATCTGGTATAGTATTATGTCGTATGGGCCACCATCTTCCTGCAAACACCTTAGGCTTTGTGAGCCACTTCTTGTCGTTGACGAGTCCGATGGCCCATGTAGTCCAGCACAAACCTGAGCAAGGACATGGATTCTGATCAGTCACAAGACTCCAAGCTGCCAGAGGCAGGCACGAGAGAAAAACTGAGTACAAAATGAATATGAACTTACGGGAGTGGTGCCATCGCGGTCGTCATACCCGCGAGGAGCGCCGTCGCACCCACCGTGCCGAGCGTGTTGTACATCTGGCCCGCGAACAACGGAAACGCCGCTGCAAACGTCGTGCGCATCGTCGTGTTGCACGTGAGCGCGAACGACGCGATGGGCCGGTGCGCGACAACGATGTACGTGAACGAGGACGTGAAGATGAAGTAGGTGCCGGTGCCGAACGGGACGGACGCGAGCACCGGCACGATCCAATGTATCCCGCGGTAGGTCGTGAACGCCAGCCAGAAGAGCGAGATGGGCACCAGCACCCCACCCACCTGCCCCATCCGGAGTCGGAACTCCGCCGGCGGCTCCACCTGGCCGTGTGCGTCTTTGTATCTGTGGTACCTCCTTGGGGATACTGTCAGTGTTTGTTTATTTGGACGAAAATCTCGAGAGGAGTACGCACCGGTTCCAGTAGGGTTGAGTGCACAGGCCGAGGACCATCCCTGTCGCCATTCCGAGGAACGTCAGGCCCGTACATTGCATGTTGAATCCATGCTTTCCCTCGAATATGATCGGAAAGGCTTGGAAGGTCAGGTAGAGGATTCCGAGAATAAGTGCATTCCTGTCAACAAATGTCAGCCGGCGCATCGCAATGTGCCATCCCGCTGGGGACAAGCTCACCAAGTGTTCAACAGCAACAGCATACGATCGAGAAACACGATGTCTGTCAAGTCAAGAACAGGTGAGCAGGCTCACAGGGGGCGAACAGGCAGTCGACAGCTCACAGAAGGGCTTCCAACAGTTGTTAAGCATTTTTTGCGCGAGACTGACGTGCGGTTCTCCTTCTATCGGTGCGTACCAGTTTGGATCACCAGTCGTCTTCCGGAGTCTACATCAACGGTCTCAGCAGATTGTAAAAAGCGCTCTGTCAGGACCCACTGTTGCGCCTTCCATTTGAGGATCACTGGGGTACAAGTCTCTGGCACAACCTTTGACACGGAACTTAGCACATCTACGAACGGCAAGAAGGACTATGCTTACTAGCATTAGCGCTACTGCCTGGATGAAGGACCAGATAATGAGGACGTAGTATGTCCATCTCCAATGCAAATGCTGGTTGATGAATCTGTTCGCATCTGCTTAGTCGTCGATACACTCGGATACGACGTTGTACTCACCCACTGAGTACCGGCCCAATCTCAGGCCCCAAGAACGGGCAGACTGTGTAGACGGCCATCGGACTGTCTCAGTATCATCAGACATGTGAGCCGATCACAGTAGCATTCTGACGTACGTAGCCACTTCAGAATTTGAAAACATATCGCTGACGCTTCCACCAGCCAAGCTGAGAAACGCCGCCCCAGAGTACCCGGCAAGGAATCGAAAGATCAGATACACCGCTGTCGACGCGCACAGCGTTAGCGCTCCAGCTCCAGCTCTGAGAGCACTACACAGCTTACTGATGTTCGGCGCGAACGCCACAGGGAACATAAACACGAAGAAAAAGCTAAACGATACCCGGTAGACAGCACTGCGTCCGTAGGATTTCTGACATCGGACCCGCGACGATTGGCCCAAGGCCCAGGCCCAGAACGAAAAGGCTGATGCCGAGGATGGTGACTTCTTTGCTGACATGGAATTGCCTGCCGACGCCTCCCTCAGCAAACGCTGCCTGAAGTGCCCATCGTATCAGCACGATGCTTCGTTCTTGATGTAGCTGTGTCCATATACGCACCATGGACGAGGCACAGGTAACACATATGGACGCAGTTGAGATGCAGAGTACAGCAAGCCATCTGCGCACCAGGGGCAGTTCCTGTGGGTTATCTTTGGGCTCTAGAAAGACCTCGTAGGTACCGGCGTGAACGGTCGCAGTCGGCGACACTGTCCAGGACGACGGCGTGGAGGGTTCTACCGGCAACGAGTCATCCTGCGTCTTCCGCGATTGGCTGGTATGAACTTCAAGTTGAGAACTTGGTTGAGAACGCGATTCGGAGAAGACCATGTGGTGGGGAGAGTACGACAGCCAGAGAGTGTTTTGTCAGACTGTGCGAGGGAACCATGGTATAAATACTCGAATTTTCTGCCTCTGTGGGTCTTGCCAATGAGCAGCGTACTGTAGGCCCCAGGGTAGGCCCGGGACTGTAGGGTGCCTCGGTCTTCTGAGCCGATGGAGATGGAACACATTGCGGAGCGGAGCGGGGAGGAGCCCGGGCCGTCTAGCCTAGGCCGTGTCCTCACAAGGCCCACAGGCCGCACTTCACAAATGAAACCGCTTTCATCAGAGGAGTCAGAGAGCATGGGCGTAGTAACTACGCATTTTTGAGAGGATTGATTTTATTTTTTCCGAAAATTGTATTCGACATAGACTAAGACTGGTCGTAGCGAATTACAGTTACAGACTGTCAAGGTGCCACCTTACTGTAGGTACCGTAGAAGAATGCGCATAATACTTTAACCGAGGTGCCGTATTTAGTTTTAATTGTCCAAGAGGACTACAGTAATTAGATCAATAAACGACACAATTTCAGTCATCATATCGGTTGGGGTCGAGGTCGTGACAAATCATCTCAGTGCCATCACGGAGCGAGAGTGGGCTTCCCTGCAATCAAACACCCACACAACAGGACATGAAACTAGTCGGTAGTAAACAATATTTCAGTTGCCTATGACAGTAGGGACCAATCTTGGGACCAATGACGAAACGCGGCTGGACCCACCGTGACTCGGAGACGATATTTTCCGTTCCGAAAACTGCAGCAGTGACGGAATGAGAGGAGCGACCCAATGGACGTGTTCCTGTGTCAATACAGAAAAACGTAGATGAGTCCCGCACTCACTCGGCATATTATTAGGTAGCCAGCTGCCTGTGGTGTTTGGGAAGGGAAACAGTCAAATAGGAGGAACAAGGGGGTCATCGTTACCTAGGAGTCCGACATACCTGTCGTGCGCAGGTTGAAGTCATGCCTCCGCTGAAATGAGGGAAACGCCTCGAAGGTGACGGGGAGTAGGTGAGGGGGAGTGTGACACTACTTACACAAATAGATGGACCCGCCAAAAACAAATGCGCTCCCCGCTGCATGGAATCGCTAGGTTGAGTGCTCTACCAAACGTCAATTTGAGAAGCCACGCGGTCTGAAGGGATGAGGTCTGAAACAAACTCAATGAGAGATGATAAGGCCAGTAAGACTTTTCGGGGTGACCTGGAGCAGCCGAGAACCAAGGACTATAGTTAGTGGGTCACCTATTGATACACACCGGTGCTGTTACGCCTTCAGATTCAGAAACACGGGGAAGTAGATCTCCGGAACTATGGTCTTTCCTCAGAATTTCAACAGGCCTCAGAGGTAAAAGCGAACATCTGAACGAAAGAGTAAATGATGACTAATCTCCAGATCAACCAGATCAAGAAACGATGATACTGTGAGGACAGAGGTAGAACTTGTGACAAAGACTGCAGCAACTAGTATCAGAGCGTAGGGATGTCAGATAACCGCTAGACAAAGGGTTGTCAAGATCCAGCGAACGCCCAGCCGGGAGACACCGATGTCGGTCGTGTGGCGATAGAAGGTGAAAAGGGTGGAAGCCCGAATGACGCGATAGGCGATGAAGTCGAACCCAATATCGGCTCCGAGAGCGAGGCTGTTCCTTGTCCGGCCTAAGCCAATGACTGCCCTTCTTCCCCCTATCAGAGACGACCGGCCATGCTCGGTGCTGTGGCCATGACACTGAGTGCTGATGCACGAGACCTGGAGAACGGACATATGAGAGGGGGGTGTTTGGGCTATCAATGAGAAGTTATGGAGCAAGAGCAGAGACGAGAACCACGGTCCAGAAGCACGAAGGACGATCTAGCCCGACTCGGAGTCGGAGGTGCTTCCTTTTTCTCTCTAGGGGTCTCGATCCAAGTACACGATAAAGTATAAATCGAGCTTCGTGCGCTACTAACATCAAGTTCCTGGTGTAGCCCGGTCGTGGTTGAGTCCAGTTGGCGTATGTGGCAAGGCAAGGTCAACTCGGTGGGTACTTATGGTTGCGTAAATTGGTTGTGTGGGGGTGTATCTCAGGTGGGCTCTCAGGCTATGTGATGTAGGTAGTAGTATTAGGGAGGCTATCGGGTGCGTCGGGTGCGTCTAGCTATTTTTTTTTTTTTTTTTTTTTTTTTTTTTGGACAAGCGATATATTAGGTAGCGAAGGATAGTAACTAGGTTACCTAACAATCCTACCTAACGCGCTGATGCGAACCTTGGAGGCTCGAAAAACGGGGAAAAATGCGTTGACGCACACCCATAGGGATGGGTAGTGTGGGACTCAAGTGCTTCGGTTTACCCAGTAGAACCTACTACCCACTAAAAAACCATGTTTCGATTCATCCAATCACTTGGGAGGTTGCGATGCCTCTTTCGTAGCGTTGCTCCAGGTGTTTTTTTCACGATGTTTATGTAATATTTGTCCGCAGCACTTTCGTTGCTGTTGTTTTGTCTTTGGATAATCTCCTGTTGATTACTCTTGGAGCCATATGCTCTCTACTTCTCTTTCCGTGTGTATATGTCCACGGATGTTTCTTTCACATTTCTCAAGGCCCAAATCAGGTATGCTGATTCAGATATATTGATTTTGAGCGGCGGACACGGTGCTCTTGGTGTGGTTGTGCCGTTCTGGGTTTTGCAAGTGTTTTGTGTTGTTGTGGTGTTGTTTGGGTGGGCCACAGGGCCGGTTGAAAAAGTTGAAAGAAAAAAAAAAAAAAAAAAGGGTTGGGGTGCGAGCTCACGCTCAAGTATCGGGGTGTTCCCACCCATTAGAAACCATATTTCAATGTGTCTGGAAGTTTGTAGTGCTTTGATTAGCAGGCTATATAGTTGTGGTTTTATTTGAGGGGGTCACCCTCTATACACGGTATTCATGGAGTAGGTATCAAGGTATGCGTGGGGTTGTTGTCCCCTAGTGGGTATGCGTGAGGGCAGTGCCTCTGGGTATGTGTGAGGGCAGTGCCTCTAGGTATGCGTGAGGGCAATGCCTCTGGGTGTGCGTGAGGGGGTCCCTCGGGGGGGGCCTGGTGTGGGAAAAACCGTCCATGGTGGTGGTTACGGTTCAACCCCCCCGCGTCTAGCTATTTTCGTGTTGTTTTCTTTCCAGGCTGTCCCGGGCTGGTCCAGCAGTGTCGGGCTTGCGTTTGTTTGTGAACGTAAGGTGTCCAGTCCATTTACAGCAGTTTCCATATCGATAGGCCGAAATTTCGAAAAGCTAGTGGCGGGCTGAGTTTCGGGATCTCCCATCAGCGTATTTGCCGAGACTTACCGTATTTTTTGGTGAAATAAATAAAAAAAGACAAGACAAGGACAGGACAAAAAAAAAAGGATAAGCCTTATTTTTTCGATCGGATCTCAGATAACTGGTTATCCTTGATCCCCGCTCACTCAGCCACCACTAGCTTTTCGGAATTTCGGCCTATCGATATGGAAACTGCTGTAACTTTGTTTGGTTGTTGTATATTCATGTTTGGTGGCCGTTGCGTTGCAATTGTGGAGACTGCGTTCACTGTCTATAATTGATGGGTCTGTGTGCGTTCATTTTATGGCTCTGACAGTGGCTCCTTACAACTAGTGGTTTATGCTTGGGGGCACTTAAGTTACGGCTGTTGGGGGATAGGCGCAGGTTGTGCTCGGTAGGCCGTTGGCTGCTCAGGAGTCAGGCCATGTAATAGGTTATAATGATAGATTAATGGTACTTTGAAAGACCCTATTGTCTCAAGAGGGCTGATGGTGCTCGGGGACTGGGATAGGGCTTGTCTGCCATTGCAGCTTGCTCTTGGTCCTGGTCCGTCCTTGCCCCGGTTTTTTACTGTGGGAGTCTCGTACCCTGGTGGTGGTTACAGTTTAAGGAGCCCCCCGTTGTCTCTGATCTTCAATGCAAACCTCTTAGACACCACGGTGGGGCGTTAACGTCTAATTAGAGTTTTACTTTTCTGAAAGGCCCAAGGACAAACCTCAAAAACGAGGGTTTAAGCTGTCCCTGCCAGTGGAGTTAGTGTCGGAAGGCACCCGAAATGGTGCTGGTGGCCCAATGTTCCGAGTCAGAGTACTACCGTGACTACATAAGCGAGCCTGAGAGTTGAAGTTCTTGCCTCAAATGGCACTACTGGCGACCAGTCCAAAGACAATCGCAAGCCGGAGTATTTGGATGCAGATTCTTAGATTAGGGATTTAGGAGGGTCGAGATCCGGACATCGTCCTCTGTCAACTACCATTTGGGGGTTCCTCGAAAGCCGCGGGTTGCGTTCCGTGTTGACACAACCATAGTACCTGCCGTTCCGCTCTAACCTCGGTCCTGACGCTCTATAAAAGCCTTGCAACTCAGCCAAGCACTTCATGTTCCAGTCCTTAGTAGCCTGAGGGCTCTCTGGCCTCTAGCCTTCCGAACCGCACAGTCCACTTGAACCCCTAGACACTATCTTCCAGGCTAATCTCCTGTGCACATGCGATACCACTGGCTCTATGCTCTCTCATTCCTCACTGCCACACCCCTCGCCGACTTCGCGACGCCCCCTGCTCCTTGGGGCGACGTGCGTGTAAAGCACGCTTGGAGTTCTGTTCCAGCCAACTGGGAGACTCTGGGCGGCCCGTCCGCCGGCACCACTATCCACCTCTACATTGCACTCAACCCCCACCAGGAGAGCGCGTTGATTGATGCATTATACGAGGTCAGCGACCCCAAGCATCCAAGGCACGTCCATCTCACCGCTGCTCCTCTTGCGCCTTCATTCACGTGTGCCGCTCGTCCATTTCAGATATGGCGCACATCTCTCTAAGGAGCAGGTCGCCGAACTCGTCAGGCCACACCCAGACACGCTCGAGCTTCTCACTTCCTGGCTCGTACATCACGGCGTGCGGCCCTCCTCGATCTCAATGACACACGGCGGCGCATGGCTCACGGTCAGAAATGTGCTCGTGTCGCAGGCCAACGAAATGCTCGGCGCGTCATACCAGCTATACCGACATTCCGAAGTGAATGACACCATAATCCGCACGGTCAGCTACGCACTGCCTGATGTATTGCACGCACACATTCAAGCGGTCGCGCCGACGACATACTTCGCCTCCATACGGACGCAGCGGCAGACAGCACGCAGGCGCTCCGTCGACGCAGCGGCAGCGTTGGCAGAGGCGGAGGCGGCGTCGGGTAAGCCCGTGACGATGCTGTCGAGCCGCGCCGACTGGAATGAGGAGGTCACGCCGTCGGAACTGCGCTGGTTGTACAAGACGTCCACATATGTTCCCACCGCGGCTGGCCGGAATACGCTCGGGGTAATTGGCCTCGAGAAAGAATACCCGAGTGAGACGGATCTGACTGAGTACATGACTAACTTTCGCTCCGATGTGCAGCCCCCCAGTCTGGCAACCTTCACCGTCGAGCTGGTGAACGGCGGTGAGTACAACCCGGATACCCCCGGTATGGAGGCGAGCACCGACGTCCAGTACGCCTCGGCCATGGCGTACCCTACCCCGATCATTTTCTATAGCACCGGTGGCGTTGGGGAGTGGTCAGACAGCGGCGAGCCAATCGCTGGAGACCCGTACCTCGAGTGGATCGAACACTTGCTCAGAAAGACGGACATCCCGCCGACCGTCAGCATGTCATACGGCTTCTACGAGTATAGTGCTCCGCACGAATATTTGAGGGGCCTGTGCACCTTGTTTGCACAGCTCGGCGCCCGTGGCGTCAGCGTCCTCTTTCCTTCAGGTGACGACGGCGTTGGCAAGGACCGCCATGACTGCAGGGACCAGTCGGGAAATGTCCGGTTCATCCCCGAATTCCCTGCATCCTGTACGTGTCCCATTTTATCACTACTACACAAGCCCAATTACAAGTCGCTCACCAGATTGCCGTGGTTTCGCAGGTCCCTATCTCACTGCCGTCGGCGGCACTACAGGCTACGACCCCGAGGTTGCGGCTCCCATCTCTGGAGGCGGCTTTTCGGACCGCTTCCCACGCCCGGTCTACCAGGACGTCGCCGTGTCCGCATTCCTCGAGCGCCAAGGCACCCAGTATGCTGGCCTCTACAAGTGCGCTCGCTGCTGTCGCATGACGCAACCGTTTCTCACTGTGTGATTAATGCAGCCCTGAGGGTCGTGGCATCCCTGACATCGCCGCCCAGGCTCTTAACTTACCAATCTTCTTCAAAAACGCTGGCATGGTTGGGGATGGCACGAGCTTCTCGACTCCCGTGCGTCTTTCCGTGCTCTGTCTTCTCTGTGTTGTCCATTCCCGGCTGACCATCAATTTCCAGACAGTGGCAGGCATAATCTCGCTGCTGAATGACTATCTTATTACGAATGGCAGGCCCCCGCTTGGATTCCTCAATATCCGGCTATACCATGACGGGTTTGCAGGCCTCAACGACATCACATCTGGCTCTAACCCTGGCTGCGGCACCGATGGATTCTCTGCCGTACCTGGATGGGATCCTGTTCGTCCCGCCAGACATGTATCTCTTCGCCTTCGACGTTGGCTGATTTATGTTGGATAGGTCACGGGTCTTGGGACGCCCGACTTCGAAAAGCTACAGAACATATTTATGATACCACTGGGAGGCGGCGCAGGACAGGGAAATCAGCCGAACTCCAACTTCAGTACATAACGGATTCAGTGGAGTGATATTGCGCACCTCTGGAACTTGCCTCTCTCCTCAGTACTTCTGGTCTAGGTCGCGACCTATCATCAGGAAAAACCTACTTTGGTAGGTATGAATTTGAGATAATTTGAGATAATTTCCATATTGAGCAAGAATTACAGTAACATCTTAATGACAACTAGCGTTTCGCTAGTCTTAATTATTATTAATTATCGTGATTAGCATGGGAGGTTTTTCCTGAGGCTCTGTGCGGGTCTGAGCTAATGGGAAAACGACCACGTGACGACATCGCACGCGAGTCATGCATGGACCAAGTCATCGACAGTGAGTGTGAGTTCCCACAGTTGGGTGGGTACCACCATGTCGACGCAGAGTGCAGAAGATTTGGCCTATAATTTTTCTAGTGACAGTGAAGATGAGCTAGACTGGGAGGAAGTCGCAGTGCCGCAAGCCGACTACTCAGTGCCAGAAGATCAAGCGGGACCGCCCACAAGACCCAACATCGAAATAACACTCGACGCATACCCCACTCAAGGCAAGGATGGCACACAGTACGTGGTCTTGCTCTATCTTGTTGAGCGAGCGTGTTGATATAATTATAGGAGGAAGCCGTCAGGCGGCATCTCTCAGGCTGAACGCCTCCTCCGCATCGACTGTCACAAGGTGCATACCGTAGCGTTGATTTCCAACGCTCGGGAGAGGAACAGATGGATAAACGACGAGCTTCTTCAAGTGCGTCCGGCTCTCTTCCCCTTCTTTCTGTCCTAACTTTAGAACCCAGGCACGTCTCCTGTCGCTCACCCCTCTCGCAATCCACAACTCCTTCGCAATGATCCACAAATCCCGTATCCAAGACGACGTCAAGCGTGGCTACCTCTTCGAGCAGGCCATGTCGCGTCTTGCGTCATGGTGGGCGGATACCTTCTTCACAGTAAAGCCCACCGGGCATCTCCGCAGCCGCACGTTCGAGGACGTCCAGCAGGTCCTTCGCTCTATGGACCCCATCAACGGTCCAGATAAGAAAGGGAAAGGGAAGGCCCTCCCGCCGGATTTCGACCCACTAGAAGACGACAGCGAGGTAGAGATTGTGCGCAGCGCGAAGAGCCTTATGAAACATGCGCTCATGCGCTCGGGCTCGCGAGACGTCAGCTCTCAGCTCTTCACTGCGCTCTGTCGCGCTCTCGGGATACCCACGCGTCTTGTAGCAAGTTTACAGAGCGTACCATGGCAGACAAATGTCGGTCGGCCCAAGACGCCTGCAAAGCCCAAGGGGGCTAACTCTAAGGGGAAAGGCGTCGAACGGAGTGACGCGGAGGCTGACGTCTCACGGCGGGACTCGTCCGGGGATCACATGGAGGTGGACGGGGACTCTGAAGACGAGACATCGCCTGCAAACGGAAAGGGAAAGGGAAAGGCGCACACAATAAAGCTTCGAAAGACGAAGAGCGTTGGACGAAAACTACGTTCCCCGCATCAAAGTGGTACGCATTTATTCTCGTAGTTCTCGCACGCAGACGATGACATGCACACTCAGAACCCTCGGACCCCCTCACTACACCACCTGTCTTCTGGACCGAGGTGTTCTCGCGCGCTGACGGTCGCTGGCTCCCCGTTGATCCCATTCGTGCCATCGTTAACAAGCGCAAGGTTTTCGACCCTACTCCCGTTGGCACGACGCCGCGCCGAGGAAAGGTGGATAACCGCATGACGTACGTACTAGCGGTCGAGGAAGACGGGTACATGCGCGATGTCACTCCTCGATACGCCAAGCAGTACAGCGCCAAGGTCGCCAAAGTGCAATCTGGTGGGAGAGGTCGTCGGGAATGGTGGGAGCAAGTGATGCAGACGGTTACGAGGCCGTATAAATTGGTACGCGACCCAGACTGATATCCTTTTCATACTTAAATATGGTTTCGGTTGTTGAAGCACCGAGACGACGTCGAGGATGACGAGTTGGTTGTCAACCAGTTTACAGAGGGAATGCCGACTACACTCGGGGGTTTCAAAGACCATCCCTTGTACGCGGCTTCTGCTTCTTGTTTCGTGTCCAAGCTCACACATAGTCCCACTACAATTAGCTATGTTCTAGAACGGCACTTGTTGCGAGACCAGATCATCTCCCAAGATGCACCCGAACTTGGCACGTTTCGTGGCGAGTCCGTCTATTCTCGCAGCCAAGTTCTGCATCTCAAGGCGGCGGAGAACTGGATGCGTTCTGGACGCGTTGTCTGCGCTGGCGAACAACCACTCAAGTACGTCAAACAACGCACGGTAACTTTGAGTCGCCGGCGCGAGCTCGAATTCCGTGCGGGCGCGGAGGGTGCGAATGGAAGTAGCGATATCATGCAGGGTCTGTACGCGGAGAGGCAGACAGAGAGATATGTCCCGCCTCCTGTGATCGACGTGCGTTTTCTATTCGTCGCCTTTCCCGATGGAGTTTCTTTCCTCCGTTTACGACGGGCTTATGTGTCTTCTGTGAATCCAGGGTAGAATCCCGAAAAACAACTTCGGGAACATTGATCTGTACACACCATCTATGCTTCCTGCCGGAGCTGCATACGTCCCACGTGCGCCTCGCATTTGTTACCCTGCATGCTTGTTGCTTACGTCCCATTCACTCGCTTCCGTTGCTATGTACAGACAGGGGCGCCGCCAAAATCGCTCGCCTGCTAGGCTTCGATTATGCGGAGGCTGTGGTCAGTGAGCTATCCCTAATAAAGCCATTGTAATCTGACACCCCAGTCCACACTGCCCACGATGTTTGTGTGCGCTGTGTGCGTCGTTCCGTGTGCTACCAGACTAGCTTTGAATTTCGGAAGGGTAAGGCGTTCCCCGTGATTTCTGGCGTGGTCGTCTCCGCGGAAAACGAAGACACGGTTCGTGAGGTGAGTACGATACGACGTCTTCCCTTCTTCGTCCCGCTGATCGCGTGGTACAGGCGTACTGGGAGGCCGAGCACGCCGCGTCGCAGAAGGAGCAGGAGAAGCGCCATCAGGCCGTCCTCAAGCGATGGACGAAACTCGTGCGTGGCCTGCGCATCCGCCAGCGCATGCGCGAGCAATATGGGACTGCAACCTCCTCGGATCTCGCCTCGAGAAGGAATGGCGACGAGGGTGGCGGCGATCAAGATGAGGGCGGGGGAGGGGGCTTCCTCACGAGCGTAGGCGACGTCGTGCAGCCGTATAGCCTCCCGCGACCTACGCACGTCGTCTTCGCGTCGCCTCCACGCTCGCCGGAACCCGACGGCCGCACGCCGACACCTGCACCCGAGCCAGCGTTTGCATTGTCCCTCGACGCGGCCGAGGCCGAGTGCGACGACGCAGGCGAAGGACCCAGTTTGGACGTGAGGAGCGACCATAATCGTCCCGCGGAAAAACTACCGGCAAGCCCAGGCCAAGGTATGCCCAAGTCGATGGCCGAGCTAGCCGCCGAAGCGGAGGCTGCCGCGACGGCGCAGGGACAGGGACGAAGCGACGCGTCCGTGGAAGTGGAAGTGGCTGAGGAAGGTGCGACTTCTACTGCCGCTCCGCGCCGCCGCCGCCGCCCGCCACCAAGGGCACCCCCAAAGGCGAACGGGGAGGCGAGGACGGGCCGGAAGCGTGCTCGTGTGCGCGAGAGCGAGGATGAGGGTGAAGGCGAGTGGGTGGGCGATGCGCAGCCCGGTGACGGTGACAGCGGGATCGAGGATGCGGTTGGCAATGATGAGCGGCCGCGGGATGCGAAGCGCGCACGCACGCGGGCCGGGCGCCGAGGACGAGGTACGGCGCTAGCGGTGCCCGTACCCGTGCCCACGTCCGATCGCGTACTTCGTGTGCGCAAAAAGTAAACCAGGGTAGGCTGCGCTGCTCAGGAGTGTGCGATCGCATAGGTTGGTGTCGGTGCTATGGCAGTCTCAGTCTTCTGTATCTTGGACACTACGGTAAAGTGGTATCACCACGATTGTTATCTACAGACTACAGTACATCTATTTAGTGCATTTTACTCTACTAGAAATGGGGCGACATATATTCACTCTTAACTTAGGCTGGAGGTCTTCGTTGACACCCGAATAATTACGCGATCACGCGCGCCACCAGCAATGGGCGCAAGACTGGCGCAAGGGGGTGGCAGGACCGAACAGGACGGGGGGGTCGGAAATTTTTTTAGACCTTCCTAATTAGGAAGTGACCACTGACCCCCTATAGCTAGTGGCCGGCGGCCGCAGTACTGTACTCCTCACACTTTTTGACTTCGATGTTTTTGACTTTTAGCTGCTAACCACATGTACTTAAGGCAAGAATGGGCGGTCGTTTTTTTTGTTGTTGATCCATCAATGGGCGGTCGTTTCAAGTTGTCGTTGTGCCCTTTGTCGTCGCGCTACTGATATGAATTCGCCTGAAGAAAACCATGAATTGGTGTAGTGATTCTATCTAGTGTCAATACAAGTAGTCCAACTTTTTCCGTGCACGAAAGTAGAAATTATATATCAGTGACAGATTGCTTGGATCATGTAGAGCATTGCGCGCACCTTGGACAAAGGTCAGCCTGTCATCCTGGGGTGGTTCAAAAAAACATGTCGCCACTACTGCTTAAGGCACTTATCGCCCGCGAGGCTAGTGCAAACGGCAATTGCGGGGAGGGCCCAAAGGGTGCATTTCTAGTAACCTTACATGAAACTTGAATGCGAGACGACAGTGTCGCGTTTCTGGAAGGGTGCTAGATTACGCTTCTGGCGCCGGATTGGGTCGGGTTGTCTTCAATCCGGGACTGGCGCTTCCTTCCCGATAGTCGCGACGTGATGTCAGAAGTTTTTGTACGCATTGTCCTGATGCCGACTGCGCGCGCGCGGCAGGCACCAGCGAGGGAGGACTCACTCTCTAGCTTTCCTCCCACTTTCTTCTCACATTGAAATAGGGTATAGTTCAGCGATGATCTTACCCGTTTCAAAATATAATAAAAGTTAGGCCCAGTCATTTGCTATTCGCGATTTGCTCCAGGAAATTTGCAACTTGAACTCTGGTGAGTGATAGTATCAGAAGTAACCGTCCCGCTTCTTGGTCCCTTTCACACGATTCGCATGTAAAAATCAAAGTGGTCACTTCGGCGCTCTTAAGACCGTGACTTTGTTCTCTTCTCTTCCTCTCACCTTTTCTCTATTCTTCTTTTATCAAGGCAGCCTAGCTGCGATCGACTCCTTTTAGGACAGGACGCCTTGGAGAACTCGTCATGTCTAGCCATGCTGTCGTCGACATCCGGAACACCTACGGGTGTACATTCCTTGGGCTGATTATCAGCGTTATGTGAGCTGTCGGGCCCTCTCCTTACCGGTATTCCTGCTGAGCTTCTGAACGTCCAGGCTCTTTGGTATAACGACTCTGCAGACGTGAGCTAAGATGAACGCTGTCTCTTTCCTTGCGCTGACTTGGAAACTTTGTCCGGATAGATGGATATATTACTGGTAATTAACACTCTCCTCCCGATACAACCGAACTCACCAGACACAGGCGATATGGGAATAGAGACCCAAAGGCTCTCAAGTTATTCATCGCGGTCATATTGTGGGTAGTACATTTCAGATTCCAGCCCACCCGGATTGCATTGTTTCGTTAGTTTATTGGATGCCTTGCACACCTCCCTATGCATTTATTCGATATACTGGTAGGACAACAACATCCACTCTATCGTTCATGAGCTCATTATTGCAGGTACCTGGTCCTAAATTTTGGCAACGTCGACATTCTGAACCACAATATGTGGTGAGTCCACTTTTGTCGAGACGAAGTCAGGGTCGTTTCTGACTAGTGCTCTAGGTCTATGATTGTATGTAACGCTTGAAATTGCGTCTTATCTCCTGCCACTTGCAGTAACTTACCTTCACTGTAGGCCCAGATCAACGTCACCGTATGCCGCTATAAAGTTTTTGCTATTTCATACTTACTTGTGACCGTTACAGGGACTCGTCGATTGTATGGTTCAACTGTGTGTCTTTTGTACTGAATCTCTTATTTGCGATTTGTCCTGATGCAGCGTAGCTACTACGCCCGACGAGTTTACATTGGTGAGTATTATCCTCTGCCCTTAACTGGAACTCCAAGCTACAACCCGGTTTTCTGTCAGTGGGCGGGAGTATCATCATCCCAATCATCATTGTAAGTTGTCTTTATCGTAGCTGACTTCTCGATGCACTTCTCAACGCGTTTTCTCAGGTGATATTCGCAACTGCTTGCTTCGGTAACCACTCTTGTGAGCTTTGGGAGGTACATTTATGACTATCTTCCTTCGCTTCGTTACAGCCCTCGGACTCGGTGAGTTCGCTGCTTCTATTTCGTGCCTCGTCCATGAATCATGTCTAAACATCGCATGCTAGTGTTCACCGTCAGAGCGTATGTGTGGTCTATTCCCTGGCATTGTCCAAATATTTGAAACCTTTCGTCAGGACTGCCCTCGTGTTCCGGTCTCGCCATAAGTCCCTGATCGTAAGATTGGACCTTTACCTCTTCCACATCCGCTTACTCTTTGACGGCTTGGCAGCCAGTGACATGCATCGGATTGGGGTCAGCCGTTGTGGCAGACATTTTAATCGCCGTCTCCATGTGCTGGTTTCTCTACCACAAGAAGACTGGTTTCGCAAGGCGAGTTCAGTTTTCCCCATTTACGCCGCAGATTTGGCTGAGTTTTCGTGAACAGAACCGATTCCATGATCATGACCTTGATGAGTTACAGTATCCAGACGGGTTTACTGACAAGGTGAGATCTTGAGCTACGTCAGTCGGCTACACACTCAATCAAGCAGCGTTCTCACCTGCGCAATGCTTATCAGCGTAAGGGTTTCCCTCGTGTACTTTGTCATTTTCTTATGTTATGACCAGTTTTCAGTAGCTCCCTCCGCTAAGTATTCGGACATATTTTTCTGGCCAATGGGTAATTGTACGTCTGTAGTGATACCAATGATGGGAAGGCGGATTAACCGACGTTTATCCTATAGTCTATACGAGTTCTCTTCTTGCCATGTGAGGAGTCAATTTAGTGTGTATGGTGGGTTCAACTTCTGACCTCTTCCACCTTCAGGTTGAACAGTCGGGACCACGTCCGTGAGCGGTCGGCGTCCACCGATAACAATGACAACGCCTTTGACCTGTCTTCGATCCGAATCGAACAACGGAGCGAGGGTGACAAGTCCACCCGACGACCCACTGTCTCGGTCACTGTGCATCGCTCGGCGAAAACGGACTTCCCACAGGGAAAACTTGACCACGACGTAGAGTCTAGTACGGTCGAAAACAGCACATTGGTATGGTCCCTGCACTTCTCCGTAGCGACTACTGCACTGATACTTATTTTGTCCTTCGAAGGAGGCGAGTATTCCCTCTGAAATCCATCATGATGGTCACATGTTGGATTGGAGGTAGGGCCTTCATTCAAGCCTTCATTCCAGATTCGATGCTCCCGCGTAAGAGGCTCTTAATCACGTGTGCTTTCCCACACATACATTCCTTTTATATCCGACTTTTCGCGGTCCCACGGACCGTCCACTTTTCCCGTTTCTCCGCTACTCAGTTTAAACACTTTCATATGTTATTTCCGGATTAATACTACAAATACAATTAAATAAATGAAAATAACGCGTAAACAACATGTCTGTATCGGTGATGTGTGCTCCCGCGCCCATTGCCCATCCCATCCTCTCGTTTCCGCACCTTATCCGCCCCCCCGCCGCGCGTGAACGAGGCATGCAAGCGGGGATGCGCAAACGGCGCCCGCCACACCCTCATTGCCAATCCCCCACCTTATGCGCGCCCCCCCTCATTGGTGCGCCCCTCGCGCCCCTTCCTGTTGCCCTCTAACCCCCTTACCACATGCACAGCATGGTGGGCATACGCGCCCCGCCCCCTTTTCTCCCCCGCCAGCCAGCTCTCCCTCCTCCAAGTTGGCATGCGCCGTTCGCGCACCCCCTGGTGCGCAAACGGCGCATGCCAACTGCCGCAAAGTGGGGTGGCGCGCAAACGGCGGTCGCACGCACCCTCCCATCCCTCACCGTTGCCGCGCCTCATACGCGTGCGCGCCCCCTCCCGTTGTGCCCTGCCCCCTGCTTGCTCCCATCCCCCCACTTCCATGTGGTCCCCGTTCACCACGAGGAGGCGCGCGGAAACTGGGGTCGCGGGGGACGGGCTGGGCATGCACGAACGGGATGGGGGTGGCGCCGCTCCTGTTGCCCCCTTTGCAGAATCGGGGGCGCGCAGTCGGTCAGGGCGCAGAGCGGAGGTCAGGGCGGCGCGCCACTCGAGCTGGAGGGGTGCGCCGCCCCAGCCCTCGCTCGCGTGGGAATGGGGCACGCGAATGGGGGCCCCGCGTGGGAATGGGGCCCCCTCCCCCTTGCGCGCAACACGGCAACATGAACGGAGCGCACACGCTCAGGTGCGCTGCCCCCTCCCCCCCATCCCTCACGCGTCTCGCAAAGGGAGTACGCTGTCCGGGGGGCTGCGCGCAAACCCGGTTGAGGCGCGCCCTCCACCCTTTGCGCCCCCGCGTTTGCGCTCAAGGGGGAGAGCGCGACCCGGGGACCGCGAGAGCGGGAAAGGGCATGCCCTCCCCCTCCCGCCTCTGTTTGCGCTCGAAGGACACGCGAACAGGGTGCCGCACGCAACCCGGGAAGCGGCGCTACCCCCCGGTTCGCACACGGGGCGACACGCAAACGGGGCCGCGCGGGAATAGAAAGAGACGCACCCGCCCCCGTTCGCGTGCAATGGCTGCACGGGAAACCGGGGCCGCGCGCAAATCCTGAGCCCTCCCCTGGTTCGCGTTCAGAGGCGAGTGACAGGCGACCACGCGGGAACATGTGGTGCCCTGCTAGAGTTTGCGCGCAAGGGGGCACCCCGGATTAAACACGATTCAAAAAAAAAAAAGGGGGCACGCCGTCCCAATGCCACACGCAAACCCAGATGCGTACCCCCCTCCAGGTCATGCAGGGGCCCCACACTAATGGGAGCCACGTGGGAATCGGGTGGGGCACGCGAACGGGCCTGAGGGAATGGGAAGTACTCTACTGTACAGTAGATCGACTTGGACAAAAAGTGTTCACGATTTTGTTTTAGCTAATAAATACATTTGACTTTTGTGATAACTCCTCAATATGTTTTATTAGTTATTGCTGTTTTGGTTGCTGACTTGGCGTTTACATTCGGGCATCACATAGTTACCGGGGTGTCACACAAGTCACACATGACCATATCTCGTATTGCATGCAAATATACCCCACCAACTCATATGCGTTATGAGCAAGTCTACTGTAACCGCATGACATACGTACTAGCGGTCGAGGAAGACGGGTACATGCGCGATGTCACTCCTCGATACGCCAAGCAGTACAATGCCAGTGCCAAGGTCACCAAAGTGCAATCGGGAGAAGTCATCGGGGATGATGGCAGCAAGTGAGTGATGCAGACAGTTACGCGGCCGTATAAATTGGTACGCGACCCAGATTTGATACCCTTTTCATAATTAAATATGGTTTCGGTTGTTGAAGCACCGAGACGACGTCGAGGATGACGAGTTGGTTGCCAACCAGTTTACAGAGGGAATGCCGACTACACTCGGGGGTTTCAAAGAGCATCCCTTGTACGTGGCTTCTGCATCTTGTTGCGTGTCCAAGCTCACACATAGTCACAATTGGCTATGCTCTAGAACGGCACTTGCTGATGCACCCGAACATGGCACGTTCCGTGGCGAGTCCGTCTATTCTCGCAGCCAAGTTCTGCATCTCAAGGCGGCGGAGAACTGGATGCGTTCTGGATGCGTTGTCTGCGCTGGCGAGCAACCACTCAAGTACGTCAAACAACGCGCAGTGACTTTGAGTCGCCGGCGCGAGCTCGAATTCCGTAGGGTGCGAATGGAAGCAGCGATGTCATGCAGGGTCTGTACGCGGAGAGGCAGACAGAGAGATATGTCCCGCCTCCTGTGATCGACGTGCGTTTTCTATTCGTCGCCTTTCTCAACGGAGTTTCTTTCCTCCGTTTACGAGGACGGGCTTACGTGTCTTCTGTGAATCCAGGGTAGAATCCCGAAAAACAACTTCGGGAACATTGATCTGTACACACCATCTACTGTACTAGTGTGGTCGTACCTATGCAAAAATCGACATTTCATTTTCTGTAGTTTCAACAACGCGTAGCTACTTCATATTCAAGTTGTACATACTAATAGAAGAATAGATATACTGTCCAATGGCGATTTTTACTTTTTTTTTGGCTCCTAGGGAGCACTACCGACTTTACCCCCCGATCAAATTTGATCACGCACTGGCCCCCCAAGGTGAGATTACCTTCTACAACTCTATCGCATGTACGATATCACCCCAGATTGATCATGGGTGTTCTCATTGGTCTATTCTAACACTCTATTCCAACAGATCTGCATGGCATTTACAGTACTGTATCAAGATCGTTGGGATCTGGTGATCTGGGCCTTTACTTTTTACGACTCCCCTCTCTTCCTTGTCGCACTGTAGTCGAAATTCTCAATATATTTTTACTTTTTGTTGTGATCTCGTATTTACGGATCCTATACCTACTGTATTTTTTTTGGGCAGAAAGGACCACGTGGTGAAGAGGGCGATCTGAGGGTATTTTTCAAAATTGCATCCTCGTGACCATACCAAGTAGAGGAGGATGTGCAGGGGTGGGGCAGCATCATCGGCATAAAAAACTGTATTGTATCCCTGCCCGCCCTCCTTGCACTCCTCCTCTAGAACGGCGGGTACGAGACTAGCATCCTGGGACAACAACGGTTCAAAAAAACATGCTTGCCATACCGCATAAGGCACCTGTCACCATGGCCAGCTGATGATACGGCTTCTATCTGTCGAAGTGCTTGGCTTCACGAGGCTAGTGCAAACGGCATCGATAGAAGTGCGGGGAGGGCCCAAAGGGTTTGGGAAAGGTGCTAGCTTCTGGCCCCGCATTGCTGGATCAGGTTATCTCCAAATTCCAATCCAGGACCGGCGCTTAAATTCGATGCTTGCGACGTTTTCGTGATGCCATTATCCTGATGACGACGGCGCGCGGCAGGCACCAGCGAGGAGGACTCACTCCCCAGTTGGGATCAGTTCGTCTCGGACCTTGAGTTACTGTACCTCCTAAGGTACCTCCATGCGTTCTGGCAGAAACAAGTTTTCTGACTCGTTTGGGTAGGGCCGATCATTTGCTATTCGCGATTTGCTCTTGGATTTGCTCCGAAATTTGCAACTTGAACTCTGGCGAAATGATAGTGTATCAGAACTAGCCCAAGCGGGGTGTTCTATCTGCGACAGAATGCGACAGGAATAGCCATCCCGCTCTTGGCTCCTTTCACACGGTTCACATAGAAAAATCAAAGTGGTCACTTCGGTGCTCTTAAGACCGTGACTTTGTTCTCCTCTCTTCCCCTCACCTTTTCTCTATTCTTCTTTTACCAAGGCAGCCTAGCTGCGATCGACTCCTTTTAGGACAGGACGCCTTGAAGAACTCGTCATGTCTGGCCATGCTGTCGCCGACATCCGGAACACCTACGGGTGTACATTCATTGGGCTGATTGTCAGTGTTATGTGAGCTGTCGGGCCCTCTCCTGACCGGTACTCCTGCTGAGCTGGTGAACGTCCAGGCTCTTTGGTATAACGACTCTGCAGACGTGAGCTAAGATGAACGCTGTCTCTTTCCTTGCGCTGACTTGGAAACTTTGTCCGGATAGATGGATATATTACTGGTTATTAACACTCTCAGGCTCCTCCCGATACGGCCGAACTCACCAGACACAGGCAATATGGGAAGAGAGACCAAAAGGCTCTCAAGTTATTCATCGCGGTCATATTGTGGGTAGTACATTTCAGATTCCAGCCCACCCGGATTGCATTGTTTCGTCAGTTTATTGGATGCCTTGCACACAATCCTATGCATTTATTCGATATACTGGTAAGACAGCAACACCCCCTCTATCATTCATGAGCTCATTATTGCAGGTACCTGGTCCTAAATTTTGGCAACGTCGAAATTCTGAACACCAGTGTGTGGTGAGTCCACTTTTATCGAGACGAAGTCAGAGTCGTCTCTGACTAGTCACGGTGCTCTAGGTCTATGGGTGTATGTAACGTTTGAATTGCGTTTTTATCTCTCGCCACTTACAGTAACTCACGTTCACTGTAGGTTCAAGTCGACGTCAACGTATGTCGCTATATACCTTCTGTAGGCTATATCATACTTACTAATGACCGTTTCAGACGCTCATCGATTATATGGTTCAACTGTGCGTCTTTTGCACTGGATCTCTTATTTGCGATTTGTCCTGATACAGCGTAGCTACTATGCCCGACGAGTTTACATTGGTGAGTATTACCGTTTGCCCTTAACTGGAACTCCTAGCTACAACCCAGTTTTCTGTCAGTGGGCGGGAGTATCGTCATCCCGATCATCATTGTAAGTTTGTCTCTATCGTAGCTGATTCCTTGATGCACTTCTCAACGCGCTTTCTCAGGTGATATTCGCAACTGCTTGCTTCGGTAAGCACTCATGTTGGGTTTTGGGGGGTGCATTTATGACTATCTTCCTTCGCATCGTTACAGCCCTCGGACTCGGTGAGTTCGCTGCTTCTATTTCGTGCCTCGTCCATGAATCCTGTCTAAACATCGCATGCTAGTGTTCTCCGTCAGAGTGTATGTGTGGTCTATTCCCTGGCATGATTTATTATTCGAAACCTGTCGTCAGGACCTCCCTCAGGCTCTGGTCCAACTATGCGACTCTAATTGTAAGCTTGGACCTTCACCTCTTCCACATCCGCTTACTCTTTGACGGCTTGGCAGCCGGTGACCTGCATCGGATTGGGGTCAGCCGTTGTGGCAGACATCTTAATCGCCGTCTCCATGTGCTGGTTTCTCTACCACAAGAGGACTGGTTTCGCAAGGCGAGTTCAGTTTTCCCCATTTACGCCGCAGATTTGGCTGAGTTTTCGTGAACAGAACCGATTCCGTGATCATGACCTTGATGACTTACAGTATCCAGTCGGGTTTACTGACAAGGTGAGATCTTGAGCTACGTCAGTCGGCTACACACTCAATCAAGCAGCGTTCTCACCTGCGCAGTGCTTATCAGCGTAAGGGTTTCCCTCGTGTACTTTGTCATTTTCTTATGTTATGACCAGTTCTCAATAGCTCCTTCCACTATGTATTCGGATATGTTTTTCTGGCCAATGAGTAAATGTACGTGTGCAATAATACCAAAGACGGGAAGACAGATTAACTGACGTCTATCCTATAGTCTATGCGAATTCGCTCCTTGCCATGTGAGGAGTCAATTTAGTATGTACGGTGGGTTCAACTTCTGACCTCTTCCACCTTCAGGTTGAACAGTCGGGACTACGTCCGTGAGCGGTCGTCCACCGACAAACCTGACAACGCCTATGACCTGTCTTCGATCCGAATCGAACAACGGAGCGAGGGTGACAAGTCCACCCGACGACCCACTGTCTCGGTCACTGTGCATCGCTCGGCGACAATGAACTTCTCACAGGGCAAACGTGACCACGACGTAGAGTCTAGTACAGTCGAAAACAACAAATTGGTATGGTCCCTGCACCCCTCCATAGCGACTACTGCACTGATACTTATTTTGTCCTTCGAAGGGGGCGAGTATTCCCTCTGAAATCCATCATGATGGTCGCATGTCGGATTGAAGCACGTAGGGTCTTGGTAGATCATGGCACGGATCAAGGAAATTTTCAAAACACATTTCCACAAGGGCGATCCGTAAATTCTTTCGTTGTCCCATAGCTCGGGTCGGAGGTCCTGGCCGTTTACGGTCTACCTGAATAGGTAACAATTTTTGTATGGTAGTCCGGGTGGATTCGGGTCGCTTGGTTTATAGTAACTAGTACTGACGCTGAGGTCCAGGGGGAGAAGGGGGGGGTACACAATGATGTCCTTGACATATTCAAGGGTTGCGCGCCGGAATGCCAACGTCAATAGTCACCCCATACGAGCACGGGAGCACCACTGTCACCTGGGGGAGGTTGAACTGCAACCACCACTGGTAGTCCCCATCGACCCTGGATGATCGGTTGCCAACACCCCGAGTCCCTGCTTCGGCGGCCTAACCTGTGGTTTTTCTTCTTTTGACTCACAGACCACCACTGGCACTTGTTTAATGGACCACTATCTCACCTGGGGCCCAACCTTTACGTCTCCATGCACTAATAAACCTGAGTTTTCCCCTTGGAAAGGGCTCACAATTATTTACCACTATGACTCGTTCGACTACCTACATGGCCTGGCAGGTAAACCGCTTACCGTGTCACGCATCGCACATCACTATATATATATACGGTGGTTCCGTTCCACCACCCACCCCCTCACACGTCATAACTAGTACTAGCAGCTGCGGTCCAGCCATGTGCATCAGCAGCTCTGGAGTCGATCTTCAATTCGTGCAGCATCAAGTTTGCATTGCCTTTATCAAATATATTCACATCGAGACGCAAACACCGAATAATCTACGCAGCATTCAGCCCATTGCCAGACCCTCCCATCATCCCATGGACCTCAGATCTCAGAGGGCTCAGTGTAGCCCATTGTCTGCATTCCAAAGCGCTGCACTCACGTGCACCCTTAGTGTTATGACTTGTCTTGGACTACAACGATCCGATGTCACGGTCACCCTGTTGGTGTCGACGGCTCGCGAGGTTAGAAACTCAGGAGGTTAGAGAGCCTGAGTAATAAGGGTCGGGACGGTATGAGAGCTTATATAGTCAAGTATATAGTGCATCTACGCGTTAAACTCCCCAGTGACTGGTGAACGGTCCTCGGAAGTAGAAGGCTAGAAGCGAACACAACCGACGCGGGTTGCCTGTTTTGCAAGGTTTTTGCAAGATACTGTAAATCAGTTCAAAAAAAGAAAAAAGACAGGCATCGGTACCTCATGCCAATGCACCCCAATTAAGAAATTGGGACGTGCCGATCGCTTCGCATACAGACGAAGTATAAGATGTGAAGACCACTGTGTAGAACTGAGGAGAGTGTTTAACCAAAAAAAAAACATTGAAAAAGTAAGTCCTACAAGGAATCAAGCGTTTGGTCCCACTGCTGACAGACTGACCATCGATATGAACGCTTCTCGTTTGCATCATTGTCGCACCATTGGCTACATTGACAAAGAACCGCCTCTTCAAACCAAACTGTCTCTTGATATGATGGGGAACATTATGAGCTTGGAGGACTGACAAAGTGATTGAATATTTATCGAGGCATCAACGAGTTAGGATTTAAGTACATACCAGTCACCCCGACACGTAGTCTGGGATGTGCTCCCCTGCGACTCGGCGGTTCGGGCGCTGTCCAAGGACGCTGAGGAACCCGGGCTGGAGAGTGGGTCACTATCGAGGTCATTGATCAAAGGCCATCTACGCACATATTTGTTGATGTTCCACATCTCGTGCGGCGGCCATACTACAATACAGTAGGAGAATGTTTTGGGGTTTCGAGTGACGCCTCAAGCGTCTGGATACTGTAGCTAAGTTAATACGCACTGTCACCGTCAACTTACGAAGGTCACTACATGCCAACCACGCTGTGGCATCCCGGACTGCAGCGACCTAGGGCATCCCACGCTAGGAGATATGGCACTTAAGTTACAATGACGGACCTCAAGTTCAAGTACAGCAACGCAGTGACTTAATTACGACATATAACCCCGAAGGCTCACCCGGGAACGATTGGCTAGCGCTCTCCTCGACTGAGTCGGGCCGCCTCGTGCCGAAAAAGGATGTACACGTACTACCTACCTTGCGATGTAAGTTCCATAATCTACTGGCTTGATACGCTTCAGCACGAGACGGTCGTGTTCTTCTTTTGTCCATTAGCCGAGACGAGCGGAGAAACAGTTTAGCTGTGCTGGCGTTTGCGACGGTAGGAGACACGCAAAAGTGAGGAACGAGGTATGTCCGCGGACCTCCTTCGAATGTCTCGAGAGGACCTGAGTCGCTGGTGCCGGCGCTGGCGCGGGACGTGGACGCGGGTATCGGTAGCGTGTGCACGACTTCTTCCACTTCGTCAGTCGGCGCAGGCCCGTCCACGTCCCTATTCTCGTTCTCCTCCTGCGGATCTTCGACCGCATTCATGTCCACGTCAACACCCACGTCCCCGCCATCGTCGCCGGCCACGGTCTTGGGCCTTTTGGATTCGAGCTCGGAGGCCGGTTCGGCGCGCGCGAGGCTGTCTTCGCGCTTGCGCTTTTCGGCGTGGTGAGCACGCGAGGCTGCAATCTGGCGGAGGCGCTTGTCCTCGCGGACGCGTTCGAGGCGCTTGAGCTTCTCGGAGACGGTGTCAATGCGAGGGAGGGGCGGCGCTTGGGTGACCTCGTGTGGCCGGAGGAGCGTCTCATACATGGTGATGTCTGAATTTTTTGTCGGTAAACCCGCGGGTTTAGCCTGTGATCCAAAGTCGATGGAAGGGCGTGTACTTTACCTGTGAAACCTGCATCGTTGAGAGTGCTCACGGTGCGCAAGACTTGCTCTATGCAAGGGCTGAAGCAGCAGATACGCGTCAAACGATCTTTCTGCGCATATATGCGTGAGCCAGGTGGGAGAAACGTTAAGATAGGGCACACACACCCTGAGCGCCAATTTCGCATATTCAATGGCTTCCCAAGGGGCGGGTAAGTCCAAGAATACTAAATGGGGAAGAGAGAAAGAGAGGTTGGTGGGGCCAAGCCCCCCAAGACGACAGCAAAAAGAAATAGCGCGCCTGCGTCGGCAGTATCCGCGACGGTAAAGCCATTCTTGCAAACGTTTCTATGGGTAAGAGTCACGATGTCAGACATGCCGTGGCGCGCAAATTCATCGCTAAAGGAGTGTGTGAATATATGCGTAAGAGAAAGGGTGGTGGGATACCCACGCAGCCTTCGTCGCGCGGGCCTCGTGGAATTCATAGGTATATACACGCCCCGCGGAACCCACAGTTCGTGCGATCGAATGTGTGAACGAACCTGAACCTGTCCCTGGGAAGAGTCAGGATGGAAATTCGAGAAAGACGAATGGATGGTGACAGAGAGTGCCGACGTCAGAGGAGGAATGGAAGGGATCGAAACAAGAAAAGAAGAACAAGACGGACCTGCCTCGATTACGACAGAGCCAGGCCGAATATGCAACCAAGAAGTGATAAAGGCGATATCGGCAAGATAAAGGATCTGATGTTCTATGGGGCAAGGCGAGGGTCCATAGCTCTGGAGTGGGTCTGAGGATGTGAATGAAACCTTTGCCCGTGCGAGAGGCGACTTTGGAGCCGTAGGGGATGCCGACGAGGTCTGAATGGCGGTAGTGGCCATATCTGCTATTAAACTCGCTTCCTGGGGTGACAACGAGAGATTGCACGGAATCTCGCGTCTAAATAAAACATAAGAATTGTACAAGACAAAGTTCAGGGACGTACAAGCCAGACGATAACGAGGTCACCCTGAGCGACGGAGGGCTTCGTTGACCACATTCCGGTGCCGTGATGAATATTCAAGGTTAGATTGCTGCTCGCTCTGGATCTAGGCGGAGATCCAACCTAGACGGTAATCCTCCTTCTCCGGCCATTTGGCTACAATACGCGCCGTCCCTCGACTCTCTTTAACCATAAGTTACTTTCCCTCGTCTCCCTTCTCTTCCGCGCTCCTCTTCTCTCATCTTCCATGGACACCGGCTCTCCTTGCGTCTCATTCAGTATGTTCTTCCATGTCGCTCTGCTGGCGCCCTTCTAATTCTTTTCAACTCAGTCGGCATCGTCGACTTTACAGAGAAGGTATCTCCTAACACTCCGTTTCTCCCCGTCTCGCCGCGATTGACGCTGGCTTGCCCCACTTCCAGGCCCGCTGGGTCTTTATGACAGAGTCCGTCAGCGAGCTCCTTGGTGAGCCTCAGCCTCATCGTCGTCCTCGTCCCAATTAACCTCCAGTCAGGCTATGAACCTCACGAACTCGTCGGTACTCCCTCTCTCGACCTTGTTCATCCGGACGAATATCGCGATGTCAAAAGCCTTCACTAGTCAGTACCGTTTTCTCACTTTAACTTCTCTACGTCATCGCCCGTGTCTAGTACGACCATCAGTCAAGACAAAGCAGCCGTACTCGCCTATTTACGCCTGAAGCATAAGGACCCTTACAAGGGCTACATTCTGTGCGCCATCGTGAGAATCCCCCCATTTTCCTGCCCCCTTTCACCACCCACGCTAACATTCTTGAAACAAACAAATAGTCCAGAACAGTCGCATGGAACGTTCTCGTCGGTAGCGTTTCTTTTGCCTCCATGGGCCCGGGAGCCATGCATAACGCATCAACCGCGCAAGAGGTAACCATCATCACCCCCGCAGCTGCGAATTTCGAGTTTCGAGTGAGCGCTCGTTACCCTCCGCTTCCACCGGCACACTACGTTACTGATAGGCTACTCTTATCAGCGCTGGGGTGACCCGTCTCCCATGCCCCCTAGCCCCATCCAGGGATATGATTCCCCAGAGCCGAGTTCTGAAATAGAAACTGACCCGCCCAGCGAGTCCTCATCCAGTGGCCGTGCGACGAGCAACGAAGTTCCTTCACCCACCAGCTCGCGAGCCAGCGGGGGAAGCAGGACTGGCCCAGATGGTGTCATCACTTTTGATCCGCTCCCAAAGCAGTCAATACGTACTGCGCTCATCCTCGACAGGTTTTCGTCGTCCTGCCCGATCGTCTATAGCTCCAACGAAAGCTTCTTGTCCACCACAGAAATCTTGGGTCGTCCCTTTTTTGACTTTGTAGCTCAGAGAGACGAGAAACTCGTCCGTAGCTGGATCGGTGCCGTCAAGGGCTGGGGTGTGAACGAGCGCGGGCAGCCCAGCGACGGCGGCTTTGGCTTTGGCAAGTTCCACCTCTTCCCGCGAGGCCGAGACTCTGTGTTCGTTTTCTTTCCCCTTTGCCGGCATAAATCTGACTCTTACTGCACCAGCGAACGGATGGAGCCGGAATCCCCCCCGCAAACCTCACGCCACGGGCGCACGGCGTCTCGCAACAGCCCGGCAACCCAGCAGCAGCACACCTCACGGACGTCTGGGGCAAGAGGTGCATCTTCGTCGACACGCCAGCGGCCACAGCGTCAACAACGCACTGCGGCGATTGTGGAAGATGAGATCGTCGTCGACGCGATCTTCTCTGCTCACTCGGACGGCCTCATGGTCATCTTGCGGCACGCCTCTGCTGCGTCGTCTCCTGGCGCAGGCGAACCGGCCAGGTCCGCCTGTACCACGAGTCCAACTTCCACCCCGACAGTGGCGGCACCCACCTCGGGCTCGAGACGGAGGCAGTCGTCGTCGGGCGGTTCCACATCTTGAATTCCCACAGGCCCCTATCTCATTACGACAGTCATTGTATTGTATGCTCTTATCATGTCCGTTCCGCTCTTTTTCTTGCTTCCTGTTGTTTCCGTTTTCTGTTTTCAGCTACAGCTAACCCTCGTACTTTGTTGTGCAACCCCTTTTCCTCCTGCGTTGCTATTTTCTGCTCTGTATCACCATTGTTTCCCCTCGCACCCTGGTCTCCTTCCACTTCCTCGTGTTTATCCACTTCCGCTTACCTCCGCTTACCTGCCGCAAGACCTTGGAGTCGAATTGGGTCCATCAACGTGACCGGATGGAACGAGATAAGGTACAAGAGCAACTACAGAAGGCAACGGCGATCATGGCCCACTTGCGTAAACGGGCTTCCGCATAGGGGCACCTCCGCTCTGCGCTTTGGCTGTTCTCACATTTTACACTCACGCACACGCGCACATGTTGGTGGAACATGCGGCACTTCCCCAATGAACGTCAAAAGCGTCTGTCATTAGTCCATTGAATAGCTTGGGCCAACAAACTGCCATGTGACGATGACGAACTTGAACTAGGCCGGATAAATAGTTACACTCTGGTAATGAACCTGGGAACAACCTTCAAGTCCGTTCGTTCGAATATTCAGTGGGAAAGCAAAAAAGCCTCGAGGGGGGAGAATAGGCACGCAGGGCCCAAAAAATAGAACAGAAAATCAGACATTGGGCGGTGCGAGAGAGGAGAAGGGAGTCTTTCGAGATTTGGATTCTAAGGAACGGGTCTGGGCACATCCAACCTGTCCCCCTGTTCCCACTCGCCCGTTCTATGTGCAGCCTGGGGCGGGGCAGGTGGAAGTCGGTCATGTGTACGCGGGCTCGAATAGCACGACACCCCATTCATTTCTTCTTTTTCCCGGGGGTTGCCATACACCTCGTGTCCTCCTTTTCTTTTGAGGAGCTGGGATTGACGGACGGAAGAGGAGATCTCCGTGATAAGCGACGCGAGTGTTTCCATATAACATTGCAATCGAAGGAATCCCGGAGCGCTGGTGGGGGGAGAGGAAGCCCCGCCTGCCTGCCTCAAGAGTGCGGCAGTAACGATGAATCGCCTATCAGAATGCCCCGAGCTGCGTGAGGGGGCCGAGCCTGAGGGGTAAGAACGGAGAAAAAAGGCTACTTGTCTGTCTCGACTCGTTTCGCCTCGTCATCTTGTGTCGGGTCGAGGACCCTTTCCTTCGTTTCGGGGATAGGGAAGGTACGACGTACACAATGTGCCTTGTGCAAGTGTGTCAATAAAGGGGGAAGAGGGTGTGAAGTTGATCGAGGACGTACCCAACCAAAAGAAAAAAGGCTGGCTGACAGTCCGCCAACGTCATTATCAAAAAGTCGGTGGCGTTCTGTAACTTACTCAATTTTGGTGACTTCTCAATACGTAGCATGCTCACGCATCACTCGCATTGGCCGGTGGGTCGTATCGGCCCAACGAGGTCGTCTCCTGGAAGGGGCGGAGTGACGAGCGAGCCAGAGAGTTCGAACATGGAAGTGGGGTAATTGGCGCAGAGATCGTCTCTCCTATCTTTGCGACTCGAGCTGCTCGTCCGTTGATCGGTGCAGCAGTGCCATCAGGCACAGCACCCGAGTCTCATGAATCAAAAAAAAGAGGTGGTTTCGTACATCATACAGTAAACCATGATTTGGCTGGAGACTAGAAGATTGATTAATTGATTCCTTGATGGGGCATACCTCCTACGTAGTACGTACGGCAGCTGTCCTCAGTGAGTAAAAGTGGCCCACACAAGTACTGTATGGATTGGCGCTTAGGTGGAGTTGAGTACGCCGAGATCTGGCCAAGATTCGAGCTAAGCCGGAAATTCCACCCAAAAAACGGAGCCAGTTCGCGGGCCGATTACTCGAATTCCATAATTCGATCGAACCTTGACTGTCATCCGTCAATCTTACATAATTCTTATTCTGCTACTGCCATGTCATCCATCTCGCAGGCGCTGGCAGCAACGACAAGCGCAGACCACCTCGTCATCTCTGATGACCCTCTACATGTCAGCAGACCATCTTCGTTGCTCTTCCAGGCTAAACTCCTTCTCAGCCCGCAAACCTTATCCCCGAGCTCTGTCGTGGCTTTTATCATTTGGGCTGGGTGACGGGAACCGGGGGAGGTATCAGCATTCGTGTCGCGTGAGTGCTCGTCGCCTACGTCCTTCGTGCGCGTGCCCGTCGCTCACCACCCTCCCCGCAAGCGATAAGGTGTACATCGCCCCCTCTGGCGTGCAAAAAGAGCGCATTTTGCCGTCGCACATCTTCGTCCTGCCGTTCCCGTCGCCGCCCGACGGCGATCGCGTGTTCCTCCGACGGCCGTCGCTCGATCTCAAAGAGTCCGCGTGCACGCCGCTCTTCTGGAACGCGTTCGATCTGCGCGCCGCGGGCAGCTGCGTCCACACGCACTCGCAGAACGCGGTGATGGCCACCCTGCTCACGCCCGGAAATACATTCCGCATATCTCATCAGGTGCGTTCCATTCCGCGCGCGCGATATTACGTTTCAGTCTTCTTTCGCGAGTCACTCAACTTCTTTCTGGCCCACTGAATTTTTTTTTTTTTTCAATTTGGCAGGAGGTACAGTAATTATGCCGTTTGTGCTGTGTGCTACGTTGCCATCGGAACCAAACCGACAGATGATCAAAGGCGTGCGTGTAGGCGGAATGAAGGCCGCGCTGTCCTATCTCGACACCTTGGAAGTGCCGATAATTGAAAATACCCCCAACGAAGAGGACCTCAAAGACAGCATGGCCGACGCCATGCAGCGCTATCCAGACGCCCCCGCCGTGCTGGTCCGCCGCCACGGCATATACGTATGGGGTGAGGCTGGCTAGTCGCTTGCCCCGCCGTATGTGCTGACCCATTACTATAAGGGAGCGATTGGGAGAAGGCAAAGACGCAAACCGAGGTGAGTTACGCAGGTGTCATGTGTGGTTGATGAGGCTGGTTGATGTTGCCGTACAGTGTCTTGATTACCTCTTTGAGATCGCTATCAAGATGAAGGCGCACGGCCTCCCCCTCGTGCAAGGATAACGAGAGAGTCCGTCGATTCTAGTAGAAGTCTGAACTTGGCTGTGTTTGAATATTTTGATTGGAACACATTCCCACGCTTCCGTCAGTGCCAGCAGTGGGTCACGACGTGCCACGTATCAGACCGCAGTACAGTACTCGCCGACGTCGCTCCTATCGAAGACACTCTCCACAGCGTTGGCATAGGCTCGCACACGTATGCCAAAGATGGAGACGGTGGCATTCGCACCGCCATGGGGCCGGCATCTTCGAATACATGTGCGGACAACGATGCATGCGCGCGTGAGGTCATCGGAGGGAACGAGTTCCGAGGAGTGAGAGGAATGACTTGAGGCCGCAGCGAAGGCACACGGGGGCACTCTGGAGCATCCAAAATGCTGAAGGGAAAACCGACCGGCGGGCGAGCAGCAGCGTACCCTTTGTAGTGAGTACCAGAGGGGAGGGCCAGGCCAGACGATGCTGGAAAAGGGTCGAGTAACGTATATCGAGAGAGCACGAAGGGGACGACACGAATCGATGAAAGACATGGGAAGGACGAAGCGATCACGGTACGGGCGCTCCGGAGTCGCCGGAGTTAGGCAAGGCGGACTTTCACGAGAATCCGAGCTTAACTCTCCCACACCAACACCAAATATATTGAGTGCATACGGGTCATCCAAACTAAGTGCACGGCGTTGCACACGAGCCCCTGCCCAGCTTGAGTAACACGCTGGAGGCTGAGCAGAGAGATTTTCTCGGACCGACTCTTCCAGTGCTTCAACCTTGCAAGACAAGCTCTTAGAGGAAGCACGGCCCATTCCAAAAAACGCCTTTCGGCTCGCGTCTCATTCCTAGGAGAGTGGTCGCATTGCTCTATCGCCGCGTAGGGAGGCGGCGAGTGAAGGGTGTTGTTCGGAGGCGATGGTTGGCTCAGAGAGAGAGGGTTGTTAATGTGAGAAAAAGGTTCTCGGAACACGTGCACAGGACAACTCGGACTTCTCGTCCACGCGTCCGAGGTGTGCAAGAATATCTAAATCGGCAATGGGAGGGTGCAAAGTGATGCAGGGCGAGTGAATGTGAAATCATCCCTCATGGTCGACGATACGTCCAGCACGCTTCCCGATCACAGGATTTTGTTTTTTATTCCCATCGATATCACCACGAGGTGTCGTGGACACATTCCCAACTCGTGGGACGTGGCACGCTACTCTCGGTGTCTTGCCGCATTCAACTCGTGCTGGTATTTCATATACAGGACTTACTAGCTCACAGTTCACATTATCGATGACCACCCAGAGGTGTGTCTACGGATTTCGTCATTGACGCTGCCGCTAATCTCTAATTGCTCCAGCAATGGTCGAGTCTCCCTACCGAGTTTCACTGGACTGCCCCTGTCAATCGGCTCTCTCAGGTGCCTTCCTTTTCCACATTTCTGGACCAATTGACTGAGTACAGTACTACTCGCCACTTATCCTCAATAAGTGATTGTCCGCTCTTCCTGTCGAGTGGTTCGTCGCCTGGTACCACTTCACGTGACCATCTCAGAGGGGTCGATTCGAAGGTCGAAAAAGGCAGCCGCAAAGCCAAGCGCAAAGCACGAAGAAAAAGGCGGGTTCACCGTATGTCCCCAAGCACACGCATAATGACCGCGGTTACTGACCAGCGTGGATAGGCAAGACCCGCAGACATTTAACAACGATTGACATGCTCCCAGACGATGTCTTGGTGGAAATATTTGACACCTGCCGAGTGAATGATTCCGGTTTCAACCCATGGCACTGGCAGTGGGTCGGACTGGTGCACGTATGCAAGAGGTGGCGACAAATCATTTTGGCCTACCCACGCCATCTAAATCTCCAGCTCCTCTGCACAAACGGAACACCCGTGACGAAGAATCTGGGTTGCTGGCCAGCCTTTCCTATTATCCTTGAGTATGGTCATTGCAGGCCCGTTACTCGTAACGACAGAGATGATCTCGTCGCTGCGCTGGAGCACCCCGATCGTGTACACCATGTCGACCTTTCCCTAACAATCTCGCAGATGGGAAAAGTGGCCTACGGCGATGCAGAAGCCATTTCCTGCACTGACGCACCTTATGCTTCGGTCAAACTATCGGCATTCACATGACAAAGTCCTTCCTGATAGATTTTTGGGTGGATTTGCCCCACGTTTACAGGAAATCATCTTAAGAGGCGTTCCGTTTCCAGCATTACCAGGTCTTCTTACGTCGGCCAGTGACCTCGTCAGACTCGAACTTTTCGACCTACCTCGGAACGGTTATATATCACCCGAAGCAATGGTTACGGGCCTGGCTACGGCGACCAGGCTCCGACATCTTTGGATTGGATACACATCGCCAACTTCCCGCCGTCAGCGAATACGTCTGTCTCACATAACGCGGACCGTCCTTCCTGCTCTCACCTCCTTGGGACTCTGTGGTGTTCGCGAGTATATGGAGGACTTCGTGGCCCGACTCGACGCCCCCCGGCTCGACTGGGTCGGCATGGGTTACATGGATCAACCTGCGAGCGCACAAGTCGACTTTCGCGTTCCCAACCTTTTTGGGCTCATCGAGCGCTCAGAAGATCCCCAGCTAGCCCTGTTCGAGCGAGTTGACATCACTTTTACGAGTGACCATGTCTCCTTCAAGGCTTATCACAAGATCCATTCACGATCCAGTCCTAGTATCAGGGTCAGAATCTTCTGCCATGAAACAGACCGGCAAGTCTCGCACATAGGTCGGGTGCTCGGCCAGTTTTCCGCTTCCAATGTCGACCGTCTCCACATCTTTTGGCGCGGCACGGGTTGTCCTCTGACGGACACTACAGACAACACCGGATGGCTGGAACTTCTCCGCCCATTCACCGCTGTGCAGGCGCTGCATGTATCCGAGAAGTTGGCACGGCACCTTGCTCTTGCGCTCGAAAACATCACCACGGAGATGTTGCCGGCCCTTGACTTACTTTGCTTAAACGACCATTCAGTGTCCGCTGACAACTTCGTCACTGTTCGCCGACTCTCTGGTCGCCCCATAACCATCGTCCGCACGCTACACGAGTTTGATAAAAGACTCGAGCCCTACCCTGGAAAGTAAAGAGGAGTCCTGCACCAGTTGCGTACTGGCGTCGTACGATTCAATGGTTCTGATCGTCCTGCTGTAGCATTTGATATAAGATTACCATACACATTGACGAAAAAAAAAATTACATGCTCTCGCCAACATATGTGATAATACGTACGCCGTACGAGTTACTGTAACGATGGGATTCTCTTGGCTGACCTTGTACTTGGAATCCTGCACGCGGAGCGCGACGGTCAGTCGCCGCCAACAGTAGAATCACGCGACTCACCGCACCTGAACCAGCAAGAACCCCGAAATAATATCCAAAGAGAGGGAAGTGCAAACAAAGTCGTTTAGGGTGTTATTCACACGTACTTGTTATCTCGTGTCGTTACCTTGCGACTCGGAGAATGCCGGTGGTACTGTAGTAGGTTATATCTCCCTAAGCGTGACATCAACTAGGGAGAGAGGAAGGTAGTGAGAATGGCGGACACAGATGGCCGCGCATTCACACAAGTCGAGGCGCTCATGTTATAAGGTCCAAGCGATTTTAGATGGTTTTTCAGCCCGAAAAACCATCACACGAATTTCGGAAAGTCCCGATGCCCCATGACTGCGTGACTGACGACACCCCGTTACGCTTCTACTGGCATAGACCTGTTTGACCGAACTGTCAAGGCTATGGGAGGAATGCGAAAGTTAAAATAGGCTATAAGGCAGAAAGCCGGTTACACTGGCAGCAGGAGCATCCGGAAAGGAGACTTCCGGCGGCGCTCACTAGCGCTCACTACTAGTTTCGGGGAAGAGCTGCCGCGGGTCGTGTCCGAGTCTTCTTGATACCACGGAGGCACCCGCAATTTTGCTCCTACCTCGGTCCTGACGCTGAATTGCAGATAAAAGGACTGGTTCCGCTATGTTCTCAGTGTCCCAGTGCTTGAGCTTTAATAGCTGCGGGTGGCCCCTGTAATCAATCATGCGATACTACCGCCAGCTCACTGTACTCGCTGTCCTTGCTGCCGTTCCCAGAGCCAACCTCGCGACCCCTCTCGCACCACTTTGGGATAATATGCAGTTGAAGCACGCATGGGTTGCTGTCCTGGACAACTGGGAGAGCCTTGTGGCCTTGTCGAATGAGTCAAATTCGATACTTTTATTCACCAACCGATAGCACGGACGGCGTGAATAACCTCCTTTGAAAGACCCGCGTAGTGCAAGTGCGACGAGGTTATGTAAGACGTCGCACGTGAGTGCGCGCGCCGAGACGTTGAGAAATGGATGAAGTCGAGATTTATCGAGGGATTCAAAGCTTAGAGGAGTTCGGACGGATTTCGAGAACGATATGATGATAACATTGAGTCCAAACACTGTACATTTTATACTAAAGCCTGTAGCATAATTTGTATAGTAAGAGTCGGCGAGAATCATAAGGTATCACAAAGAGTATGAACGCGTTGTCAAGACGCAAGGTCAGGGGGTACAAATCGAGGCGCAAGGTCATAGAGACCGGTCATGAGTATGGTATGGGAAGGAAACCGAGACAGGAATCGAACGCGATACGGAGGAGTCGAGATGGCGAGGCAGGAACGGTGTGGAGCGTCTCCCTTGTGACGTCGGGCTCGGCGTGCTCACGCTTGATCGGTGAACGTGTCCTGGGGTTGATAGTTATCGAATGGTGAAGGAGTGAGGAAGTGAGGTGAGGGTATAGTGACGACCGAAGGTCGCAGCGTTCCAAAGATTAGAGCTTGAGGCCGCTCGCGCTGAGGCGAGACGGATCCTCTGGGCCACCGGCCTGATCCGGTCCTGCCGGGATCCCAGCGCTGGCAGCTCCCCCGCAAGTCGGGCTCACAGCGCAATTCAGCACTCCCCCGCAAGCCGAGCGCAGCCCGAGCGCTGTAGTGTGACCCTTAACCTTCCACGCGGGAAGCGCTTTGGTCAATAGGCCGGTGACCATCTCGCCTGTGGGACAATAAATGAGCGTGAAGGTTCCTTTCTCAACCGAGTGACGAATGAAGTGGTAACAAATGTCGATGTGTTTCGTCCTCGCGTGAAAGTTGTCCGTTGTCGCAAGCGTTAGCGCCGCTTGGTTGTCGCAGTAGATCATAGTCGGTGTATTGATAATGGTGAACAGCTCGCCGATGAGACGGCGGAGCCAAATGCCTTCTTTCGCGGCGTGCGTGGCCGTGACGTATTAGGCTTCTGCGGTGGACAGCGCGACGAGCTCCTGTTTGCGGGAGCTCCACGAGATCGCGCCTCCGTCGATGAGGAATGCGAAGCCAGATATGGCTCGCCGATGGTCTTGGGAGGATCCGTCTGCGTCGGTATAACCTATCAGTTCGTGACGGTCTCCCCCGTACGTCAGCGCGTAAGCTCGCGTTCCAGCGAGGTAGCGGAAGATCCTCTTGACGGCTTCCCAATGAGCTTCCCCTGGGTTCTCCAGAAATTGGGACAGTGTCGAAACTGCGAATGATATGTCCGGGCGAGTAGCCACGGACGCGTACATGAGGCTGCCGATGGCCTCCCGGTAAGGGACTTTGGCCATGCGCGCCGCGTCGGTCTTGTCCGCAGGCGCGTCTTTACTGGAATAAGAAATGCCGGGAATCATGGGGGTGTTGATGGGCTTCGCGTCGCTCAAGTTGAAACGTTTGACGATGGTGTCGATGTAGGACTCCTGCGACAACGCGATGGTGCGCGTGCCGCGGTCCCTGCTGATCTTGATACCTAAGAGCCAGTGAATGGGCCCCAGGTCGGTGATGGAATGGCGGTCGTTGATGCGCCGCTTGTAGTCTTGAAGGACCTCGCCCGAGCTGCTAGTGATGGCGCAGTCATCGACGTGTACTGCGATTATGACCAGGTGCTCGCCGACGCGAGTGTGGAACACCCCAGGATCGACATCACTGACGTGAAAGCCGAGGTCAGCGAGCGTGCGTTTAAGGGTGTCGTACCACTTTCGCCCGGCTTGTTTGAGTCCGTACAAGGACTTCTTGAGATGTTTGACGCTTCCGTCTTCGTTGTCGTAGCCGGGCGGGTTTTGCATATAGATGTCCTCCTCCGAACTGAGCTCCCCGTTGAGGTACGCTCCATTGAAGTCGAAGGAGTCGACGTCCCAATCCTGCTGCGCGGCGAGCGCGAGGATGGTTCGGAAGGTCGTGAGCTTTGCGACTGGCGAGTACGTTTCGAAGTAATCTGTTCCGTACACTTGTGTGAAGCCTCGCGCAACGAGGCGTGCCTTGTATTTGTCGATGGTGCCGTCGGCCTTCCGTTTGACTCGGAAGACCCATTTGCTGCCCACGATATTTCTTCCGGACGGGCGTGGAACCGTTTCCCAGGTGCCCGCGTCCTCCAATGTCTGCATCTCGCGATCCATCGCCTGCTGCCACAAGGGCCAGTCCCGGCGAGATTGCGCTTCCTTGACCGTCCGCGGATCGCCTTGCATATCGCTAATGGCCTCTGCGACTAGAGGCGTAACGCCCGTGACGAACTCGCAGTCAGCATGGCCACAGTCTGCGAAGTCGTCAGCTAGAGCTGCCGACGCTCTGGCTTTCTTCTTCCGCTTTCTCCCACCGTCGTCTTCTTCTCCATTGACGGTGCCCTCACCTGCTGCTAGTCGCTTCTTGTATTCCGAGGGTTTGCTCTTCCGAGTTGACGAGCGCGTCCCTTGGGCGTAACTCGGGGTTCTGCCCGGCGTGCGTGACTTGGCCGACTTGACCTTGGTCGGCGTATGTGTTGACTTGAACTGGCCCGGTGGTTCTGGGTCCAGCTGTTCTTCTACGTCTTTGTAGTCTTCTTCGTTGTCTTCCTCTTCATCTTCTGATGGCGGCAAGGCAACATCTTGAGGTCGGCGCGGCGCGGGGGCTGGAATCGGCGGTAAAGCTGGTGGAAGTGAGGGTGGAGGAGGAGGTGCCGTGGTAGTTGTGATGGTGCCGGGTTGGATGGCGTGCTGCGGGTGCGTGTAAATGGTCACGGTAGTCGGCGCGAACCTTATGTTCCGCTCGACTGTAATCGAGTTCTTGCCCGACCAGTAGATCCTGTGGGCGTGAGTACTATCCTTGTCGTACCCAACCCAATGCCCTTCAATAGCCCGCGCATCCAGCTTCGAGCCTGTGTTGGTGTGAACCCAAATGTGTTGCCCCCACTCGGGCACTCCAGCCAAGTTGGGCTTCTGCCCACGAAGCCGTTCGTACGGCGTGGTGTTGCCCAGAGCCCGCGTCGACGTGCGGTTCTTGAGCCAGGTCGAGAAACAAACTGCCTCCCCCCAGAGATGTTTGGGGAGGCCACTGTGGTGTAGGATGGCTCGGACGCGCTCCAGGAGATGCCAGTTCAAGGACTCGGCCACTCTGTTATGCTGCGGCGTGTCATGAGTGGTCAACCGGCATTCCGTACCTTGCTCCTTCAAGAAGCGGTCGAAGTCTGCACTGGTGTATTCGCCGCCGCGATCCAAGCGAAGGCGTTTGATCTTCACACCATGCTGCGTCTGAGCCCAAGCCGCGAAGTCCTTGTAAGCTTGCAGCGCTTCATCCTTTGTGCGCAAGAGCTTGATGTGCGTGAAACGGGAGTGGTCGTCGGTGAAAGTGATGTAGTAACGTCGCCCTCCCAGAGTGTTGAGCGGTGATGGCCCCCAGACGTCGGTATGGACTTCTTCTCCAAAGGTCTTTGCTGGCGCGGCCTCGCGCTCCTTCTTGATAGTCTTCCTGGTTGCCTTAGCATACTCACAGGACTCACAGTAGATCGGTTGCCCATCATCAATGAGCGAAATGCCTTGTATTGCCTCGAGAGTGCACGAGGGGCGTGGATGGTGTCTGCAGCAACGTGTCCCAGACGACAATGCAGCGTTCGGATGTCAATTACCTCATCCGCCACACTTGCGCCGCACACGTGCTCCACTCGGTATAGGCCATTCTGATTTGATGGGATCTTCCCCACGGTCTTCCCCTGAGGACTGGTAATTTTGCACGCGTTTCCCTCGAAAGATACCTGCAAAGCCCGCTTTGGTAATGCGGCTTATGGAGACCACTGTGAGAGCCATATCCGGGGCGTGCAGTGTGTCGCGAAGAATGACAGGAGTGAACGACTCGCCATTAGGTACCCTGGATACGCAGATCTCCCACACCAGTGGCAAAGAACAGGCGTTTGTCAGCTGCCATAATGGGACGAGGGGTGATAGGTCGGTAGGAGGAAAATTGATGACGGAATGGGGACATGTGACAGGAGGCGCCGGAGTCATACAGTTCGCTCTCGGCCCGAGGCTTGCACGTGTAGCTAGCCGAATCTTGATCTTCTTCTTGGATCTCTTCAATTGCAGCCCAGGCTTCTATATCCGGCTGCGCTTGTTGATCCGCCGAGGCGGCACCATCTTGGGCCCTTCTCCTTGGTCCTTGGCCTTCTTTCCCGCCTCCCTTTGCCCAGCAGTCGGCTCTGACATGGCCTGCGTTTCTTGCAGTTGAAACATTCAATATCCTTCTTGTTCTTGAACTTGCCCTTTCGGCCAGTGTCTGCTCCCAGCGCTTCATCTTGGGGCTCCTTCTTGCTGGCCTTGAGAACGCGCCTGTCGAATTCGTCGGTGACTAAGCGTATCACCGTGGATGCAGTAAGCGGGGTGTTGGTGAGCGCGGCCGTGGTTGACATTGCCGAGGTTGTGGCATCGAAGGTTGAGGGGAGGGAGCCGAGCAAAATTGAGGCATATTCTTCGTCCGGGATAGACTTCCCCATCGCGGCCAGTTGCTCGCGTAGGTTAGCCACATTGTCAAGATGGGTGCGCACGTTGTCGTCTTCTCCACATCTCAGTGACTGGATCTGTCGACGAAGATCCACGATGATCATCTGCGTGCGTCCTTCAAATAATGCCTTCAAGGCATCCCAGACATCCTTGGCACAAGTACTGCCCTTGATACGATTGAAAATAGAGTCCGGAACCGAAGCAGCGATGGCCTGCTTCACGGCTGCTTCCCCATAGGCCCATCAATTCGGCGTGGTAACTCCGTTCACCGTGCCGGCTGTCGAGTAAGTCTGGGGCATAGCAGTGTTAGTCAGATGTTCGGAGAGCATACGCGAGCTCATCGCCCAAATCATCCGGTCGCGATAAACTACCCAGTTGGAACCATCCACGGCCAACTTGGGAACATTGAAATGGTCTTCGCTCATGACGAAGAGTGGTCGATAAAAAATAGCAGATAAGCGTGATAATGTAAAACTTGATTTCGTACTGTGTCTTTAGGCGCGGGGCACAGGGCCCATAACCTAGTGCAAGTGCGACGAGGTTATGTAAGATGTCGCACGTGAGTGCGCGCGCCGAGACGTTGAGAAATGGATGAAGTCGAGATTTATCGAGGGATTCAAAGCTTAGAGGAGTTCGGACGGATTTCAAGAACGATATGATGATAACATTGAGTCCAAACACTGTACATTTTATACTAAAGCCTGTAACATAATTTGTATAGTAAGAGTCGGCGAGAATCATAAGGTATCACAAAGAGTATGAACGCGTTGTCAAGACGCAAGGTCAGGGGGTACAAATCGAGGCGCAAGGTCATAGAGACCGGTCATGAGTATGGTATGGGAAGGAAACCGAGACAGGAATCGAACGCGATACGGAGGAGTCGAGATGGCGAGGCAGGAACGGTGTGGAGCGTCTCCCTTGTGACGTCGGGCTCGGCGTGCTCGCGCTTGATCGGTGAACGTGTCCTGGGGTTGATAGTTATCGAATGGTGAAGGAGTGAGGAAGTGAGGTGAGGGTATAGTGACGACCGAAGGTCGCAGCGTTCCAAAGATTAGAGCTTGAGGCCGCTCGCGCTGAGGCGAGACAGATCCTCTGGGCCACCGGCCTGATCTGGTCCTGCCGGGATCCCAGCGCTGGCGGCTCCCCCGCAAGTCGGGCTCACAGTGCAATTCAGCACCGCGTACTACATGCTAGAGAACTGCGGTTTTGTGCTCCGGTGACTCAGATCTTGACTGTAACTGGTGAGTGGTGAAGCTGTGAAGTCCAATAAAGTTCAATGCCACATGAGGCCTGCATGAGGTATCGTTGCAAAATTTCGGAGTGATCACGGTGCAATCTATAACTATGGGCCCTTGTTTACATGGTTTCAACTTTACAGAACTACAGCATTATAGAATTTTGGCTGAATTTTTATCTTCGTGCGTGGACCGTCATGAACACTTTCTGGTTTATTATTCGATCTCTTTGCACATTCATCTGTAAATTGAGTGTTTACTACTTTGAATGCCCACCTGTAAGATCCTGTGCGAAATTATGGGCACGTACTACTCAAGGTACTACTGTAGGGCCATTTTTCTAACTTTGCAACACAACAAGATTTTAACAAAAAAAAGTTCAGGTGCATTAAAAAGTATTACTGGACACTGTACACTGTATATTTAATTTGGTGGGGATTGAGCCAGAGATGAGCGAGAAGAAAATTGATGTGTTTCCTAACATGTCACGTGACACCACGTGACTCATCCAGAAAGTACTACGATTCTAAGTCCAAGAGTCCAAGACCAATCACAACAAGTTCATCTCAAAATTGATATATGGATGATGTATCGACGGTATCGTGACAATTTTATTGTAATCTACATAAAGGTTTTTTTTTTCATCGGTGTGTAATAAGGTCATCTCGTAAATACTACGGAGGACAATTGGAGCCGTGGCATCGAAAAAAAAAACCTGGTATGGAACACCTTATTCGCTGACGTAGGACTTGACTCTTTCATAAAACTCTGCTTCCGTGTTGACAATGGTTAAGGGGTGACCAGAGAGCTGGTGCTGCTGCGAGGAACTTCTTAAGGGCCGACACCGGCTGGCGATCTAAGTATATCAAATTGAGGACTGGCAACACCTCGGCGACCATCTCCCCGGTGAGGCCTTCCAGTACGAGTGCAAGGGGTCCTGCGAATTTGTGACCTACATGTAGCGTCCGTGCAGAGGAGAATTGGCAGAGGAGGTACAGCCATTCAGTCGTCACCTGCTTTGGTCCGGAAGGAGGAGAGCTTGAAATGAACCAAACAAGAGAGCATAGTGGAACGTTGGCTGAACACCTGAGTGATGTGCGAAAGTTGACGTTCGATCCCAAGGCAATAGATCGAAGCGCTAACACGATTCCAATTTGGATGGCTATTTGGACGGCTGTTAGGACACGGATACATGTCGAAGGAGACCGATTCGTATGAAAAGAATACATTGGCCTGCCTGATTGGGGTCAAATTGGGGTCTTCTGAGTGATCGATGAACTTGAAGAGTTGTGCAACTTGAAAGTCAAGAAACTGATCTGAGTACTCAATGCGGAACTGGTCAAGTTTAGGGCAGTCCAGTCGGGCCACCAAGTCGTCCAGATACTCGCTGGTGCCATGGAATTCAAAAAAGTCGAGAGAAGGAACCAGATTCCGTGTTGCAGGAGGCAGGTGTGTTCGATCGGGGGGGGATGGGAATCCGATGAAAAGGTGTTTGAGCCTGGGTAACGCGGCCAGACTTGCAGCCATCGCCTCCGGCGAAATGTACGCATCCTCGGTAATATCGTCGAGAGAGAGATTGACAAGGTCACCAGGCCGACGAAAGAAGTGTGGGTAATGATGGAAAGAAAACACCTTCCAGGACCAGATGCTGTAGACATGGGGCGGATCCACCCAAGAATCCACTGGGAAGGGTTGGCGGTTCAATTTCCCACCGAAGGCCAAGATGTGTCAGTGCCGGAAATGGCACTTGCATCACCGTGGCTACCTCTCCTAAATGGGAGCCCTGTAGGCAAAGGTCGACACGGCTTACACGATCGGGGTGCTCGAGTGCAGCAAAAGACGGATCTTGGTCTCTACGCGTAAAACAATGGGTGCTGTCAAAGCAAATGGCGATGGGAAGGGGTGGCCAGAAACCTAGGTGCGTCCTCACAGGAGTTCTATGTGTGCAAAGAAGTTGAACATCAAGATGGCGTGGTGAACCAAATACGAGTTGTCGCCATCTTTGACAAACATGCACCAGCCGATGCCAATCCCATGCAACGGTAAAGGTGAACCAAACGGGATCATGACCCTTTTGACATAAGTCAAATATTTCCAGCAAGACATTGTCCGGGAGCGTGTTGATGTTACCCTTGCCTATGTGATGCAAGTCAGCACCCGTCGCGGTAGCTAAGCGAGTCCTCGAAGAGGTACCTTGAGCCTGTGCTTCCTCTAGTTTTTCGCAGAGAGTCCAGGTAATATTTTCGACCTCCTGGCCTCTGTGAGGGTCATCCGACTCGGAAGTGGTACTGGTGAACGAATCATTTGGCCGGAAGGGGGGATCAGAGCTGATTGAGATGGATCACACAGTCAACTAATCTGAGAATATGGAGACACGGGACACACCTTGAGTCACCGATTGATGAACCTGATTCGATAAAATTTAGTGAAGATACTGAATGATCGCTACAGCAGGTTTCATAACAGTTGTCATGCCCCAAATTTAGTGACCATACGGACTTCCAAAACTCAAGAGCGGGGTTCATAGCTAAGTGGACGAGGAAATTCTCGAGAAATGGGGTTATCATACAGAATCGGGGTTATGGAATAGATATCTTGAAAAAATGAGGTTGTGGAACAATTACTATGATTAGTTTTTGTGGGAAAGAAATTTGGCATGGTCACCAAGGTGCCCATTCAAACACCGCCTATACACCTAAAGTGGTCGTAACATGACAACTGTTATGAAACCTGCTGTAATTGAAGAGTAGCGGCTAAAAACACACAGTCAATTATCCAAAATGCAAACAAAGGCCATGCACACACCTGCGAGAACTCATTGGTGAACTTTGTGGATGAGTGAGAGGGTGGTGGCAGTGGGCGAGGGGCAAGAGAGTCAGACAGCAAGTAAAGCAGGGCGAGTGTGTGAGGGAAGAGGATGTACGAGCCGGTGCAGGCAGCCCATCCGCGAGAGGTAGAGAGGACGAAGGTACGAGAATTGACGGAGACGAGCACTGAACGTACTGAACGAGTGTATGGCGCAAAGGAGAGGAGGCCACGAGCGATGTCTTGCGCCACTCCTGCGGGCCACATATGAACTCGCTCTTGCTCTTCAGATCTCATTCACTGGCCGGCATTTCCTATATTCATTGCCTATCGCCTTCCAAGTGACTATCGCGATGGTGACGACTACGATGTCGAGCTTATTTCCGCACTCAAATACTCTGATTGTTTACAAGACGTTGATCTTCACATAAGAGGGTGGAAGAGGTAGGTGCCATTTCCGGTGCTGAAATTGACGACACGCCCATGCCCTTGAGCAGGTGACGTAGGGTGCGTGAGGGCTTGCGGGTCCGAGTTGGCCGAGGCATTCGCCAAGGGTCTGCCTCGTCGTCGCCTTCCGCGCTCTTGGATGCCGAGGTGTCAGAGATGGGTGTGAGGGGTGATGGGGGTGATGAGGGGCTCAGCGCGTGGTGCGCGAGGGTCTTGATAGGGGGAAGGGGAAGTGAAGAGGAGGTGGTGGAAGAAGTTGTGGGAGTCGGCGGCGCGGCATGCTGCTCGCCTTCCGTACCTGGGATCAGTATTCCCTCCCCCTCGAGCTGCTGTGCCGTGCTGAAATGCACGTTGCGCTCCGTCGTAACTCCCCGCGTGGCCGGGAAATACACCCGATGCGCGTGTGACTCAGTTTCGAAGCCGAGCCAACGGCCCTCCCATGCGCGTGCGTCAAGCTTGGTGCCCATGGGGTCATGCACCCACATGTGCGCGCCCCATTGCTGCAGGCCCGAGAGGTCGGGTGCGCGTCCGAACAGCGCCTGGAAAGGCGTCAGGCCGTCGAGAGCCCGCGTTGCCGTTCAGTTCTTCAACCAGGTGGCGTGTCGCAGCACCTCGCCCCATAAGAACTTGGGGAGGCCGCTTGAATGGGTGAACGCGTGAAGGTGCTCCGCAATGGTGTGGTTGAGACGTTTGGCGACACCGTTGAGCTGGGGGGTGTCGTGGACGGTGAGTTTGCGGGCGGTACCAGCCTCCTTGAGGTGCTGGTCGAACGCCTCGCTGAGGTATTCACCGCCGCAGTCCGAGCGAAGGACTTTGATGCCAGCGCAAAACTGCTGCGTCACGGCCCACTTCTCGAACACCTTGTACGCGCCGAGAGCCTCTGCCTTGGTGCGCAGGAGGTAGGTGACCGTGTACCGGGTGGCGTCGTCGGTGAAAGTGATGAAGTACCGGCACCCGCGCTTGCTAGCGACAGGCGACGGTCCCCACACATCTGTGTGGACCTCCTCGCCGAAGTGTTGGGCCTGGGGGCCGACACGCATCTTCGGGACGGGCTTGCGGGTTGCGCGCGCGAATATGCAAGCGTCGCACTCCGCCTCTTGCGAGTTGGGATCGAGCTTGATCCCAGTGACGAGATTTTTCTTGACAAGAGCGCGGGCGCTGGCTGGTGCGATGTGGCCCATGTGGCGGTGGAGCTCCATCACCGTGATGGTCTCGACGGCGTGGGCTGACTCCACGGGGTGTGTGACGCGGTACAGGCCGCGAGGAGACTGGGGAATGTGGGCGACACGTCCGCTGGCTGGGGCGAACAGGTCAAGGTGACCGCCGCCGATCGAGACGCGGTAGCCTATCTTGTCCAATGCGCCGAGCGATACCAGGGTGTATCCGACGGCCAGCGCGTGGAGAACATTGGTGAGGGTGAGGGTGGACGGGGTGCTGCCGTTCGGCACATGGAGGGTGAGGGTGCCAGTTCCTATGGCGGGGAACTGCTGCTGGTTCGCGGCGTTGAGGGTGATGGGCGGGTCGAGGACTGTGTAGGTGGTGAAGTTGGACTTGTAGGGGGTGATGTGTCGCGTTGCGCCCGAGTCGTATAACTCGATGCGCTCGCCCCGGTCGATGCTGGCTGGCACGACTGCTGCCGCTGCGGTGTCCCCATCCGTTCCTACTGGCTCTTCAGGAGCAAGATCCACGGCCCAGCACTCGTCGACATCCTCGTCGTTGGCCGCGACAGCGTTCGCCGACCCGACAGGCTTCGTCTCCACCTTGTGCTCTTTACCCGGTTTCTCCTCCTTCTTGGGAGATCGGCACTCCCGCGCCCAGTGGCCTGCCTTGCCGCAGTTATGACAGTTGCCCTTGCAGCGACGTCTTCTGTTCTCAGAGCCCGCGCTAGTGGCTACAAGAGCTTCGTCTCCGGCGGCCTGAGACCTGGCCCTGGACTTGTTGGGTTGAGACTTGGCCCGGTAGTTCTTCATACGGTCCGCCTCCTCGCATATGTGTGTGATGAGGTCGTCAGTGTCAATGCTGGTGACGTGGTTGTAGAGGACGGCGCCAGAGAGGAGGCCCGACGCGAAGTGTGCGAGCTCTTCTGGGATGCCCCGGAGGACTGTGCGCTGGTAATCCCTGTACGAGATTACCACCCCGGCGGCCGACAGCTCTTCGCGTTTGAAGCGCAGGCCCGTGAGGAAAGTGCGAACATCGCCTCCCTTGGGGCAGCGCATGTCGTAGAATGCCATTTCGAGGTCATTCTGCGCGTAGATGCTCTTGGCCGTGAACTCTTGGGCGATCCGCTTCCATTGCAGGTGTGCGGTGGGGTAAGTGCCCATGCGTACAGCCGTCGTGTCGTGGAGCCGCTGCGAGAGGAGGTATCGCGCAACCTTGTCGTCGTGCTCCCACTTCACTTTTTCTGCCTTCTCTTCCTCTGTAGGGGCCATGGGGTCTTTAGGCAGCGGGCAAGGGTTGCTGCCGTCGAAGAAACCCCATCGATTGGTTATGTCCATCGCCTTGCGGAAACGCATAAGGAATATGGCCCAATTTGAGCTGTCAGTTTCCAGGCGAGGGATGTTGGCAGGGAGCAGTTCTACAGTGGAAGGAGGTTGGGAAGGGGGCGGCAGGGCCGACGAAGACGCGGACGCGGATGCGAGGGTTCCAGTCATACTGATTTCAGATGTTGCGTTAGGCTCGTCCTAACGGTGCTCAACTTGAGCGATGACAGAGTGGCTCGATATGCGCGGGACGACTTAGCGAATATGGATACACGCCCTGAGCAGGGACGTGATCAGTGTAAGCACTGGGGCGAAGTCCACCAGGCGTATACGTCATCGGGCAATCTGCTCTACAAGAGCCAGATGCACTAGCAGACAGAGAGAGAGGAGAAGGCAGACAAGGAGAGATGAGACGAGAATCGGATCTGAGAATTCAAGAAGACCAAGCTAGAGAGCTCGGTCTTCGTACTACCAGTCCTTTATACAATTGACGAGGAGCTTTGAAGCTCCTCCTGAACGTAGGGTACCCAGTAGCGATAGTAGCTCGAACCCTACTACAACTATCCTAGGAACGAGTCACAAGTCCGATGAGACATACATGTGATAACAGCCCTAAGGCTGACTGAGACGACTGTCCCTGACTAATACTAGGGTAGTCAGAACCCCATGAGTCCGCAGTCTGTACTGATGAGTCCGATCGCAACATCAGACAATAGTGAGGTGGAGGTAATGTGTGGTATTAGCGACGCTCGGCAGGGCCCATAACCTGTAAGTTATGGATAGTTTCGGGAGCTCAGAAGCAGCGCGTGAGGCGAACTAGAAAGAACGGATAGTCTCAGTATCGCGCGTGTACGAGTGATGTCTATATTGTATTTACCTAGAAAGAACGGATAGTCTTTCCAGGCGTAAGCGTGCTGAAAGTAAACGAGTGGTAAAGTAGGCTCACCTCAGTATCGCGCGTGTACGAGCGATGTCTGAGGTGCTAGGTATGAGGAAACGAAAGTACTTGTACTACGGAGTCGAAAGTGTAATACGTATGGCTGTCATACTAGTAGATATTCAGGGGGACAGGACAGGAACATGATATATTGTGCTATAGAAACTTTTAAAGTACCGGAGCGGATGCAAATACTCATCGCGCATTATCTGCGCTCGATCTCAACATCTACCCCCTCACCACCTTACGCCACACCATCTTTGGCTGGCGCCACACGGGTGTGCTCCTGCGGAGAGCCAAGGTAAGCGACTCGCAAAGAAAAACAATTGAGACACATGGTTGCGCAGGCGTAGCAGGGAGCAGTGGTGTGCCGGTCGGGGACTTGAGGTCACGGTCACCGAACCGTAAATCGTGGGAAAGTCGTGGAGAGTTGTCGACTGTCAAACGTTCGTGACCTTCTGCGGTGCCCGGAGTCCTCAAATCTATCTGCTTCAAAATTACGATTACTCCGTATCTAGCACCATCTATACTGTGACTCTATACTACTTCTTATGATTCTATGGCTATGTGACTGCCCTTGCATGTTTGACCTCTGTGAAATCTCTGTGTGGTCAACGTGCGGCTTCCATTCCTGGGCAGAGGGCTACCACTTCTGCGGCCTGCTGGAGCATCTTCTTTTTCTTCGCATAAGTAGTGGTCACTCGTGAATCACCCCACCAACCTTTCCCCCACCATGGCACCAAGTCGAACTCGTGGGTGGTGGAGGAGTTCTTTCCATGACCACCCAGCGTACAGTGCCAAGGCCCCAGAGTCGAAGGACAGTAGCGGTAAGGCGAAAGTATGGTGTATGCTGTGTTTTGAGGCTCGAATATTGGATGAAACGGCCATGGATGATGGTATGGTTATTGCGGGAACTCGGGAGGTGGTGCGTTCAAGATCGGCAATAGAGGATATGGGTGCGCAACTTGATACATCCTTGGGCTCGGAATTCATTTCCTGACATTGTGAGGTCCAGTATGGGCTCAAGGACAAGCTGATCGTACGCGCGGGTGGCTGGTTTCACGCACCTCAACACTTGTCTGTCACCTCCGAGACTGCAAACTCCAGCCAAGGTCTGTGCGAGAACGAGCACTGATAGAGGTCACCATGACCAGTCCAGTTCGTGTCTGGCAAGCAACTCGGACAGGTCTTGTCCATATTCCTTCCATCCCTTGGCCCATCGCTATCGCAGCTGAAGCATCGGGATCGAGGCCAAGTATTACTAATTCCCCCTTTCAGTTTGCAGCGTCGTTATCTGCTGACCCACTGGCATATTCCCATCACATGTACCCGCCATCCTTGCCGGGCCCGCCATCCACCAGTGGATCAATTCCATCAACTCGGGCCCCAAGTCCTGCTCTCTTGGATGCCACAAGTTCTTCTCGGGCATACAAGCGTCCTCACCGTTCCGACTCACTTCTTTCACACCAGGCTTCCTTTCCAGGATACGAACCCGGATGGTCACAAGGAGAGCAAGCCATGTTTGAGACCGCAGTCACACGCTTAACGGCCAGTGCTGGTTTACCATTGCGATGGGTTGAAAACCCTGAATGGCTGGCACTGTGCGAGCGATTCCTACCAAATGCGAAGAGTCCATCACGCAAGGTACTAACACAGCGCCTAATTCCTGCAACACTCAAGGGCTTCAAACAGACTGCACGCAAACAATGCTCAGGTTTCGAGGGAACAGTCTCGTATGACGGATGGACAGGTGGTAACCACCATCATTATGTTGCATTCATGGTAAATTGTAGAGGACAGGCAAGTCTTTTACGCTTCCCATTATGCATGGACTTTCGATTGCTCAGACTCGGAAATCGGGGACAGAACCATGTCATCCGTGTTCACGATGCATCAGGAGAACGCAAGACAGCAGAAAATCTCTTTCCCGAGCTGGAGAAGGTTCTCAGTGACTTACAACAAAGCTGGAACATTACAGTTGTGGCCATAACTTCGGACGCTGGAGGCGATGCACTCAAGGGACGTAAAATGGCACACAGAAAGTACCCACACATTGTCGTACCAGACTGTTTTGGCCATCAGGTACGTTGAGTAAAGCCGTGCCAGTGCTACATTCGCTGCTAATTTCATTTCCCCCTGCAGACAAACCTTATAGTGGGCGATTTTTTCCGGAGTAACGCAGAGTTTCTTCAACACACCGACAAAGCGACAGAGCTTATTGGCTGGCTTCGAGGCAAGACCTATATTCTTGCCCTACTCCGTGAGGTTCAGCAGACAAATTCTCTACGTGTACTTGCTGTCATTCGTGCAGTCCTAACACGTTGGACTGCCCACTATCTCGCATACCGCTGCCTTCTGGAAATCCGACTATCTTTGCAGCTTCTTGTCGAAAATGATGAGAAACTTGAGCGGAAGAGCCAGCAACTGCTTCTTGGGGATGCATCTACACGGGAACGGTCACAGAAGAATATTTCTGTTATAAAGAACAGCGTGTTCTGGCATGCGCTTGCAAGGTATCCTAATATTGTTATGTCTCAATATGGAAGGTGCTGACTTGTTTCCGCTTTCACCTTGCGTAGAATCAAAAGTTTCCTTGAGCCCCTTGCCATCGCTTCAAACATAACACAAGCTGACAATGCCCGTGTTGACATTGTTCTAACCACATTCGGGTTTTTGTATATTCGGTATTCAAAGCTCCTTGAGGCGGAGGACATCAAAGCTCGTGATGCAATCTTGGAAAGCATTGAGCGGCGGTGGTTAAAGACAGATCAAGACGTTTTTGTTGCCGGCGTCCTTCTAAATCCCTTCCATAAAGCTAGGCCCTTTCGTGCGGCCCCCTTTTCGACAGTTGCTGGCTTATATAACCTCCTCCACCGTCTCTGGAGACGATTCTACTACGTGGACCCACCTGCTGAACTTTATGTAGAGTATAAAGCCTACATTAGCGGAACAGGGGACTTCCAGGCTATGCATAATCTCATGGACGGCATGCGAAGGTCAGCTGAGATAGTGGTAAAGTTGATCAAACTGTACTTTGGTACTTGGCACACCTGACAACGCCTTTATTTATCAGGGTACAAAGGTCAATCCGCTCGAGGTCTGGGAAGCCATGTCCCACCCCGATCATCAACCGACGCCACTGGCCCAATTGGCACGTCGTATCCTTTCCATTTGCCCCAACTCCGCTTCAGTTGAACGTCTTTGGAGTGTGTTTGGCACCATTCTTACCAGGTTATGCACGCAGCTCGGTAACAAGGCCCTCTTGGATATTGCAGAGCTCAAACTATATCTACGGGAGGAACATCTGCGAGCGAGGTCAGTCCAAACAAGGCTCAAGAGGTCTTTTGGCACCGCACTCGAAGAAGACCAATCAATGCCACCACCTCGCATCACGACTGCCGCCGTTGTCGTTGGTGCAGAGTCTGCTCTTACTGCAGACATACCCATGGAACAAGACGCCTCTACACCTTGTGGAAATGACATTACAGACTCAGTTGGGCAGCAAAGCATGCGTGGAATTGCACAGGAGCTGATAGATGCCGTTGAAACTGACGACAGCGCTGAGCCACCAGAACCCTCCTCTAATGTGCTCAGGCTCTCTATTCCCATCAGAAACCTGTTTGATTTCACACAGTCATATTGGGTCGAAGCTTATGAGAAGTTGGCGATGTGGGTAGTGTTTAAAAGTCCAGTCATTAGAACTGCCAAAAACCGGAACTGAACCGGACCGAAACCGGTGAAAACCGGACTTCCGGTTCCGGTTCCATGATTTCCCGGGTGGTTCTGGGTCCGGTTCTTCGGAATTTGCTGCCCGGGAAAACCGCAAAAGACCGGTTAGGGTCGGTCCTAACCGGTCTTTGGTAGGCACGCGTCACAAGTTGTTACGTGTCACTGGTACACTTCCTTGGATTCAACCTCGACGCGACGATGGCAACAGCGACGTTGGGAATAGCCTCGGGCCTCGACACAAACCCGACCCACCACTGGCAGCAGTGGGCCTGCGCCGCTTACCACGGTCACCGCGGCGCTGGTGACAACAAGCAGTACACCACGGCGACAGCGACTATGGTGGGGAGCTGACATAGATATGAGCTGCATGACTTACTAACCACGGAAACAGCAGATAGTAACAAAGATGGTAACCCACACTGGCTACGGCGATAGTTGGCAGTTGGCCAACACCATCCACCACTGCAACCACCGCCATCCCACGCCGACGACGACAACCGCCCGCGATGAAGAACTCAACCATGACGGCAACGATGGATTCACAACCACGACTACGACGACCTGGACGACGGTCACAACTACAACGACTTAGACGACATTGCGACTACGACGACTCTGGCGACAATCTCGTGACTAGGACGACTCACACAACAATCACACTGGCAACTCGGACGACAAACTCGATCGCGACTTGGACGACTTGGACGACAATCGCGACGCCACTCGGATGACTCAGACGACAATCGCGACGCCACTCGGACGACTCAGACGACAATCGTGACGCTACTCAGAGTCTCAGACGACTCGGACGACAATCGCGACGCCACTCGGATGACTCAGCGGACGACTCGGACGACAACTCAATTACGACTAGGATGACTCGGACGACATTCCCGACTCGGACGACAACTCGGCTGCGACGATGACGATGCGGATGATGATTGCGACGACAACAACACGGACGACGACAGCGACAACATTGACGATGACAACGACGCGTTGTAGCTATGCTATTGTAGACTTATAGTATTATAGTATTCAAAATAAAATCATCGTTATGATTGCAGTTGTGCAGTCCAAGTCGACCATTGGCCAGTTGTGACTGACCCAGGAAGAGCTGACTCGGACCGAGTCGAACCGGTCTTTGAAAATTCTGCAACCGGAAGGAACTGGTTGTTGCCAGTTTGGTCCGGTTTAGGGCAAAATTTGTGAAAACGAAAACCGGTTCCGGTCCGGTTTTTCCAAATTAGGGCAAAAAACCGGACCGAGTCGGACTTTTAAACACTAGGTAGGTTGGACTTACGACCAGTAGTTATTACCTATGACTGTTGCTTGTGCCGTCGTCATTGTAGTTCACTATCGTACACGTCTTTGGGGTCAGTATTGTCGGGGTGGCCTTGTCACAGTCATCGTGGCCGCAATCGTTGTCGCTGCAGTAGTATGCCACGAGTGGTGTGGCAGCTGGCGAGCAGGAGGTGACCTGCATGCATGCAAGGTGATGGTAATATTGTGACCTATTGTCCTACCCAGGTTTAATATGAGACGGAAATATAAATATAAATGCTTAACTGAATGTTCTGTAAGCGGGAGGGGCAGCAGCGAGGAACCCCGGTGCAAAGTGGGAGTGGCAACAGGTGAGGTGTTGGTGGGTGCAGTGGGGTGACCTGTGGATGCACGAGCAGAGGTGTAGATAGTAGAGATGAACAGAAGACTTACTTTTAGGGCGCTTGGTGGTACCCGAAGGTGTGTGGGGGTGAACGCATTGATGAGGGGGGGGAAGGCAAAGGCCGCGCTGGTTCGTAAAATGGTAGCCACAGCAGGCGAGTTCAATGACGTGGTCATGGATGGATAACAAAAAGACATAGCCATGGCGACCGGGTTAGTAGCATCATGCTGGCAGACGTCATCTTCTGTGGGTGAGGTCGATGAGGTGCTACAGACGGTTATGGTTGTGGAGTATAGTGCTGTGGTAGCTGTGTGGTGGTACTATCGTTCCCGCACCTCTGCAAACATACCCATTACTGCAAATTCCGAAAGATCTTAGTAGATCAGTACTTTCCTGGCACCCTTTCTTCCCAAAATAAATACACTATGTTCTCTAGCATATGTAGATATGAGATCACACAATATAATGAGGATCAGAGCAAAATTAGGGTCATGAAAAATCGACAAAGGTGATGGGGTGGTCCAAAACACATGCCCACACCCCCCAGATCTGAGCGATCCTAACATCCCTACTGGACTTCACCTTACTGTGATGTTATCATCCATTATTACAGTGACTATATGGATTTTGGAGTCAATGGATGGAGGCGATCGAGTTGGAGAAGCAAAACTCACCAAGGACCATGGAGAGGTGACAAAACGTGACCCAATTCGGCAAACTCCTTTTCGGACAGCAAAATGGCTGACACACGTTGCCACATTTGCCGAAACGCCGCTCATTCCTCTGCCTGCCAAAACCCTGCCGCCGCCGTGACAATCCGTGACCAAAAGTTGCAGAGGTGGGTCCCATTGCTCCACATTGAACGGACTCAGAAACAAATGAATAAAAATCTGATTTGGGTGGGATATACATGTATCTATTACTATGTACAAAATAAAGTAGCTACGATATGTTGTTGAAGCTACAAAAAAAAATTCCGTGTTTTTGCAGAGGTGCGGGAACGATAGTAGTAGGGATGAACGAGGGTAGTTGGTTACGGAACGGGAAAATATATTCCCACGATCAAGCCACTCGTTACCAACCTACGCTCTCATAGACGGCAGAGTCGTTTCTCTGTGCAAACCGTGTATGTCCCAGCCGACGGCTGTTTAAATTCCCGCTACCACGTTCGCTCACTTGGATGCAACCACTGTACTATCGCATTCGACTTCTGAGCCCGGTATCTCCCTGCCGTCGATCCCCTGACTCTAAATCACGGATGCTCGACCCGAGTATTGTAAGTGCCTCAGTTATTTGAAAAGAGCTCGAAGCGGTGCAGGTCGGCAAGGAACGCTATAGAATTGCGACTGCAGTCCAGAAGATCCTCACCGTGAGTACAACCATGTGTCGTCTTCGTACCCGAACCTCATTCCATCACTTGCGAGCGTGCTCGTAAGATTCAGCGTTTCATGTTGCAGCCTTTCAGGTTGCTCGTCTTCACTGGCTATGAGGGCATCTTGTCCCCTCATAAGATGCGGTCCGTTCACTCTAGCTGCTTCGCCTCCTCCCTTACGCTCTCACCTCACCGCTACTACCCGTCACATCCTCCCCCAGTCGCGGGTACTGCACTCACTTGGGCTCCACAAAAGTTTTCCATAAGTATAAGTTTTCTTTCCGTATCTTCTCGAACCCGTGCAGCACAACAGCAGCCACGACACTGCCGTTATCCCTGCCCTCGTGCGGATTCAGGCCGCCCTTGCTCGCCAACCGCCACTCGCGGCACCCCGTCGCCCACGCAACGACCCTCCAACCCCCTCGTGCCCAACTATTGCCATCCCACTGACGCACCTAGCCACCCCCGCAACTGCCCCGCCTGCCTCCACCCGACCACGTCATCATCACTTCGACACCGCGATGCTGACAGCTGCGGCGACGACAATGACGACGACTCGACAACAACAACAACCGTGAGGTGACAGTGACAACGGCAATGACAAACCAGGATAGTGCCCTCGACGACAACGGGAACCGCAACGACCATGATGAAGTGACGATGACGCGACGACGACTGCGAGGCGATGACTGCGACAGACGACCGCGACAAGGACATTACGATGGCGATGATAACGACGCAACGACAACGAGGATGGTCGTGACGATCACGACGGCAAGGCGGCGGCAGTGCGAAGCGACGAAGACGGCGGTCGTGGGCAGTGGCTTGCGAGAGACTTTTTCATTGTTCTCCATAATTACTTTGTTTCATTCTTTACGGATGTCAGAGAATCAGTACGAGTTACTAAGTTATTACCCATAGGCTCACTTCCAGGGCGTACAACTGGGTCATTGAAATCATATAAATTGTGAACGAGTTTGGATCAATTCAAACAGTTGACGCCAATTCAAATACTCCACCTTACGGATGTAACAAATTACAGTACATGGAAATGAGCTAAAAATTGTTTTTGCTGTCAACAAACCGAAATTAGCCCAATTTACAGTTGGGGTTTTTCCTGATGACGACGGTAGGAGGCGACGACAGTGGGGACGACAACAAGGTGATTACAACGGCGACGGGGTGACCACGGCGATGGCGAGGAGGCGAAGAGGACCTCAGGGAAATGATGGCGAAGCATGACATCGAGTTTCATGTGTACATAGAACTGTCAGATATTCGTAGAGAACTTTATAATCCAATAGTGGTACTACAAAGACGCGGCCAGCCGGGGCTAGTAGGCCGAGACTGGCCCAAGACGCTGAGGTCCACAAATAGAGTCCCAGTCTCTGTAAATTCTGGGCCTAAAGCTCCCCTAAGACGAGCCTAATGGCAGGCTTTCAGGCCGGAACGGGTCCGCAAACCACTACTTGAGGTTCGGTTGATTTCCCTGTCCTGCGCCGCCTCCCAGCGGTGTGATAAATATGTTCTGTAGCTTTTCGAAGTCGGGCGTCCTAAGACCCGTAACTTATGCAACACAAATCAGCCAACGTCGAAGGCGAAGAGATACATGTCTGGCGGGACGAACAGGATCCCATCCAGGTACGGCAGAGAATCCATCGGTGTCGCAGCCAGGGTTAGAGCCAGATGTGATATCGTTGAGGCCTGCAAACCCGTCATGGTATAGCCGGACATTGAGGAATCCAAGCGGGGGCCTTCCATTCGTAATAAGATAGTCATTCAGCAGCGAGATTATGCCCGCCACTATCTGGAAACTGACGGTCAGCCGGGAATGAACAACACAGAGAGGACAGAGCACGGAAAGACGCACGGGAACCGAGAAGCTCGTGCCATCCGCAAGGATGCCAACGTTTTTGACGAAGGATGGTAATATAAGAGCTTGGGCGGCGATGTCAGGGATGCCACGACCCTCAGGACTGCATTAATCAGAAAGTGAGAAACGGTTGCGTCATGTGACAGCAGCGAGCGCACTTGTAGAGTGCGGACACGGCGACGTCCTGGTAGACCGGGCGTGGGAAGCGGTCCGAAAAGCCGCCTCCAGAGAGGGGAGCCACAACCTCGGGGTCGTAGCCTGTAGTGCCGCCGACGGCAGTGAGATAGGGACCTGCGAAACCACGGCAATCTGGTGAGCGACTTGTAATTGGGCTTGTGTAGACTTTTAAGGGGTACAGGATGCAGGGAATTCGGGGATGAACCGGACATTTCCCGACTCGTCCCTGCAGTCACGGTACTGGCCAACGCCGTCGTCACCTGAAGGAAAGAGGACGCTGACGCCACGGGCGCCGAGCTGTGCAAACAACGTGCACAGTCCACTCGAATATTCGTGCGGAACATTATGCTCGCCGTATGATATGCTGACGGTCTGCGGGATGTCCGTCTTTCTGAGCAAGTGTTCGATCCACTCGAGGTGCTGGTCTCCAGCGATTGGCTCGCCGCTGTCCGACCACTCCCCAACGCCACCAGTGCTGTAGAATATGATCCGGGTGGGGTACGCCATGGCCGAGGCGTACGGGACATCGGCGCTCGTCTCGTCGCCGGGGGTATCCGGGTCGTACTCACCGCCGTTCACCACCTCGACGGTGAAGGTTGCCAGACTGGGGGGCTGCACATCGGAGCGAAAGTTAGTCATGTACTCAGTCAGATCCGTCTGACTCGGGCCTTCATTATCGAGGCCAATTACCCCGAGCGTATTCCGGTCACCCGCGGTGGGAACATATGTGGACGTCCTGTACAACCAGCGCAGTTCCGACGGCGTGACCTCCTCATTCCAGTCGGCGCGGCTCGACAGCATCGTCACGGGCTTACCCGACGCCGCCTCCGCCTCTGCCAACGCTGCCGCTGCGTCGACGGAGCGCCGGCGCGGTGTCTGCCGCTGCGCCCGTATGGAGGCGAAGTATGTCGTCGGGGCGACCGCTTGAATGTGTGCGTGCAATACATCAGGCAGTGCGTAGCTGACCGTGCGGATTATCGTGTCATTCACTTCGGAATGTCGGTATAGCTGGTATGACGCGCCGAGCATTTCGTTGGCCTGCGACACGAGCACATTGCTGACCGTGAGCCACGCGCCGCCGTGTGTCGTTGAGATCGAGGAGGGCCGAACGCCGTGATGTGCGAGCCAGGAAGTGACAAGCTCGAGCGTGTCTGGGTGGGGCCTGACGAGTTCGGCGACCTGTTCCTTAGAGAGATGTGCGCCATATCTGAAATGGCGGAGCATCACACGTGGATGAAGGCATGAGAGGAGCAGGGGTGAGGTGGACGTGCCTTGGATGCTTGGGGTCGCTGACCTCGTATAATGCATCAATCAAGGCGCTCTCCTGGTGGGGGTTGAGTGCAATATAGAGGTCGATAGTGGTGCCGGCGGACGGGCAGCCCAGAGTCTCCCAGTTGGCTGGAACAGAACTCCAAGCGTGCTTCACACGCACGTCGCCCCAAGGAGCAGGGGGCGTCGCGACATCGGCCAGAGGTGTGGCAATGAGGAATGAGAGAGCGTAGAGCCAGTGGTATCGCATGTGCACAGGAGATTAGCCTGGAAGGTGGTGTCTAGGGGTTCAAGTGGACTGTGCGGTTCAGAAGGCTAGAGGCTAGAGAGCCCTCAGGCTACTAAGGACTAGAACACGAAGTGCTTGGCTGAGTTTATAGAGCGTCAGGACCGAGGTTAGAGCGGAACGGCAGGTACTATAATGGTTGCGTCAACACGGAACGCAACCCGCGGCTTTCGAGGAACCCTCAAATGGTGGTTGACAGAGGACGATGTCCGGATGAGCCCATCCGAGTCTCGACCCTCCTAGATTCCTAATCTAAGAATCTGCATCCAAATGCTCTAGCTTGCGAATGTCTTTGGACTGGTCGCCAGTAGTGCCATTTGAGGGAAGAGCTTCAACTCTGCTGGCCTCGCTGCTGACCTTAGTAGTACTCTGACTCGGAACATTGGGCCACCATTTCGGGTGCCTTCCGACACTAACAACTCCACTGGCAGGAACAGCTTAAACCCTCGTTTTTGAGGTTTGTCCTTGGGCCTTTCAGAAAAGTAAAACTCTAATTAGACGTTAACGCCCCACCGTGGTGTCTAAGAGGTTTTCATCGAAGATAGGAGACGTCTACTAGTAGAGATTTAGTTCCCCGAGCGTCGTACTAAGTTACACTGTTAGTAACTGAGTGACTTCCCGGGTTTTGGCGGGTCTATAATTATTTGCAGGGCTGTACCCGAAACGAAATATGTAAACAGGTAAACAGTAACTACAGTAGCAGTAGGCACCGGCACGATAACGCCTTCTTAAAAGAAATAGAAGAGTACCCCACCACATATTTCGATTCTGGGATCAATATGTGGTGACCTGGGTTGAGAAGTATCGATCATGGTCAAGAATGATCTGAAGAGAGGATAAGTTGTTTTTAAAACGAAGATCGTCCGACTCGTCCCTTCCACCCCCACAGCGGACCACACCGCCGCCTACTCAATTTGGTTTGGACCTTCTTCCAGTGGGGGGCCTCAGGTTCTGAAAACAGCTTTACAACATATATCCGAACAGTTATAGTCGGATCAGAGGTGCGCGGTATCACTCCATAGGCGTTATTTACATTTCGGATACTATGGGACCCGGCCCTGGTCTGCAAGCAGATGCAAATATACGTTCCGTGGTATTGATCCCCCTTCTAAGACGCACTAGCATCCTGATACCCCTCCGCTCTGAGGGTGGGATTAGTGTAACAACATACCAAGTGCTGGAACATTCGGGACACATAGTGCGCTAAGACAAGGGGGGCCGCCCGGGCCAGTAGGAGAGACAGTGTCGCGCGGGCCTGCGAGCGATAGGTCATGCAGCAGATGAGGTACGAGTTATACTATGTGGAACCGCGGCCTATCCATGATTGTCTACATCGTTCGCGTGGTGTTTTGTCTACTGAAAGCGCCAGTTACACTACACGGACGTTGAAATGAATATGGTTTGTTTGCAATTATGAGGTGGACGTCGCGCCGGTCGAGTAAATTGATGCGAAAAATATGTCCTTCGCACCTCAAATCGACTCGTGTATGTAGTCTGGATGGGACTCACCTATCGCTGTTATTCACCAGGTCCACGAATCTTCGGCTAATTTCCCTGTCCTGCGCCGCCTCCCAGGGGTGTCATAAATATGTTCTGTAGCTTTTCGAAGTCCGGCGTCCCAAGACCCGTAACCTATGCAACACGAATCAGCCAACGTCGAAATGAAGACATACAGGTCTGGCGGGACGAACTGGATCCCATCCAGGGACAGCAGAGAATCCATCGGTGTCACAGCCAGGGTTAGAGCCAGATGTGATGTCGTTGAGGCCCGCAAATCCGTCGTCGTATAGTCGTATATTGAGGAATCCAAGCGGGGGCCTTCCATTCGTAATACGATAGTCATTCAGCAGCGATATAACGCCCGCCACTGTCTGGGCATTGGTGGTCAGCTGAGAATGGACAACGCAGAGCGGATGGAACAGGGAAGGACACACGGGAGCCGAGCAGCTCGTGCCCTCCACAATCACGCCAGAGTCTTCAAGGAAGATTGAGAGTTTAAGAGCTTGGGCGGCGATGTCAGGGATGCCACGACCCTCAGGGCTGCACAAATCAGAAAGTGAGAAACGGTTGCGTCAGGTGACCGCAGCGAGCGCACTTGTAAAGGCCAGCATATTGGACGCCTTGGCGCTCGAGGAATGCGGACACGGCGACGTCCTGGTAGACCGGTCGTGGAAAATATTCCGAAAAGCCGCCTCCAGAGAGGGGAGCCGCAACCTCGGGGTCGTAGCCTGTAGTGCCGCCGACGGCAGTGAGATAGGGACCTGCGAAACCACGGCAATCTGGTGAGCGACTTGTAATTGGGCTCGTGTAGTACTTTTAAGGGGTGATAAAATGGAACACGTACATGATGCAGGGAATCCGGCGACGAACCGGACATTTCCTGACTCGTCCTCGCAGTTCTCGCCAACGCCGTCGTCACCTGTAGGATAGAGGACGCTGACGCCACGGGCGCCGAGCTGTGCATACAGGATGCACAGGGCCCTCGCATATTCCCGCGGCACATACCGCTCGTAAGCGCCGTATGATATGCTGATGGTCTGCGGGATGTCCGTCTTTTTGAGCAGGTAATCGAGCGACTCGAGGTCCGCGTCTCCAGGGAGTGGCTCGCTGCCGTCCGCCGACCACCTCTCCACGCCACCGATGCTGTAGAAAATGATCGGGGTAGGGTAAGCCATGACCGAGGCGTACTGGACGTCGATGCTCGCTTCTAAGCCGGGGTTGTTCGGTTCGTACTCACCGCCGTTCACCAGCTCGACGGTGAAGGTTGCCAGACTGGGGGGTTGCACATCGGAGCGAAAGTCAGTCATGAACATAGTAAGATCCGTCTCACTCGGGTATTGTTCCCGGAAGCCAAATACCCCGAGCGTATTCCGGTCAGCCGCGGTGGGAACATATGCGAACGTCTTGTACAACCAGCGCAGTTCCGACGGCGTGACCTCACCGGCGCGGCTCGACACCACCGTCACGGGCTTACCGGGCGCCGCCTCCGCCTCTGCCAACGCTGCCGCTGCTTCGACCGAGCGCATGCGTGGTGTCTGCCGCCGCATCCGTGTGGAAGCGAAGTATGTCGTCGGCGCGACCGCTTGAATGTGTGAGTGCAATACATCAGGGAGCGCATAGCTGACCGTCCGGATTATGGTGTCATTCACTTTCGCATGTCGGTATAGCTGGTATGACGCGCCGAGCATTTCGTTGGCCTGCGACACGAGCACATTGCTGACCGTCAGCCATGCGCCGCCGTGTGTCGTTGAGATCGAGGAGGGCCGCACGCCGTGATGCACGAGCCAGGAAGTGACAAGCTCGAGCGTGTCTGGGTGCGGCCTGACAAGTTCGGCGACCTGTTCCTTAGAGAGATGTGCGCCGTATCTGAAATGGAGGAGCGGCACACGTGAATGAAGGCGCGAGAGGAGCAGGGGTGAGATGGACGTGCCTTGGATGCTTGGGGTCGCTGACTTCGTATAATGCATCAATCAAGGCGCTCTCCTGGTGGGGGTTGAGTGCAATGTTGAGGTCGATAGTGGTGCCGGCGGACGGGCGGCCCAGAGTCTCCCAATTGGCTGGAACGGCACTCCAGGTGTGTTTCACCCGCATGTTGTCCCAAGGAGCGAGGGGCGTCGCGAAGTCGGCGATGGGTGTGGTTGTGAGGAACGAGAGGACATAGAGCCAGTGGTATCGCATGTGCGTAGTAGACCAGCCTAGAAGATAGTATCTGGGGGATCGAGTGGACTGTGCTGTTCAGAAGGCTAGAGACCAGAGAGCCCTAAGGACTGGAACACGAAATGCTTGGCTGAGTTGCAAGGCTTTTATAGAGCGTCAGGACCGAGGTTAGAGCGGAACGGCAGGTACTATGGTTCGATCAACAGGGACGCAACCCGCGGCTTTCGAGTAACCCCCAAATGATGGCAGTTGACAGAGGACGATGTCCGGATGAGCCCCCATCTGAACCCTCCAAATCCATAATCTAAGAATTTGCTTCCAATGCTCCGGCTTCCGATTGTCTTTGGACCGGTGGCTAGTAGTAGGACATGGGTCGTTTGAGGCAAGAACTCCAACTCTGCTGGCCTTGCTGAGTAGTATCCCAACTCGGAAAGTTCACCATCTCGGGCGCCTGACAACTCTAGTCAAGATCAACTTAAACTCTTTTTGAGGACTTTGCCGCTATCGAATCTTCGGATGGCGGAGAGGTCCCACAACGATAAGACCTCGCTATGGGTCCACATGGGGTCGAAAAGTGCAGCTGCTGGGCCACCGAAAGGGGTTTGCCTATTTTGGCTACCCGGCAGGAAGCCCACTTGTGTTCACCCACTTTGCAACCAATTACCAGGCGTTGTGCCATGGTGTACCATGGTATTAGCCAACTCTCCTGGTAGCGCCATCAGACTGGTAAACTCCCTAAATGGACTCGGAAGGCGCAGCGGCTGGGTTGGGGTACTAGCAGTAGGCCCCTGACGGGAGGTTCGAAACCGCCACTGACTGCCTGGCCTTGCCCGCCTCTGGGCATACTGCACTAGACGGATGCACCATGTTGGGTCCGACAGCTCGAGCGCCCTTCTGCACAAAGTCATTGCCCTTTGCCCTAGGTTTTTAAACTCTGATAAGAGGTTAACGGTTAACGGGGGGTGAATCAGGTATTCTCAGATAAGTTACCGATAATTGTGCTCTCAAATTATGTTTAGCAACCATTATCATGTTTATTATATGTAAACAAGGTACTAATAGGGCTGCGTGCCGTCGGTATACTACCTTGTATACTACCGTACACATACGGCAAGTCGACAAGGCACAGCCATACTGTATAGGTCCGAAAACTTACTTCTGGGGTTGCTCAATGGTACGACGGAGGTGCCTAGACGGCCATCTGACGGTGAATGAGACTATGGGACAAAAACAAAGCTCAGATAAGGCTCACCTTGGCTCGGAGACTTATGACAAGAGCAAAGCCCTGGCAGAGGGCTCGAGCTCAACCTGAGGCTTGACGCACATCCAGTAGGCGCATGATACCCGCGGTACCATACAAACAGTGGTGGTGGTGGGGAAGTGGGCGGGAGCCAAACGAGCAGGTGGTGCGGGGAAGGCGAGGGACGATGAGAGTGACGGGGAGGCGACTAAGTTGGTGAACACGAGCAAGTAAACTAGGTAGTCCGACGGGCTCCCTCCGCCCGTGCTGGGACTCGCCCGCAAAAGAGGCGGAGAAGGGCAGCTAGCCGTGGAGTCGTCTGCGAATACGTGTATCCACGCGAGCGGTGACGGAAGAAGGGGAAGGGAGAGGGGGGCAACTAAACTTACTCCTGACGTAGTGCCGAAGCTGCACTGAGGTCACCATCGCCACCTGGCTGCCATCGTTGTAGTTGCATCATTACGTCACTTACTGCCATAACCGTTGTCGGTTTGCCGTAGTCGCATCATCGTTGCTTGCGGTCGGCGGTAACGCACACCCCGCCGCGGCGGTACCGTAATCCCATTTTACCACTTTCAAGTTAATGGGCGCGCAGGTCACCTTTGCCCCAGGCAATAGGTGGTGGCAGTGGCGTGGTTTGGGGACCACATGGGGCTGGGGCTTCGGTCGTAGCGTCAGCAATGGCAGGTGTTACGCCAAAATGTGTAGTTGCCAGTCAGTGGAGGCGGGGTGGCTGGGTGAGCGGGTTGGAGGGACTTACGGCCAATACTGGTGACATGGCGGTGACAGGGTCGGCGGCGTGATGGAGTTGGCGGACAACTGCAGTCGTAGAGTGTGGTATCTTTGCAGCTACTGCAGGGTCACGTGGAATAGAACTTATGTTTTATTTCTCCGTTTGAGGGTCGTGCGTTAAGTGTGGAGGCAGCGTCCTGCCTCAGGTCAGTATGGGGGACCTGAACTGATGACCGGTGACCGTTAGTGAACGTTGACGTTGAACCGGAGAAGACTCGGCGAAGGGATTTTCTTTCCGGATGAAACAGGACCAAACAACGACTCTTCAGTGCTCGCCAGATCTAGAACACTACACTGTGACACGGACACAGACTAGCTACTCCGTCGCCTCTTTGGTGGGGTCCTGCACCGTCTTCTTGCTGTCGTAGATCGTGCGATGGCCCATTGGCCTTCCACCCCCACTCAGTATCTGAATCTTGATCGAACCGTGCGCCAAAAAATCCCTGGGCATGTCTGACTCCAATAGGAAACCGAAACAACATAGTGCGTCAACACGGGTGTGGTGTCCTAACCTGATGAACCGACTTTACCCCTCACAGGCCTCACCACAGCTTGTTCAACTTCCGTATCGGCTGTGGGCAATGACATAAACACGACAGATCCTCCAAATCCTCCGAATGATTCCGCATCTTCTGCCACTTAGACCGCCGACACCGCAAAGGGCGCCGCAGAATCAGCTCTATGACCTCCGCCTCGCATCCCAATGCCTTCATATCCGCAGCTCCCACCACCTCCTCCACGGCCGTGACCCCTCCATCCGCCCACATTCATATCTGATGCCTCATCGTCACTCAGGACGCGTCGATCATCATCGGTAAAGGTGGGGGTCTTGCAGCGGACGAGGTTCGTGTTGTGCTGTGCGAGATCGCGGCCTATACGATTGTCTACGTCGTCCGCGTTCTCTTTCGTCCATTGAAAGCGCCAGTCACGTGCACGGACGTTGAAATGAATATTTGTTGTCGCAATTGTGAGGTGGACATCGCGCCAGTCGACGGAATTGATGTGAAAAATATTTGCTTCGCGTCTCGAATCGACTTGTGCATGTAGTTTGAAGTTGAACTCACCTATCGCTGTTATTCACCAGGTCCACGAATCTTGGGCTAATTTCCCTGTCCCGCGCCGCCTCTCAGGGGTGTCATAAATATGTTCTGTAGCTTTTCAAAGTCTGGCGTCCCAAGACCCGTCACCTATGCAACACAAATCAGCCAACGTCGAAATGAAGACATACAGGTCTGGCGGGACGAACAGGATCCCATCCTGGGACGGCAGAGAATCCATCGGTGCCGCAGCCAGGGTTAGAGCCAGATGTGATGTCGTTGAGGCCCGCAAATCCGTCGTCGTATAGCCGGATATTGAGGAATCCAAGCGGGGGCCTTCCATTTGTAATAAGATAGTCATTCAGCAGTGAGATCATGCCTGCCACTGTCTGGATATTGATGGTCAGCTGGGAATGGACAACACAGAGGGGACAGAGCACGGAAAGACGCACGGGAGTCGAGAAACTCGTGCCATCCGCAACCGCGCCAGCGTTTTTGACGAGGAATCGGAATTTGAGAGCTTGGGCGGCGATGTCAGGGATGCCACGACCCTCAGGGCTGCATTAATCACAAAGTGAGAAACGGTTGCGTCATGTGACAGCAGCGAGCGAACTTGTAGAGGCCAGCATACCGGGTGCCTTGGCGCCCGAGGAATGCGGACAAGGCGACGTCCTGGTAGGCCGGTCGGGGAAAGTGGTCCGAAAAGCCGCCTCCAGAGAGGGGAGCCGCAACCTCGGGGTCGTAGCCTGCAGTGCCGCCGACGGCAGTGAGATAGGGACCTGCGAAACCACGGCAGTCTGGTGAGCGACTTGTAATTGCGCTTGTGTAGTACTTTTAAGGGGTGATAAAATAGGACACGTACAGGATGCAGGGAATTCGGGGATGAACCGGACATTTCCCGAGTCGTCCTCGCAGTCCTTGCCGACGCCGTCGTCACCTGAAGGAAAGAGGACGCTGACGCCACGGGCGCCGAGCTGTGCAAATAAGGTGCACAGGGCCCTCGAATATTCCTGCGGAACATAATACTCGTAGGAGCCGTATGATATGCTGATGGTCTGCGGAATGTCTGCCTTTTCGAACAGGTAATCGAGCGACGCTAGGTACATGTCTCCAGGGAGTGGCTCGCCGCTGTCCGAGGCCTCCGCAAAGCCACCGGTGCTGTAGAAAATGATTGGGGTAGGGTACGCCATGGCCGAGGCGTACTGGACATCGATGCTCGCCTCTAAGCCGGGGGTGTCCGGGTCGTACTCACCGCCGTTCACCAGCTCGACGGTGAAGGTTGCCAGACCAGGGGGCTGCACATCGGAGCGAAAGTTAGTCATGAACATAGTCAGATCCGTCTTACTCGGGTAATCTTTCCGGTAGCCAAATACCCCGAGCGTATTCCGGTCAGCCGCGGTGGGAACATATGCGAACGTCCTGTACAACCAGCGCAGTTGCGACGGCGTGACATGGCCTGCGCGGCCCGACAGCACCGTCACGGGCTTACCCGACGCCACCGCCGCTTCGACCGACCGCCTGCGTGGTGTCTGTCGCCGTGTCCGTGTGGAGGCGAAGTATGTCGTCGGCGCGACCGCTTGAATGTGTGCGTGCAATACCTCAGGCAGTGAGTAGCTGACCGTCCGGATTATCGTGTCATTTACTTTGGCGTGTCGGTATAGCTGGTATGACGCGCCGAGCATTTCGTTGGCCTGCGACACGAGCACATTGCTGACCGTCAGCCATGCGCCGCCGTGTGTCGTTGAGATCGAGGAGGGCCGCACGCCGTGATGTACGAGCCAGGAAGTGACAAGCTCGAGCGTGTCTGGGTGCGGCGTGACCAGTTCGGCGACCTGTTCCTTGGAGAGATGTGCGCCATATCTGAAAGGGAGGAGCGGCACACGTGAATGAAGGCGTGAGAGGAACAGAGGTGAGATGGACATGCCTTGGATGCTTGGGGTCGCTGACCTCGTATAATGCATCAATCAAGGCGCTCTCCTGGCGGGGGTTGAGCGCAATGTAAAGGTCGATAATGGTGCCGGGGGACGGGCAGCCCAGAGTCTCCCAATTGGCTGGAACGGCACTCCAGGAATGTTTCACCCGCATGTTATCCCAAGGAGCGAGGGGCGTTACGATGTGGGCGAGGGGTGTGGCAGTGAGGAACAAGAGGACATAGAACCAGTGGTATCGCATGTGCACAGTAGACCAGGCTAGAAGATAGTATCTGGGGGTTCGAGTGGACTGTGCTGTTCAGAAGGCTAGAGGCCTAAGGACTGGAACACGAAGTGCTTGGCTGAGTTACAAGGCCTTTATAGAGCGTCAGGACCGAAGAGCGGCAGGTACTATGGTTGCGTCAACACGGAACGCAACCCGCGGCTTTCGAGGAACCCCCAAATGGTACTTGAAAGAGGACATGAGGACATCTCGACCCTCCTAAATTATTATTCTACGAATCTGCTTCCAAATGCTCCGGCCTACGATCGTCTTTGGACCGGTGGCTAGTAGTAGGACGTGGGCCAAGGACGTGGGGCCGTTTGAGGCAGGAACTTCAACTCTGCTGGCCTCGCTGCAGTGCTGGCTCAGGCTAGTACTGGCAATCCTTAAGGCCTTACAGCCGTTTTCATATCGATAGGCCGTTTTTCGGAAAAGCTACTAGCGGGGCTGAGTACCGGGATCCCCCGTCGGCATATTTGCCGAGACTTACCGTCCTTATCTTTTCGATCGGATATCAGATAGCTGACCTCCGCCTCACTCAGCCAGCTTTTCCGAAAAATGATGATGGTCTATCGATATGAAACGGCTGTAAAGCTTAAAGCTTAAAGCTTAGCTTGAAGGCCTCATTTTCGATCGAGGAGCGCTTCGCGCTTTCGCTCATTCTCTTACGCATTCGCTTTCCCGTCCTGCGGACTCTCATACATAATATAACCTGATGTAATCGTCTTCCCGTGCTGCGCCTCCGAGTCCCTGGCTGCCTTCAGGCTCCCGCGCTCCACCCAACGCGGCACATAACTCCCGTCGTAGGAGCCGAATAGCGACTCGCAAAGATGCTACCCGAACCCTGGGTTCTTTATGTAAAGCGAGCGTCTGTTTCCCTCCTCTTCGGTATCTATTGTGACCGAACTACAGTAACCGCCTTGAGTGTCTCATCCGCACAAATATGCTGCCTCTTTCTGGCTTAGGTACGTCTCCCTTGGTTTTGGTTGTCTCGGGGCCACCTTTACGGTCGAATGTGATTCTTCAATGTATTTGGTACGCGATACGACTGGTCTACTAGTATATCTCGGACTTGTAACCCAGAATAAATATGGATTCACAGAAAATAAAGATCAGCTATATTCGGATCAGAGATGCGCGGCATCACTCTACTGAATCCGTTATGTACAAATTTCGGACACAAGACCCTGGCGGGCCTGGCGATACAAATATACGTCCCGTGGTACTGTATTGATCCCTCTTCTAAGACCCACCAGCATCAATCCCTGTTACCCCTCCGCTCGGAGGGTGGGATTAGTGTAACGACATACCAAGTGCTGGATAATACGGGACACATAGTGCTAGGACGAGGGGAGGCGGTGTCGCACGAGCCTGCGCGCACTAGGTCGTACAGCAGCTGAGGTACGAGTTATACCGTGTGGAACCGCGGCCTATCCATGATTGTCTACATCGTCCGCGTGGTCTTTCTTCTACTGAAAGCGCCAGTTACGCTGCACGGACGTTGAAATGAATATTTGTTGTTGCAATTGTGAGGTGGACGTCCCGCGGGTCAAAGGAATTGATGCGAAAAGTATTTCCTTCGCATCTCGAATCGACTTGTGGATGTAGTTTGGAAGTTGAACTCACCTATCGCTGTTATTTACCGAGTCCACGAATCTTGGGCTAATTTCCCTGTCCTGCGCCGCCTCTCAGGGGTGTCATAAATATGTTCTGCAGCTTTTCAAAGTCTGGCGTCCCAAGACCCGTCACCTATGCGACACAAATCAGCCAACGTCGAAATGAAGAGATACACGTCTGGCGGCACGAACGGGATCCCATCCAGGGACAGCTGAGAATCCATCGGTGCCGCAGCCAGGGTTAGAGCCAGATGTGATGTCGTTGAGGCCCGCAAAGCCGTCATGGTATAGCCGGATATTGAGGAAACCAAGTGGGGGCCTGCCATTCGTAATAAGATAGTCATTCAGCAGTGAGATTATGGCTGCCACTATCTGGATATTGATGGTCAGCTGGGAATGGACAACACAGAGAGGACGGAGCACGGAAAGACGCACGGGAGCCGAGAAGCTCGTGCCTTCCCCAAGCATGCCAGCATTTTTGAGGAACATTGGTAATTTAAGAGCTTGGGCGGCGATGTCAGGGATGCCACGACCCTCAGGGCTGCATTAATCAGAAAGTGAGAAACGGTTGCGTCATGTGACAGCAGCGAGCGCACTTGTAGAGGCCAGCATACTGGGTGCCTTGGCGCTCGAGGAATGCGGACACGGCGACGTCCTGGTAGACCGGGCGTGGGAAGCGGTCCGAAAAGCCGCCTCCAGAGAGGGGAGCCGCAACCTCGGGGTCGTAGTCTGTAGTGCCGCCGACGGCAGTGAGATAGGGACCTGCGAAACCACGGCAATCTGGTGAGCGACTTGTAATTGATTGGGCTTGTGTAGTACTTTAAGGGGTGATAAAATGGGACACGTACAGGATGCAGGGAATAAGGGGATGAACCGGACATTTCCCGACTCGTCCCTGCAGTCATGGCGGTCCTTGCCAACGCCGTCGTCACCTGAAGAAAAGAGGACGCTGACACCACGGGCGCCGAGCTGTGCAAACAAGGTGCACAGGCCCCTCGTATATTCGTGCGGAGCACTATACTCGTAGAAGCCGTATGACATGCTGACGGTCTGCGGGATGTCCGTCTTTCTGAGCAAGTGTTCGATCCACTCGAGGTACTGGTCTCCAGGGATTGGCTCGCCGCTGTCCGACCACTCCCCAACGCCACCGGTGCTGTAGAAAATGATCGGGGTGGGGTACGCCATGCCCGAGGCGTACTGGACGTCGCCGCTCGTCTCTTCGCCAGGGGTATCCGGGTCGTACTCACCGCCGTTCACCACCTCGACGGCGAAGGTTGCCAGACTGGGGGGCTGCACATCGGAGCGAAATTCAGTCATGTACTCAGTCAGATCCGTCTCACTCGGGCCTTCATTATCGAAGCCAATTACCCCGAGCGTATTCCGGTCACCCGCGGTGGGAACATATGCGAACGTCTTGTACAACCAGCGCAGTTCCGACGGCGTGACCTCATCCCAGTCGGCGCGGCTCGACAGCATCGTCACGGGCTTACCCGACGCCGCCTCCGCCAACGCTGCCGCTGCGTCGACGGAGCGCCTGCGTGGTGTCTGCCGCTGCGTCCGTGTGGAGGCGAAGTATGTCGTCGGGGCGACCGCTTGAATGTGTGCGTGCAATACCTCAGGCAGTGCGTAGCTGACCGTGCGGATTATCGTGTCATTCACTTCGGAATATCGGTATAGCTGGTATGACGCGCCGAGCATTTCGTTGGCCTGCGACACGAGTACATTGCTGACCGTCAGCCATGCGCCGCCGTGTGTCATTGAGATCGAGGAGGGCCGCACGCCGTGATGTACGAGCCAGGAAGTGACAAGCTCGAGCGTGTCTGGGTGTGGCCTGACAAGTTCGGCGACCTGCTCCTTAGAGAGATGTGCGCCATATCTGAAATGGAGGAGCGTCACACGTGGATGAAGGTATGAGAGGAGCAGCGGTGAGGTGGACGTGCCTCGGATGCTTGGGGTCGCTGACCTCGTATAGTGCATCAATCAACGCGCTCTCCTGGTGGGGGTTGAGTGCAATATAGAGGTTGATAGTGGTGCCAGCGGACGGGCAGCCCAGAGTCTCCCAGTTGGCTGGAACAGAACTCCAAGCGTGCTTTACACGCACGTCGCCCCAAGGAGCAGGGGGCGTCGCTAAATCGGCCAGGGGTGTGGCAGTGAGGAATGAGAGGGCATAGAGCCAGTGGTATCGCATGTGCACAGGAGATTAGCCTGGAAGATAGTGTCTAGGGGTTCAAGTGGACTATGCGGTTCAGAAGGCTAGAGGCCAGAGAGCCCTCAGGCTACTAAGGACTGGAACACGAAGTGCTTGGCTGAGGTGCAAGGCTTTTATAAAGTGTCAGGACCGAGGTTAGAGCGGAACGGCAAGTACTATAATGGTTGCGTCAACACGGAACGCAACCCGCGGCTTTCGAGGAACCCCAAATGGTAGTTGACTGAGGACGATGTCCGGATGAGCCCATCGCCGAGTCTCGACCCTCCTAAATCCCTAATCGAAGAATTTGCATCCAAATGCTCCGGCTTGCGATTGTCTTTGGACTGGTCGCCACTAGTGCCATTTGAGGCAAGAACTTCGACTCTGCTGGCCTCGCTGCTGACCTTAGTAGTACTCTGACTCGGAACATTGGGCCACCAGCACCATTTCGGGTGCCTTCCGACACTAACAACTCCACTGGCAGGGACTAGGGCTGCGTACCGTACCCGTGAGTCACGGGCCGGACGGGTCCGTCCTACAGGTCACGGTACCGTGGCCGTTCAAGCCCAGTGGGAAGTCTGTCGATTAGGGCGATTATGTACGAGACATGTCCCTATGATAATTCATTTTCGATTTTATTTCACTTCAATATACAGTAGAACCCCTCGTATCCCATACTCCTGACACCCCATAACCCCCTATACCCCATAGCCTGATCCAAGGGGGTGGCGGGACCGGAATCCCGAACAGGACGTTGGGGGGGGGGGTGGTACAGTGGAGACCTGGAAAAAAATTGGACTTTCCTAATTAGGAAGTGGTCCCAGTTAGCGATGATACGACCACACTCTCCCTGACGATTTTTCACACTTTCTAGATCCCCTGCCAGTGTTTTGCCTGTGCTCACTCAGGCTTGTGCTCTCCTGCGCTCATGCTTTCCTATGCTCGCTTTGCTGCTGTCCTGCACACTTTGTTGCTTTCCCGTGCTCTGTGCACGCTCGGCCTCCTCACACATTTCCCTACATAGTCTAGTATTCAAGTTCCCCTGGTCCCCTGTTCATCTACTAGGAATGTACCCTCTTGTAACTACAACGTTTAGAATAGAGACTTCTCACATTTCAGAGCTCAGAGCCGCTCACCCCTTGTGTTCCCCAGTGCCGCACTTGTGCGCGGCCTTAGCGACTTGAACCCAATGTTTTCCCGACCTAGGGGGCCACCTATACGAAGTTTAGCGCCACGCGGAAGCGTGTGCGACCGTTTCCGACCACACACCTCAGTGAAGCTATGTGTAACCCATAGTGTCTGTTTCCGACCTCGCTG
>JAKELH010000131.1:0-178548 GCA_021525015.1 Lactarius pseudohatsudake
GTCTCCTTCGACGAATCGGGGGGTGTCCTTGTGTTTCACCCAGAGAGCCTGGGCCTTCCTTATCAACCCCTGAGCTTCCATCCGTGCTTCTCGGAACTGCTCGAGTCGTCGAGTCACCTGTGGTATGGGCGACGGCTTATCCATCCAATCAGCGCGTGGGTCGTACCCCATTAGTAACGCGAAAGGGGACTTCCTTGTGGACTCGTGGGGCCAGTTGTTATGCGCGAATTCCGCCATGGGAAGGAGACGCGCCCAGTTATCTTGCCGCTTGTTGGTCCAGAACCGCAGATATTGTTCCAGCCATTGATTGGTTCGTTCGGATTGCCCGTCCGTGCGGGGGTGGTAAGCGGTGGAAATGTTTTGCTGTATCCCTAGGATGCGGCATAATTCCCGTGTGAATTTGGACGCGAACCGAGGGTCTCGGTCGCTGATGATTTTGGACGGTAATCCGAATCTCCGGAATACGTGAGTGACATACAACGCGGCCGTCTCTTCGGCAGTTATCTCTTCCCTGCACGGGATGAACAGGGATGCCTTCGTGCAGTCGTGATTGGTCACGGTGAGGATGGAGTCGTGTCCTTCGGAGTCGGGCAGCTTCGTAATGAAGTCGAGGGCGATGGTTTCGAATGGGTTGGCGTCGGTTATCGGGGTGATGGGGACCAGAGGTGCTCGTATTGGATGGGTGTTGACTTTGTGTCTTTGGCAGTCCGCGCATCCTTGTACGTATTCACGGACGTCGTGTTTCAATTCGGGCCACCAGTATCGTCGTTCCACGAGGCGTGTAGTGCGCGCTATCCCTGGATGTCCGTGGACGGGTGGGTCATGGTGGTCCGCGATGAGCTTTCGTTTGGTCTCTCTTTCTCCCGTTACCACCCGCTTGCCCTGTCGGTACCACACGCCCCCTACCTTCTTCAGTTGTTGGGGGTCTACCCAGTAGCGTAGGAGGTATTCATCTTGTGGTGGTTCTTCAGTCGGTTCTACCCGCAGGGCTCGGATCAGTACGTGCTCCGGCAGGACGATTACTCCTTCGTTGTCCTTCTCTCCTTGGTCGTAGTCCGGTCGACGGGACAAGGCGTCCGCTCGTCCGTTATTCTTCCCTGGTATGTGGTGAATCTCGAAGTCGTATTCCATGAGCTCGAGTACTTCCCTTGCAACCCACCGGCTAATCTTCTGGGGGCTCTTCCAGTATTGGAGGTTCATATGGTCCGAGAAGATCTTTATTTTGTGAGGGGAGCCGGCGAGGAAGGGTCGCCAGTGTCGAAGGGCTTTGACGATTGCTAGGAGCTCTAGATCGTAAATGTCGTAGTTTCGTTCCGCTTCGTTGAGAGTGGACGAGTAGTAGCCGACTGGATGTCGTTTGTTGTCCGCCTTCTTCTGTAGCAGCACTGCTCCGAGGGCGAAGCCTGATGCGTCCACTTCGAGTTCAAACTGGTCGGTGAGTGTAGGATGAGCGAGCACTGGCTCTTGGGTTACGAGGTCCTTGAGATGTTGGAAGGAGCGTTCTTCCTCGTCACCCCAGCGCCATTCGGCGTCCTTTCGCGTGAGTTTGTTCAGGGGTCGTGCATGAGCAGCGAAACCATGGATGAAGAGGCGGTAAAAATTGCAGAAACCTAGGAAGGAACGCACGTCACGGACCTTCGTTGGGCGAGGCCAGTCGCGTATGCCCGAAATTTTTACCAGGTCCATGCGTGTTACCCCCTTTTCAAGGATTACCCCCAGGTAATCCATCCGTGGTTGGTGAAAGAGGCACTTCTCGAGTTTGAAGTACAGGTCGTGTTCCAGTGCTACCGCGAGGACGTCTCGGATGGCCCGAATATGCACCTGTATGTCCGCGGGGTCTCGTGTTGCAATGCCAATGTCGTCCATGTAGACTCGTATGATCGTTCCGAGGAGTTCGTGTTTGAGTATGATGGGTCCGAATATTTCGTTCATCATCCATTGAAACGTAGCAGGTGAGTTGGTAAGTCCGAAATACATGACGGTTGGTTCGTACAGACCGTAGCGGGTTTTAAAGGCTGCTTTTGGCTCATCTCCGGGTTTGATCCTTACGTTGTTGTACCCCCATCGCACGTCCAGTTTGGTGTAGGTGTGTGCGTGTCCCAAGTCTGTGATTAGTTCCGAGATGAGGGGTAGTGGATATTGGTTGCGGATTGTGCAGGCGTTGATGCGACGATAGTCCTGGACTGGGCGTAGTTTTCCATCCTTCTTTTTGATGAAGAAGAAGGAGGAGGCGTACGGGGATTTGGAGGGACGTATGTACCCTTTCTTCAGTTGTTCCTCGAGAAACTCCTTGAGTTTCCCATCCTCTTCCTGGGTCATCGGGTATACCTTGCAGTCGATCGAGGCCGGAGTGTTTGGTTTGAACTCGATAGCGTGATCCCAGGGTCGTGATGGAGGGAACCGGTGAGAGGCTTCTTCGCTGAATAGTTTCGCAAATTGCTGGTAAGGCGCAGGGAGCTCTGCTGCTTGGGTGTGCTGTCCGGCCTGGATGGCCAGCTCCGTTGCCGTGGTGCGTACCTGGCACTGCTCTTCTAGTTCATGAAGTATGTCGTGCTTCTCGTCCTCGGTGACAATTCTTCCAATGATTGTTCGAGTTGGTTCCGGGTGAATAGAACGAAGGACGATGGGCATTGCGTCTTCGTGGATGACGGCGTGTGTCCAGCTTATCGTGGGTTCGTACGTGGCCAACCATGGGTAGCCCAGTACGAGGTCTTCGTCGCCGATATCGGTGATGAGAAATCTCATAACCTTTCTGAGCCCCTTAGTCTGTACGTCTAGATCGACACAATGCGTGATAGACCCAGCTTGGTTCTCGGTTTTATCAATATTCCATATTTTCTTTGGACGATCGAGGGCTTGAAGCCCCAATCCCATACGTTTGGCGAACGCGGGGCGCATGAAGTTGTCGGTTGCCCCCGAGTCTACTAGTCCTTTTACGTCGGCCATGGCATAACTCGTGCGAATCGAGACTGGAATTCGAAGCGAACGGTAGCGAGTCATGATTACAGAGTTACAATTAACCGCCCTCACCCAGGCCAATGGGTTCAGGCGTCCGGAAAACCCTCTTTTCCCCAGAGGTTTTGAAGGACCATGTCCTTTACTTCGTCGCTTTCTCCTGCTATCCCGCTGAGCCAATTGTCGGCGCGTTGCTGCGGGGCCGTAGTGCTAGCTCGGACCGTACTCAGTTCCGCCTCTTGAGTGTAGTAGTCGGTTTCCGCGGCGCGACTAGTCGACGGAGGGTTGCGTCTTGGTTGCCTTGGCTGGGAGCAGTCTCGTGAGAAGTGGCCCGCACGGTTGCAGTTGTAGCAGATGACTTCCCTCATGTCTCTGCGCTGTCCTCCCCCTTGCCTTCCTCTATTCTGGACGTACGTGGTCCGAGGTCGGTTCAGATCCCCCACTTCTGCGACCCTGACCCGGGTTCGGTCTGCCGAGGTGTCCATGGCGTTCGGGTCGGCGCGCTGGTAGTTGGCACGGGGTGGCGGCGGTGGTGCCCATCCTGTTCGTGGGGATGTCCACCTCTGGCCGCTGGGCACCGGAGGGGGTCCGCGTGGCGCTCGATAGATGTTGAGGTGGGCCTTCATGTGTATAAACTGTTTTTGCCTTCGCAGCGCGCTGGCCTTCCATTGTTCGAAGGTGCGGGGTTCGTCCAGTTCGTAAATCTTAGTAAACAGTCCTTGGGGTAGTCCCGCCGTGAATCGGTCGATGGTTTGGGGGTCGTTGAGACGGTAGTGAGCGCGTCTGGCCAGTTGTTCGAATTTAGTGACGTACGAGTCGATATCTTCGCCCGTCATTTTAAAGCCTCTCTGCAGTTCTGCCTGGGCTTGTTCTTCCTCTAGGGTGTTGGCGAATCTTCCCCTGAACGCATTAGTGACGTGATCCCACAGGTGCGCGTTGTACTGGTCTGTCCCCCCTCGTACTTGTTCGTTGAGCCATTCGAGGATGGACAGCGTCCATTCGCTGACGTTGAGTCCTTTGATGAAACCAAGGAAGAGGAGGGATCGTCGGTAGCAGTTCATGAAAATTGGCGCGTCTAGATTCGTCCCCCAGTAAATGTGCCACTGGGTGAGGAATGTCTCGTACTTTGTCCTATCCCCGTCGAATACCATGGGCGGGTCGCCCGATAGGCGATCTGATCCTCTGGGAGGTCCTCCACCGGGGAAGCCACCGATCGGCGGCCCCGGGGGTGGTCCTCCTCTTCCTCCTGCTGGGGGTCCTCCTCCTCCTCCAGGGGGTCCTACTCCGGGGAATCCTGCTCCGGGGAATCCTGCTCCGGGGAATCCTGCTTCGGGTGGGCCTCGTCCTGGAGGGCCGTCAGGGGGGTCAGGTTGGTCTGGTCCTATGGCGCGGTAGATGGCTGCGTCGTCGGCCGTCATGCGATGGCCCGTTTCTGGATGGATTGGTCGCAAGATGGCTTCCGCTTCTTCGCGGATCCTACGAACTTGCTCGGTCGCCAGTTCTTCGCGCGTTACTGTGGCAGTAGCCATGTCTTCTGCTGGGGCGTGTATAGTAATGTGTTCGGGTTCCGTGATGTGAAGCAACTCAGCTCTGGCGATAAGGGGTCCGGTTTCTTCTCCATGTGAGCTTTCTTGTTCTTCCGTGGTTGTTTCGCTTGCGCCGTCTTCTGATGGGGCGGGCGTGCGTGGTTCTGATGTGCTGAGGTTGGTGAGTGGTGCTCCGTCGATAGGTCCCCAGTTTCCTCGTGTGGGTAGATCGCGTGAGTCGATGTCACAATTGAAATTTCTTCCTGCTGGTCGTACTATATCCCAGCGGCTGTCGATGGGGTTCCACACAACTTCGGTCCAACACAGGTAGTCGAAGTTGAACTCAACTGGGCGATATCGGGTAGGTCCCGATGCGAAGTCCACGAAGTATCCTGTATCCCCTCTGTATTCTCGCCACCTGGCTGCTCCTAGGAATTGGGTTGGTACGTTTCGGTCTCCCCTTCGTTCAAGGTGATAGGGGCGGAAGTCTCTCCACTGATCTCGAGTTGTAAACGCCACGATGGGGATCTTGGTCTTAATGTAACGCCACCACGAGCGTTAGGTCCGACTTGGACGGCGAGAGGGCGTAAAACGACTTAGCGGTGGGAGAGATGCGAGGCAGTTGGATACACGGCTCGTCGTGGCACGTGATCAATCGGCAATACGAGGGCAAGGTCCACTCGATGCAGCTGGTGTACGGCGACCTCCTCTACTAGAGGCAGGCGAGCTAAGAGGCCCAAAACGAGGAGGAGTCGGATGATAGAGAGAAACGGAATGGTGATTCAAGAAGACCAAGATGGCGTTCTTGGTCTTCACGCTGTACTACTTATACAAGAAGAGGGTTGCTTTAAAGCTCCCCTATGAACCCCGAGACGAATCGCGTAAGTAGCTCGAACCCTACTACAGCGATACTAGGAATGAGTCATAGTACACTAACATGTGATACTACGACTGCTGACTGATAACTGTCCGTGATGATTTACTGCTTACGAGGGTGCCACAACTGATCCGTAAGTGTCCACAGCGCGAAACGTTACACGTGGCCTGTGTACACACGTGTGAGCAGCAGGCCGGGCGGGCTGGGTGCTCGCATGCTGCGAGGTGTGAGGGCGATGGGAGGAGGCCTCGATGACGAGGGTGACACTGTCCGGGCCTGCACTGGTTAGAGACGAACGAGAAAAAAGAAAAGTAAAAAAAACGTAGCTGCGTGAGCGGGAAGGGAGAGAAAGTGGGGGAGAGAAAGTGGGGGAGAGAAAGTGGGGTGTTTGAATTCAAACAAGTCATGACGCGTGACGTGGCGCGCCTTCCCCGCCACAAATTAAACTTCCGCCCGGAAGTCGCCCGTTATCCACACCATTTTTTTTCTAAGTCAATCTAGTATTGCTGCCAGGGCTGAGCTGATGTTCTGATATCTCAGGAAATAAAATAGCTAAAAGTTTGAAAATATTTAGGGAGTTAGATCAGATCAGGAACCAAGGGGTCCTCTGCCAACATTAAGTGATCTGATCAGTAGTTTCCAACTTATTTGAACAGCTCAGTGACTAGTGCTATAGCAGCTCATACTGGTATTGTTAGGATCTTAAGAAATAAAATAGCTAAAAATATGAAGATATTTGGAGAGGTAGAAATTCTCAAAAGCCAAGAGTTCCTCTGCCAACTCTAAGCGATCCGATCAACTGTTCCTGAGCTATTTGGCATTAGCTGAAAGGTGTCAGCTAATACCCTTCAGCTAATGTCAAATAACTTAGGAATGGTTGATCTGATCACTTAATGTTGGCAAAGGAACCCTCAGCTTTCTTCAAAATACAGGTCCCTAAATATGTTTATAGTTTTAGCTATTTTATTTCAAAAGATAGAAATGCCAGCTCTGAGCTGCCATCAAGGGGGTGGTGGGACTGGAATTTTTGACATAACGTCAGAATTTCTTTTTCAGGCAGTTTTTGGCCCCCCTCCCCCCCCCCCCCCTTTCCATTTATGGTATGTTTAAATCACGTGTATGTGTCATCACTCAGCTCAACCCTTTGTGGTGGTTGTCAACACTTGCACTCATCAACACATGACGTCCTCAGTGGTCAGCGCTAGTCAGCACTCATCAAAACCGAACCCAAGCTAAGTGTAATTTCCTCCTTTTAACTGACCTGTAACCAGGTTTCATACAGGTTCTTGCTGCTGCCTTGGTGCCTCCACCATGTCATGCGCAAGCCCCTCGCCATTGTCATTGTCGTGGGCAGGTCGTTGCCACTGCCATCATGTTGTCGTTGCGGTAGCGGTTGTGGTCACCTTTGTCTCTGTCGCTGCCATTGCCACCTCGCCATTGGCATTGTCACAATCATCGTTGTCATCGTCATCTCATGGTTGTTGTTGCGGTCACAATGAAGTGGTCATTGTTGCGTCAACGTTGCCCATGACAGGCCACTGTCATCGCCTGTGTCCTCCTCATCGCAGTTGCGGTTGCAATGTACTGGCCTCCATAGCTGCAACCTCCACTTGTACCCTCACAGTTCCATTTCTGCCTTGTTACATGCAAGAGTCGTAACTCAGCCATGATGCTAGGCTGCTGTGACATGGGACCAACACACTGTGCAAATCCTGTGGCAGTGTTACAACAGCACCACAGCACTACAACACCAATGTAGCGCCGCAGTGCTGCAACAGCAACACGGCATGGCTATGCTGCGACACCCATATGCCGTGCAAGCCCTACGCTGATGCTACGATGCTGATGCAGTGCTGTGTAGTGCTGCAGCCCTATGACTCCAACACAGTGCTATGGCACTGACACAGCATCGCAGTGCTACGACATCACACAGCGCGGCAACACTACAACACCCATACACCACGGCGGCCACGCAAGCCTACAGCAATGTCACAACGCCGACACAATGCAGCGATGCCAACATAACGCCACAGTGTGCTAGGCTACAACATCAACACCAACATCAACACGTCACAGCACCACCATGAAACCAATACCGATACTAACACCGACGGCAGCAAGGGGTTCAGAGAGGCATAGGCCTTCATAGTTTACTTGTACAATAACTGTATTACACATTACACACATAGGAATTGTCTTGGAAGAGTGAGGAAGCCAAATGCACAGATTGTGGGACAGCAACAAAACATGTGGCAAGGTAGCAAAGTGAGTGTAGGAAAGTGCAGGAAAGCACAGGAGAGCACAAGTGAGCACAGGCAGACACAGCAGGGGTTCTATAAAGTGTGAAAATCACAATTCATCAAATATCCATCAGCCAGGGGGTTGACAGTCATATCACTGCTGGGGGACCAATTCCTAATTAGGAAGGTCCAAAAAAAATTCCGGCCTCCACCACACTGCACCCCCCCCCCAACATCCTGTTTGGGATTCTGGTCCTGCCACCCCCTTGGCTGCCATAACATTATCCCTGTTACAAACTTACAAAGCCCAACCACCAAGACTGCTGAGCACCTGCAGTATGGCCTGGAGAGACTGCTGGACATGGTGGAGACTCCAAGCAGCCCAAAGATGGCCAGCAGCAGTATGCTTAGTGCCACTGGCAGGGACACACTAGTATGGAAGAACCTAGGCCTATGACATCATGGCCTAGGTACAGTAGAACTATGGTAAGTTCTACAGTAGTACTGGGCCTGGGCCTGGGTACAGAAGAACTACAGTAGTAGGCCTAGATACAGTAGCACTACAGTAGTAGGACTGAGTACAGTAGCACTACAGTAGTAGGCCTGATTACAGTAGCGCTACAGTAGTAGGCCTGAGTACAGTAGCACTACAGTAGTAGGCCTGGGTACTACAGTAGCACTACAGTAGTAGGCCTGAGTACAGTAGGCCATCAGGAAAACCCATGTTTTACTTATTTGCACTTTCTGTTCTTTTTTCCCTTCTAGCAAGGGAAAAAAGGTCCCTCTTAAAAAAGTACCCACTACTTGCAAAAAGAAATCCCCTCTTCTTTTTTATACTTTTTAGGCATATTTCCGGGGAAATTTTGGATTTTGGTCCGATTTTGGTCCGATTTATTACCATATATGGAAATTCCGCACCAAAAAAATAAAGTTTGGTCCGATATTTCCATTTTTGGTCATTTTATTTTGTCCATTTTTGGTCATTTGGTACTCTACTTATCCTGTACTTTTTTTGGCAGTTCAGCAAGTAAAAAAAAAGAAAGAGGGATTTCTTTTTCTTACTTTTTCAACTTGTTTTCTGAAAAGAATGGAAAAGAATGGGAAAGTATGAATAAGTAAAAACATGGTTTTCCTGATGCTAGCACTCCAGTAGTAGGCCTGAGTACAGTAGCACTATGGTAGTAGGCCTGGGTACTACAGTAGAACTATGGTAGTTGTTACGGTTGCGGAAGTGAACGCTTACTATACGGTGATGACTCCCTTAGTAAGTCGTAATCAGTCATGGACTTCTCGTCTCAGTCAGCAGTACGATATCACATGCCGATGTGGCATGACTCATTACTAGGATAGCGATAGTAGGGTTCGAGCTATTTACGCTACTAGTAGTACAAGATTCACGGGGAGCTTTAAAGCCATACCCCTCATGTATAAATAGAGGAAGACGAAGACCAGAAACGCCATTCTGGTCTTCTTCAATAGCCATTATCCTTCTCTTCCTTTCTCCCCTCTTAGTCGTCTGCCTTCTCTTTCGCTTGACTCTTATAGAGCAAGTCGCGCATCAGATACGCCTAGTGGATCTTGCCCTAGTGCTTACAGAGGTCACGTGCATCAAAGAGCCGTGTATCCGAATTGACCTGACCTAGGTCCTTACGCTGAGTAGTCAACGCCCTTTCGTTGTCCAAGTCGGACTCACGCCAGTGGCGGCGTTACAGTAGTACTACATAGAACATAAACGTTGCTACTACCACCTATGGGTCACTATGGCTCTATGAGCACTACTGTAGAACTACTGTAGAACTATAGTAGAGGTCCAAGGATTGCTGATCTGGTAGCTTAAATTCCAGGGTTTGCTACAATGCTACCAAGTCTCTACCATCTACTACCAGCAACTACCAGCAACTACCAGCAACTACCAGCAACTACCATCTACTACCAGCAACTACCAGCAACTACCAGCAACTACCAGCAACTATGGTGTCTACAAACATCTACAGTCTCTACCGGTTTACTACCCAGTCTCTACCAGCCTACTACAAAAGTCTACAACCATCTACAGTTGCTACAGTGTCTACAGTGTCTACCAAGTCTCTACAAGGATTTTTTGCGCAACCCAGGGATTGCTGATGTCAAGGGGGTGATTCGCATGGACCCCGTCAAAATTTCCAGCATACGCGAATGGCCCACCCCGAAAACCGTCAAACAGGTGCGATCCTTCCTAGGGTTCTGCAACTTCTACCGTGCTTTCATCCGAAATTTTGCCACACACGCCCGACCACTCAACAAACTCACGCGAAAAGACACGGAATGGCAATGGGGAACAGAACAACAACAGGCGTTCAACAAACTCAAAGTCCTAGTAACTGAAGAACCAGTACTCAAGCACCCGGAACTGGACAAACCCTTCAAACTAGAAGTCGACGCATCCGGTTACGCAGTAGGAGCAGTACTCCTCCAACGAGGCAAGGACAACAAATGACACCCAATCGCCTACTACTCAAACACCCTCAACGCAGCAGAGAGAAACTACGACATCTACGATCTGGAACTCTTAGCAATTGTCAAAGCACTGAGAAACTGGAGGCCGTACCTCGCCGGGTCCCCTCACAAGATCAAAGTATTCTCAGACCACATGAACTTGCAATACTGGAGATCGCCTCAAAAGATCAGTCGATGGGTAGCCAGGGAAGTACTTGAACTCTCGGAATACGACATCGAGATTCACCACATCAAAGGGACGGCCAACGGACGAGCCGACGCTCTATCACGGAGACCCGACTACAACCAGGGAGAGCATGACAATGAGCAAATCACCGTCCTACCCGATCACATGTTCGTCAGAGCAACAGAAGTCGACACCACAGAAAACCCCACACACACCAACCCAACGATCACCATCGCCAAAATGCAACCCACAAACCCCGTATACGCACAAGACAACGAAACGGCCATGAAATGGGTAGACCCACACAAGCTCAAACTCATCGAAGGGACCTGGTACAAGGACGGGCGAAGAGTGGTCACAGGGGATTCGCACGAACGAAGACGTATTATACAAGCTCACCACGACCCCATAGTTCACGGACACCCCGGAATCAGTCGGACTATCAAACTGATCGAGAGATACTACTGGTGGCCAGGACTCCGTCAAGAGGCACAAGATTATGTCAAGGGATGCGCCGACTGTCAATGAATCAAAGTCAACAACTGACCAACGCGCGCCCCTCTCCAACCGATCTTCCCAAAACCAGAAGCAACCCTGTTCGAGACCATAGCTCTGGACTTCATCACGAAATTGCCATTAGCAGACGGCTGTGACTCCATACTGACGATAACAGACCACGACTGCTCAAAAGCGGCAGTGTTCATCCCGTGCCTCGAAGAGATAAGCGCAGAAGGAACTGCGGCCCTGTACGTGACACACATCTTCCCCAGATTCGGATTACTGGCGCGCATCATCAGTGACCAAGACCCATGCTTCACATCAAAGTTCACCCGCGAACTATGCCGGATACTAGGCATCGAACAGAACATCTCCACGGCATATCACCCTAGAACTGACGGACAATCAGAACGAACCAACCAATGGTTGGAACAATACCTCCGATTCTGGGTCAACGAACGACAGGACAACTGGACGCACTACCTACCCATGGCAGAATTCACGCACAACAATTGGCCAAACAAATCCACCAAGGAGTCCCCCTTCAACATCCTCATGGGGTATAACCCACGCGCTGATTGGATCGATCAACCATCCCCCATCCCACAAGTGGCGCTGCGGATCCAACAGTTCAGAGAGGCTAGAACACGCGCCCAGGAACTGATGATCAAAGCGCAGCAGGGGTGGATCAAGCACAAAGATACGCCCAAATACCAAATTGGGGACTTTGTATGGCTCGAAGGATGCCACCTACGCACCAATCAGCCAACCACAAAGCTTGCGCCCAGGAGACATGGCCCATTTAGGATTACTCAGGTGATGTCCGCAGTCAATTACCGCCTAGAACTTCCCACGCAGTGGAGCATACACCCAGTATTCCACACAGATCTCTTGATGCCCTACCGTGAAACTCCCACACACAGCCCAAACTATCAGCGCCTGCCACCGGATCTAATCAATGGCGAAGAAGAATACGAGGTCGAGAGAATCCTAGACTCTCGGCGATTCGGCAGGACAAGGAAACTGCAGTATCTGGTAAAGTGGCGCGGGTACCCGGACTCGGACAACCAGTGGGTCGATAAGGATGACGTGTTTGCCAATGACGCAATCCGGAAGTTCAAACATTCAAACCCCACCAGAGAAATACATATAAGCGCAGGGGTGCTCCAAGAGACGTCCCCATCTCCTTCTTCCACACTACCATCCACTCATGACCCACTCTCCAGTCCAAGTTTACTATGTCCTCGACGACCTACTCCCCATCTCAGTACAACCTACCGTCATCATTCAGAACGCGCCATCATCACCCCTGTTGCTTCCCCAGTCCATTCAACCAAGCCCCAGTCGTCCAGTTACCCCCGTACCATCCCTTCTACCTTCGCCAACTCCTACAGCTGCAGGTACACGAGCTACTTCTCCGGCGAGCGCTGTATCCTCCCGTCCTCCGTCCTGTACGGAGTCGACTCAAATTCAAGAAGACCGGGCGTACGACCGGTATCTTTCCGAAGAGCACTGCCCCCTCAACCAGCATCTCACCTACGGGAACCATCTCACCACCACGCACGAAGAAACCCCGCCACTATGCTCCACGGATGGGGAACCTCTCCTTATGCTGACTGCTCCTCGACCCACGCTCCGAGTTTACAAGGCGGAGGAACATCGTTCAATTTCCCAATCTTGGGTGGAGACGCCTCCACCCCACGGATTCCAGCACAACAGGGTCCATTACATCCCGTTCCAGATCCGCGACGCTCAGGGCCAGTTGCACCCAGCTCGCTATTCGCAGCTTGTCTTCACGGCAGACCCCTTCGTGTTAGCCTACCGAAGGGGCAGCGACCAGCAGTACGGCAAGTCCATGCACGCCCAACCCAACTACGACGTGCTGTCGCCCACGTACACCAACGACAACCTGGTCTTCCTTGACCAGGACAGCAAACTCCGAGGCTCAGTCAACAGAGCCCTACTCGGAATGAAGGACCTCACGCTGACGGCGGAGGTACACCGCTACCGATGCCTCCAAGCCGGGTACGTAGCAAAAGAGATCAAGTTGAGGAAGAAGGTAGAGGAGTTGGATCGGATTGGACTGATGCGCCGTGCCTGTGTGCTGCGGCTACAGAGGGCCAACGCTATCCAGCGTATCGAGGACGAGCGCGACTCCTACCGCCCGGGAGTCAAGGAGGGACAACGAGTGGCTGCGGTCCGAGAGGAGTCCCAGCGCGGTCGATCTGGGGTCTTGACCATAAGAAGGGGGTGATGTTACATTCCGGACTGATAGGCGCCTCGGGCTGAGAAGTGGACACTGACGTACAAGGGTATGACACCGCGTCAGCAGTATATCGTCATGGACTTAGTAGGATCAGTCAGCCGGGTAAGCTCCGGCACATGTGATTGTGTACGATAACGGATCGGATCATGACTCACTCCTAGGATAGCAGTACTAGGGTTCACGGTACTTACGCTATTGGCTAGTAGTAGTTCAAGCGGCGCTTCAAAGCCCACGCGTATCTGTATAAGTAGTTTGCCTGTGAAGACCAAGAACGGCATCTTGGTCTTCTTCAATACCACCATCTTCTACTCGCATCTTCACAGGGCTTACTCCCCCTTTAAAGTGAGTCGTCCAGCATATCCCCTTAGACCAGGGATCCCCGTGACTTATCCCGAGTCCCCTTCGTGGGCAGTGGAATATCCCGTTGGCACTATCGCGCACCAAGTCCACCTCTACGTCAACGAGCGCGTCGCGTCGCCTTATACTTCGTTTTACATTGTCGATCACCCTAGTTGGAATACCGTCCAACATCTTCCAGAGCGACCCGTAGGAATCCCCCTGAACAAAGATATACACGCATACTTTGGACTCGACGAACGTCTCCTACCTCATCCCGCCTTCTACTCTGATTCACTCACAAACAGGAACTATTACGTATCCAGGATCGCCACCCCTCGAGAAGCCTAAGTCAGGCAGACGTCCGTGGTAGACGTTACAGTTGGGGTTGGGGTCAGGATTGTCGCTGCCTAGCTGCCATTGTCGGGGTTGCCTCGTCGTAGTCCTGGTCATCGTGGTCAGGATCGTTGCCGCCTAGCTGCCATTTCCGTGTCACCCTGCCACCACCTGTCGTCATGATTGTGGCAGCTTGGGGTCCACGTGCGATGGTGATGAAAGTGTTGTGCCAGAGTGTTGGTGAAAGCTTGGGTGAAAGGAGCAGTGGGTTGGGTGAACGGGTTCAAAAGACTTACAGCCAATCTTGAAGACGTGACGTCACTGGTGGCGCCGGCATCAGAGGCCAGTAGATGAGTAGTAAAGTCGGTCATAGGGTGCAGTGGGCCAGTGGCAGTCGGAAGGCCTAGAATTGATGTCAGTATCTGTTGAAACACGCACAACTTAGACAAAAAAGGTGTCGAGCGGAGGCTCAATATGTGGCGTGGGAAGGTTTGCCTTGTTGACTTGTAACACAGACTCTGTCAGTTGTTCTTCATTCTTCTTCAAAACTGATGACACGAACATCACGCAGGTGGTGTGTGTACACTTCATGCTCGAATAACTGTGTGGGAATATTCAATGTCCTTGGTAAATTCTTTTGTTTTTTTGTTTTTGTTTCACGTCGTTTTTCACTGAGGAGAGCCACGTCACCGCAGCGGCTGCCTCACACTCGTCAGCTCGTGTCCACCACCTCCATCCTTCGTCATATGTAAGTCCACCACCACCACCACCACCATCACCCCGCCGCACGAAAGCCCTGTCCACCCCGACGCCATGTCGTTGCGACACGCAAGACCTCGCCACCACACCAACCTACGGCCCCGCAAGCCCCGTCATGATGCAACCCAAACACGGAATGGGCGTAATATCCCACAACCGCCAACGCGGTGTGCAAATCCCCACCAGTGACGGCGACGGCAGCAACAATGAGGACGATGGCAACAACGATGATGGCGACGACACCGGCCACACGAGGCCTACAACCACGATGGTCACGAACGCGTGGCTGATGACGAGTTGGGTATCGGCCCAGTACATCACGATAAGTTATTTTTTTTGTTTTGTTTCATATCGTTTCTCACTGCTGACTCGCATCGCATCTCTCCGGCACAGTAAGAAGTGCATCCCGTGCCTCACTCTTCAAGCTTCAAGCCTCGCAAGTCCCTGCCTCGCCATACATTGGCCCCACCTCCACCCTTTGCCAGTTCACCACTATTACCCCGCCACGGTGAACGTGCTCGAAAGCGCGTGCGTGAGAATTCGTGGGCAGAGGGTGGTTAAGGAGTAGAGGGGTTAGGAAAGCAGCCAAAGAGGTGAAAGAGACGAGTGGGAAATGTCCTTCGAGTGCCCGCGTTTGGGCCTGACTTCCGGGATATTCACACTAAGAGTTTAAGGGGGAACAATGGCGACCAGGACGCTGCTATTTCATGTACTGCCCTACTAGAGCCTAAGAGTGTGGGTTTAAATACAGGGAAAGTAGCTCTAGAGCTAAGGTAAAAACAGAAATAGAAAGGTCACATAAAAGAGGAAGGAAGCGTGGACAAAGGGCCGCATGGCCGAGGTGATCGAGTGTGCAAATATGAACGATTTCGGGCTGAGCCCGAAGGCTGGCCTTACAACGGTGCAAGACCTGCACTAACGCTACGCCATCACGACATGCAAGATCCACCACGACACCCACTTGCATATCAGACCCGCAAGCCCCGCTGTGACCCCATCCAAACACGGTGTGCAAGACCCTATCAACTTGCCGCAACGCCACTGACACGAACTTGACAATTGAGGGGAACCTGAAATACCCCCTGATTCCCCTCTTTTCTCACTATTTTTGTTTTTGTCCACTTGCGCATGCAGCGTGCCCGTTCTTTGCATCACTACAGTATCAGCGCATTATCTTTACATTATCAACGCATTATCTAATTTGAATAATCCACGAAATTTGAAAATTTGGATGTTTGATAATTGTGATAATCCAAAGATAAATTATCGATAAATTAGTCGAAAATATCTGCCCATTATCGTAAATTATCACGAGATTAGATATAAATTATGGGGGGGCAACATAATATATGATAATCAAGATAATATCAATAATTTCAATAAATTATCGCTTATTATCTCTCGCTAGCGCGGGAGGTTTTTCCTGATGCAGCGGATGGACGGCTTCGTCGGACGCTTGGGGGGATTAAATCAGTGGTTGAGATCGTTGGTGGACAGATGTACAAGAAAGTGCTCTTTGCAGAGCAAAAGTTGGAGGTCTTGCAACATGCTGCCAAAAGCCTGCATAAGCGGAATGAAGCGATTGAAAAGGTCTGAGCTGGGCAGCCAGGGCAGGCAAATGGTGAAGCAGGGGCGGGCATGCACGAGCAAAGGTTAGAAGTCTTGCAACATGCTGCGTGACCCTGAGCAGATTGAAGCGACTGAAAAAGTCAGAGCTGGCCCACTGGGGGCAGGGAAATGGTGAGGCAGGGGCGGGCACGCACGAGCAAATCTTGCAACATGCTGCGTGAGCGGATCGAAGTGACCAAAAAAGTCAGGCAGGAAAATGGTGAGGCGGGGGCGGGCACATACGAGCAAATGTCAGAAGTCTTGCAACATGCCGCGTGAGCGGATCGAAGTGATCGAAAAAGTCAGAGCCATCACCTAAACCTCCAGAAAGTTGTGATGCTATTATAACTAGTTGTAATCACTACAATATCTGATAATACATATACACCAGCGACTTATGCGGCTCCTATATTTTAGCAGTATATTAACAGGCTTATCTTGTCATTACACCCAAAGGCAGTGAGCTCCATGATGCACTGATAATGGGGTTACAAATAATACAATCATGCTACAACAAGCCATAAGGACTGTAGTGACTTATTTGTCATGCTGGTATTGTGAAGATATAATATGGATACAACCATGCTATGCTTGGGCTATGACAAGCCATAGAGACCATGGTAACTTATTTGCAATGCTCATATGGTGACAATATAATCTGGATACAACCATGCTATGTGTGGGCTATGGCAAATCATAGGGACCATGGTGACTTATTTGTGATGCTGCTATTGTGAAGATACAATCTGGATACAATTGGGTTATGATAAGTCATATAAGTCAATTAAATTCACTGTACCAAAATATTTTTAATATTATTTTTATTCTTAGAGGAAAATAACATATGAATAATGTATATTTTTAATTGCTGGTCACAAAACACAAAAGAAAGAATTATAAATAAAATATGGTATGCTGGTGCTACCGTGTCCCCGCTGCCACCGTCCTCCCGCTGGGTCGCCGCTGACGTTTTCGTTGTCATCGGGGTCGCTTCGTCAGGGCGCGCTCGTCGCCGTTGTCGTGGTCGTCTCCACCTCGTGGTCGGGCCTCGTCATCATCCGCCGCTGCTGACCCCTGCCGCCGCCGACCCCTGCCCAGCACCGTCCTGTCGTGGTCGTGGTGATGGTCGCCTTATGTTGTCAAGGTTGCGACATGACGTGGTGGGGTTGCCATGGCATACTCGTGGCGTCGCGGCGGGTTGGCGGGACTTGCGCGCCGTGTTGAGGTCGTGTCGCGACGACGTTTGCGGCGTCGTGAGGTTGTACTGTGTTAGTAGCGTCGCAGCGGGGTGACGTCGTGACGGGTGGCGGTGGACTTGTAGTGGAGGCGGCGGCCAGGGCTTGCGTGACGGGAACTTGCAGGGGCTCAGCGACATAATGAGAAACAAAATGAACTAAGAAACAAAAAAAAAAACACCTTGATCCACTGGGCCGAAGCCCATCTCATCGTCATAGTGCCTCGCAATCCCGGGAACCGCGAATTGGGTGCAGGGAGCGGGGGCGACGAATGTGGAAGCCAAGACACGAGTGATGGTGGTCCCTCTTGCGTAGGCCGTGGGGGTGGTCCGTGTGCGAAAGGGGCGGGTGTGAAGAGGTCCGTGAAAAGAACAAAAAAAAGACATAAGTAATGAAGAAAAGGGAAATATACGCCGGCCGAAGCCCCGCTCACCGTCGGCTACATCTTGCATAGGCCATGGAGGTGGTGGCCGTGGGGACGAAGTCGGGGTGGCAGCAGCGGTTGAGGTCGCAGTGGTTGGAGCGGCGGCGGTTGAGACAGCGACAGTTGAGGCCGAGGCGGTGAGGTTGGGTGAACGCCGGTGGGTTGTAGAGAGGTCGGCGTGGTTGGTTTTGAAGTGGCAGCAGGTAGTGACAGGAGGGCAGGGTGAGGGAACGGGCCAGTTTTCCTGCAATGGTTCGAGTTAGAGTGTAAAAATAAGACAAAAAAAACTTAACAGCTGCGGCAAGGTGAGCAGACAAGGCATGAGTCGCAGAGATGGGGACGGTGTTTGTGTGTGTCGAGGCAGGCGGCGACTTGGGCGGCGACGCGCTGAACTGGGGCGGTGGTTGGCGAAGTCTTGTTGGCAAAGCGTTGGAGTGGTGGATGGTGCGGCGACATGACTTGGAAAAAAAAAAGGTAAGGTTCAATCCGTGGCGTGGGAAAGTGAGTCACTAGCCGCAAACTTGGCCACAAAACTTCGTCTCGCACGACATCATGTGACCACAAGTACTTAGTCTTGCTAGTAAGTTAGTTGTTGCTGCAGCTCAGAGCTGGCATTTTCTATCTTTTGGAATAAAATTCGGAAAAATATGAAAATATTTGGGGAGCTGGCTTTTGAAGAATGCCAAGGGGTCCTCTGCCAATTATAAGTAATCCGATAAACCATTCCTGAGTTATTTGACGTTAGCTGCAGGATATTAGCTGACACCCTTCAGCTAACATCAAATGACTCCGGAACGGTTGATCGGATCGCTTAGAGTTGGCAGAGGACCCCTCGGCGTTTAAGAAGGTCTACCTCCATAAATAGTTTCACATTTTCCTGAATTTTATTTCCAGAGATAGAAAAACACCAGCTCTGAGCTGCACAACACTACTCTTGACACTACTTGCTAGTGGTGTTGCTAGAGGTATCTTGGGAAATAAAATAGCTAAAATTATGAAAATATCTGGGAAGATAGACCTCATCAGAAGTTTGGGGGTCCTCTGCCAACTCTAAGTGACCCAGTCAACTGTTCTTGAGTTATTTACAGCCATTTTCATATTGATAGACCATTTTGGAAAAGCTACTAGTGGGCTGCTTTTGGGATCTCCCATTGGCATATTTGCCAAGATTTAGTGTATTTTTTGGTGAAATAAAATTCAAAAAGACCAGGCAAGAAATATGACAGAGAAAAAGAAAACCAAAACAATAAGCCTTATTTTTTTTGATTGGATCACAGATAACTGGTTATCCTCAACCTCCACTCACTCAGCCCACTAGTAGCTTTTCTGAAATATGGTCTATTGATATGAAAACAGCCATAACAGCTCAGTGACCCTTGAGCTGGGCTGATTTTAGAGCTGCTCAAATAACTCAATAAAAGGTTATCAGATTGCTTAAGTTGGTGGTGGGATAGCAGCACAGCAGCTACGACCGGTCTGTAACTCTCTGTTATGTACCCCGGAATACAAATGGATCCAAAAAAAAAAAAAAAGATAGCAGCACAGCATACCATATTTTATTTATGCAATAATTCTTTCTTTTTGTGTTTGTGACCACCAATCAAAAATATTTTGGAACAGTGAATTTGATTGACTTCTACAACTTGTCATAACCCAATTGTATCCAGATTGTATCTTCACAATAGCAGCATCACAAATAACATAGCATGCTTGTATCCAGATTATATCATCACAATATGAGCATTGCAAATAAGTCACCATGGTCTCTATGGTTGTCATAGCCCAAGCATAGCATAGTTGTATCCATATTATATCTTCACAACACCAGCATGACAAATAAGTCCCTTATGGCTTCATGATTGTATATCATTTGTAACCCCATTACCAGCATGTTGCATTCACTGCCCTTGGGTGTAATGATGAGATAAGCCTGTTAATATACTGTTATAACATAGGAGCCGCATATATCACTGGTGTATATGTATTACAACATATTTTAGTGATTACAACTAGTTATAATAGCATTACAACTTCCTGCACAAATAGTGATGGGACCAAGGATGGGACCCCCCATCCAAGCCCCCATCTGATGAAACCCCACCACAACACAACCTCAAATTGGCATGCAAGCCCACTGCAATGTCATGGTAATTCTGCCATCCATGTCATAACCCCATCTCCAACCCTCTACCACTGGTGCCATGGTTGCAAAAATGGGAAGCCAATATAATTATTATAAATGGTGCTTAGATGGTTATAAGGTGTTTATGATCAGATTATAATTACATTATAAACACATTATAATCATTTAAGGGTCTTTATAATAATTATAACTTGTTTCCTGTTTTTGCAACAACCCCAACACAGTGTGGTGACCCTGGCCCCACCACTGCCATCCTGACCCTATCATGGCTACCACTGCAGCACCCATCACTGCTACAGTGCCGTAGTACCAATTTTTTTAATAAATAGTATATCAATAAATTTGACATATGCACCTCTCACCTCTCTGTAGTAAAATACCTGCCAACCCCTGAGACCCTGTAGTACCCTTGTAAACCCAAGTCACCCTTGCCAATCAGTGGCAATCACTATTTGAATCCAACTGTAATTCTGAGGGCCCTCTGGTAATTATAATTTAATTATAACATGCATTCACAAGTATTCATTATTGAAAACATTATGTACATATCTTCACCCCACACTGGGTGTAACAATGAGATAAGTGTGTCACTATACTGGCCTTATAACTGTGACTTCTAGATGTAACTGGGTTGTCCATGTTACAATTTATTCCAGTGATTATAGTAGAGTAACAGTGGTGTGACAATTGGGTTGTAACAAATATCATTTGAAGTGGGTATTACAATATGTATAAAGCAATGTGTTGTAGATATGAAGTGGTAAGGGAGATTGTGATGATATCACAAAGATCATAATGGTCTTAAGATAATTGTAACATCTGTGAGTTATTATAACTAGTCATAACTTTTTGGAGGACTAGGTGATGGCTGGGCAGCCAGGGCAGGAAAATGGTCAGGGGTGGGCACGCACGAGCAATCGGAGCAAAGGTTGGAAGTCTTGCAACATGTTGCCAAAGCCCGCATGAGCGGATTGAAGCGATTGAGCGTGGAATGTAGTCATTGATGTGGTAAAGGAGAGGAACAGACAGACATATTGGGAATTTGGGATAACATTGTGTGGGCGTGGAGAAGGATGAACGTTCAATGATACCATTCAGTCGAAGGTGTGGTGTTGCGATCGGACTCATCAGTACGGACAGCGGACTCGTGGGGTTCTGACTACCCTAGTATTAGTCAGGGACAGTCGTCTCAGTCAGCTTCGCCTTGTTATCACATGCCAGGTAGTACGGACGTGACTCATACCTAGGACAGTCGTAGTAGGGTTCGAGCTACTATTGCTACAGGGTACCTTACGTTCAGGAGGAGCTTCAAAGCCCCTCGTCACATGTATATCTAGTGGGTAGTGCAAAGACCGAGCTCCTTAGCTTGGTCTTCTTGAATCATCACCGCGATTCTCATCTCTTCTCTCCTCGTTTGCCTTCTCCTCCTCCTCTGTCTGCTACTGCGCCTGGCTCTAGTAGAGCAGGTCGCCCGGAAGCGCATACGCCTGGTGGACTTCGCCCCAGTGCTCATTACGATCACGTACCTGTTGAGGTCATGTATCTATATCCGCTAAGTCGCCCCTCGCACGTTGAGCCACTCTGTCCTCGCTCAAGTCGAGCATCGTTAGGACGGGCCTAATGCAACATGTGGGAAAGGTTGCTTCCTGCGCCAACCATATTCCGAGTTCGGAAGTTCCAACAGGAAACGCGCCGTGACTTGACTGCAGTGGCCAATCTCTTTACAGTATCAGACATAGTCCCCACAAAATAAACATTTGCTTCTTTGCAAGTTGTCTAATGATCAAACTACTGGAATCTGCCCCCGCAACACCTCAACAACCCTGTAACCTAACCATACCTACAAGACTCCAAGACATTTAGCGTGATCACCATCAGACCTGAGACCACACGTTGACCTCTAGTACTTTTCCCTACATCTTCCATCAGGAAAATATCACAAAAACTTAGTGGGCTTAGAGTGCTTATTTACTCTAAGCCCTTTCTAAGCCTCTCAAGCTGCTTATTTTCTGCTTAGTGAACTAGTCATTAAGAATGAGTAAAGTCTAAGTACACCTAAGTTTGTCAAGCAGTTAAAAGCACAGACATCGAGTAAGTAGAAAGACATCAGTAAGTAAAACTACTGTCTCTACTGTCGCCATCCCCCACCGCCGCCGGCCACGTCGCCATTCCCATCGCCACCGTCACCATTCCCGCGGCGCCATCGCCATTCCCGCGGCACCATCGCCATTCCCGTGGCGCCATCGCCATTCCCGCGGCGCCATCGCCATTCCCGCGGCGCCATCGCCATTCCCGCGGCGCCATCGCCATTCCCGCGGCGCCATCGCCATTCCCGCAGCGCCATCGCCATTTCCGTCACCCCCTACTGCCCTCCCCTCTGCCGCCGCTTTGTCACCGGCCGCTTCGTGGCCGTGGTCGCGGTCGTAGTCGCGGTCGTGGTGTTCATCACGGCGTCTTCGCATGGCCGACTCGTGCCGTTGTTGCATGGTCGCTGTCCGGTCGTTGCGCGATCGACTCGCGCCGTCGTTACGCAGTCGTTGTGCGGTCGTCGCGCGACCGACTCGCACCGTCGTCTTGGCCGTCATTGCGCGGTCGCGCCGTCGTCAGGCCATCGTCGTGCTGTCGCCACACCATCGGTGGTCGTCGTGGCAGTTGTCGTGCCGCCGCCACGTCGGCTGCGTCGCGCTCGCATTGATCCATGCGGCGGCGGTGGTGGTAGTGGTGTGTACTTGTCCACGTGCGGCAGTGGCGGCGGTAATGGCAGCGGTGGCGGTCAGGGGCACAACTCGACTTAGAAAAAAAAAAAAAGTTGGGCGGAGGCCGAATCTGCGGCGTGGGAAATGTGTGCCACAGGACACGTTGACAATTACCCAGTTGAAGGCTCAAAAAAAAGCTTCAACGTCAACTGCCAACTGGTGCGTTTGTCGCTTTTTTTTCTTTTTTTCTTTCTAAGTTATTTTTTTGAACGGCCCTCTTCTTGTTATCATACCCGTCGCCGTTGACCACCTCCCACAGGCTCCACGGGCGGCACCATCGCACGCACGCAACCCACCACGACGCCATCGCCTGTCCCTTGGCCCCCACACGCCCTGACTGGCGACACGGCCTTGGCCCAGTTTTTAAGATACGTTTTTTTCTTTTTTCTTTCCTTTTGTTTCGTTTTTCACCAGTTTTACAGAGCCCTCTGTTCTCTCAAGCCCCCGTCGCCGTCTCTGCCTCGCGGCACGCAAACCCGTCGCCGCGGCCTCCAACCCTGGCAACCCATCACCGCCACCTCCGGCCCATCATCGCCACCTCCCACCTATTGCAGCGGCCTCCAACCAATTGCCGCGGCCTCTGACCCATCACACGTAAGTTGCTTACTCCTTACAGCGCGCAAATGCCGCCACAACGCTACCCCCACACGGCGTGGAATTTCCGCCGCTACGACACCGACGACGACCGACGTGGAGGGGGACCACGACGACCAACGCGGAGGGGGACGACGACGACGCGGAGGGGGACGACGACGACGCGGCGGGAGCTACGGTGGCGAGGGCGACAGTGGTGACGCGGCGAGGGCGGCGTGGCGGATTGGTAGCAGCGCGGCGGCACTCCTAGTACTATAACCCCTTCCTTTGTATAGTAGTAGTACTCTTTCATACTCTATGATGCAATAAATATGTTTTTCTGTACACCTGTGATGGATGATTCATGACTCGCTTATTGAACTTAAGTTACTTAATATAGATACTTAAATCTTGTCTTACTTGGTCCCAGACCTTTGCTTAGCACCCCAAGTCTTGCCCCAAGTCCAGAATAAGCCGGGAAAAGCCTTGGCTAAGTCATTTTTAATGAATCGACTTGGCTTAGTCTAAGCATGGCCGTGCTTAGTGGCTTTGGGCTTAGCAGTGCTTAGAGGCATTGTTAAGCATAAATAAGCATAAATAAGCACACTTAAGTGCTATTAAGAAAAACGGAGATTTTCCTGATGTCTACTCCCATTCACAAGGCTCATGTACCTTGGCTTCGCTGCTAGCGTTGATAACTCCGTTTTTGTAAGTGCTCTTCAAAATTTGAAGTGCCTCAAATGACTCTGGGAGGAGGCGGTTGCGACGAAGAGTACCAGTCAAAGCACCGCTTGAGAAAGCGTGCTCAGAAGGGACAGACAATCCCTGGATCGCAAGGTAATCACGAGCAATACAAGCAAGCGTGGGGTATTGGGTTTGGTGGTAACCCCACCAACGAACTGGATCTGTGACGTTGGTCTCAAGTGTGCTCTCCAGGTAATCCTTAAGCTCCTTGTGAGGATCATGTGAGACGGCTTCAGTGCGCAGACGGGACTGAACAGCTGCTCTCATCCATGAGGCGGCATAGCCTGACTTCCGAGGAGCCTGAGGTGAACCTACAAGGCCAGCGCCGCACAAGTTGGTCATAAAAATATGGTCTATTTTATGACCGTGACGATACGAACCATTTGGCGGAAAGGGCCCGGGCTCTGTGGGGGCCGACAGTTGCGGCAGCTGATAGTAACTGTTGAACTGTTCCAAGTCACTACATAGTTGATAAATATGCGTGTGGATAGTACTTACAATGCGTTCCAAAGCCTCAGTACCAGCAGTAACGCGCTCCTGGTCCCAGTTAGACTTGCAGTATTCCAGTTTGATGGTTGGATCGAGGGCTGGGGTTAGTTTGCGAAGAATCCGAACAATGAGCAGCGCGTTGTATAATAAACGAGACCCAAAAAAACTCACCAAGACATACAAAATAGGCATCCATCTTGCTGATAGAACCATACCATTTTTTGACCTTGGCTAACCCTTTCTCAATCGCATGCTTGACTCGTGTGAACTTGGCATTTCTGGCCATAAGTTCCCAGCGCTCTTGCAGGCATTCGAGGGTGGGGATTGTGCGCCACACCGTAGGCGTTTTCTCTGATGAGAAAGTCGCTTGCGCTTCTCAGAGTTCCTGAAGGACCTCTCGCATGAGTTCAAGGAGCTTCCATTCATCTGGGGTGATCCTGTAGTCGAAGTACAACTTGTTCTTCAGCTTCGGGACCCTATCTGAGTCATCAGCAACCAGGACAAATTTATTTACAGCCTAAGCAGTGAATCAGCAATATCAACACGAAGATGAACACCAGGCGGTGGGCTCACCAATTTGCTTGATAGCAGTCGCTCAAGGAGGTCATACATAGACCCCCAGTGAGTGCGCACCCATTTCTTCAACTCCAGTGGCTTGACACCTTCCTTGGCACAAACGGTCTGGAAAAATGAGTTGGCTTGAGGTGAACGCCGGATCTGTGTAATTAGTGCTATGGCTTTCCCAAGCAAGTCACCGGGCTGAAAAGTAACAGTGCCGTCAACCTCCTCATTATCTAGCGTGTTCTTCGAGTTCCTCCAAGTCGGCAGTCCAATCCTCGTCACCACCAGTTGCTTCGCCATCATCACCGCCTTCTTCGGGCTCGCCAGTACTCGCTTTTGTCTTCGAATGTCTAGAAGTCGGGTTGATTGCCTGAATAAAGTCATGTGTGGCAAGATGGACGGTGTGCTCCATACACCTAAAGAGGGCACCAATCAAAGACCAAAGATAGCATTTTATATGATGACTTACTGAATGCAACGTTCACAGAGCGACCCACAATCGTCCAGGAGGTTGATGGAGTCTGCGCTGCATGTAGCGCCTGGCTTTGTCATTTGAACTCGCGTTATCGCTAGTCATCCACCCTATCTGATCAGTTGTTAGCCCAGCTGGTCAAGAAGACGGGCATCGTTTACCTTGTTGAGTATCCCATAGCGCTCAGTAATACCAAGGATAGCCTCACCAATATTCGCACCGCTGTGATTGCCTTTGAGTTCGGAAAATGCAAGGAGGTCAGTCTTGAGCTCCCAGTCACTTGGCTTCTCCTTTGGGGCATCTATATAATGGACGGTGAGTGAGATGTAAGGGTCGCCGGCCCCTGATTGCCAGAGGTCAAACGTGGCAGAGAATTGAGAGTTGACATCTTGGTAGTACTTGCACATACGCTCGGTGACGTCATTAACCTTGCTCACGACCTCATCCTGAAGCTTGGTGCGATGGGGTATATCCGAGTCCTTCATGTTGGGGCGTAGGTATCGGAGCATGTTGCAGAACGATGGTTTTTCGACAACTAAAAACGACTGGTCGTCTTCGACAACAAACTGAATGACGTGCTCCATAAGCCCTTGCTTGGTCCATGTTGGTATGCGTTGCATGAAGCCATCAAGGTTGACTTGCGTGAGCGTCGTGTTTTGGTCATTGTCGTCACTGCCAATCGCGCGCGGATGAGGTTTGACACCGGCACCTTTGCATTTCTTCAGATAGGTCTCACAATGAGTCTCATTGGCACTGGGAAGTATCAGCTGGAGATGGAATGATCCTTGATGTCACATATCAACATACCATGCAATATGAGTGCGAAGGGTTGACACACTCTTTGAAGTGAAGAAAGCGTCCTTTTCAGACACTCCTAAGTGTCTGTAAATGCCAATGAGAAGGAACCGTTCAACTGTACATCAATATAAATTTACTTACTTGCATATCTCGCACATGCGGCCCTTCTTTTTTTGTCCATCGACATCAAACTCGATCTCCTCAGAGAATACCCGGTGTATGTCCCTTGTGCATGGGTCATCGGTATGGCTGTAGGTGTGCCAAACACCCTGGATGTTGTGTCAACGAGATGTGAGAACAAGAAACCCAGAAGTGAGATCGAAAAAACAAACATACCTTGCGGTCTTGATCAGCATCCTGTCGCATCTGCTCATATCCACCCTCCTCTTCAGTGTCGTCATCCCCACCATCACTACCCCTAGCTTCTCCATCACCGATCGTGAAGTCTTGGTCGTCGTCAGTATCGCTTTCGACATCCTGATTTCCCGCAGTGGTCTTGACGTGCTTCTTTGGACCCACCGAAACAGAGGCCTTGGTGCGCTTTTGAGTTCCTTTACCTGCAGTAGGGGTAGAGTCACCTGTGCGTGACACCCTAAGTATTGTATATACTGCGTAGAAAGTCGTACAAACCTTGTTTGGCAGGGCCGGAATTTCCTGAGTTTGCAGATGACGTCTGCATGGATTCCTTGCCGTCGACTGGGGACAGGGTAAATAAAGGGAATTGAAGAGGAACTGATGCAGAGATGTACTCACTGAAGACGGTTCTACTCGAGAAGAATCTGGTGAGGGATGCTTGCTGTGCTTTGGCGGTGGGCTTGATAGCGCGACGACTTCCCACAAGTTGGGCAGGCTCCTTCCCCTTTGAGCCAGCTGTCGTAGAGGCGTTAGAGTCGAGATTGAGACTTGGAGCGCTGAGTCCATGAGCCGGAATAGGCTCAGCGTCGTCTGGATTGTTTAACCAGGGGATCTTGGAGGCGTCCTTCAAGGTGCCATCGGGCCTGAGAGCACATTGCTTGTTGTTGTCAGACATGTCAGAAAGAATGGGGTCTGAATATTTGATATCAACCAATCCACAAAATAATATGGCTATGCTACGGAAAGGCCCGAGAAAACTGTAAAGTTCATTAAGCAAAGATATCTCAGACTGGGTGGAGTGGATCTATGTACGCACATGCGACACACATCCTTCCCGATATTATGCCGCATTGGGCAGCACAGACGGGGTATGGATGTTCTCTCTCAGCCCTGAGCTCGTGGGCGAGGTTAGGTGTGGTGCCGAGTTGGAGGTAGCTCAGGGAGGAAAATGGAAGTAGGGGAGGAGAAACGCAGCGCCAACCACAAGCACCACGAAGTCGAGCGAGATGACTAGTGGCGACAATGCACCGAATGCGGGGAGCAACGAAGGGGTTCGTGCATCAGGCCCCATGGTCAATTTACTCGATTAGTGTCATTTAGTGAAAACATACCAAATCAGAAGAAGCATTGAGATACGTACTAATACCCTTCTAGATTCCAGCGCATTTCATCTTCCATCCCGCAACTCAATGAGAGCATTCGGATGGAACTGCTCCAAGTCAGGGTTCCATCTGTGTAGGCATGCACCTTTGTGGAAGTCGGTGTAGCCACCACAGATGCAGTGTTCCTCATGCCCTGGGGCGCATGACCCCGTGGAACCGTGGAAGATGCTGGGCTTGTTGGGGGACCCGGGCACGGGTGGGGTCAGCATAGTCCTCGAAGTGGACAATAATAGAGGTGCTGGCGAGGTCAGCGTTGCTGTTGGCATACTCCGGGATCGTGTCAGGGCTGTTGAGGGCGAAGAGGGTGAGCGGTGCGAGCGAGGGTTGCTCGGCTCCTATGATTGCACAGGCGATGACTCAGCAATGTTTGTCGGCACACGTCGCAAGTCTGGCAGTGGCATCGTGACATCACGAGAGAGTCTGCTCCCAAAACGGCTGAAAAGAAGTCAGAGAGTAACTGAGAGTTAGACAGAACTTGTGTTGGGACATACTAGTAGTGCTGGTTGATGGAGCCTGCGGTGGGTGAAGGGTGTTTGAACACGTTCAGAATGTCCCAGCTACACCCAAACGGGGAACCGGACTGGAGGCAGCAGTGGTGAACCAGAACCAGAACCAGAACGGAATGCTGCCATTCGGTTCGGGCGTTCACGTTCGGACCAAAGTTCCGGACCAGACTTCGGCAACACTAGTCAGCGTCGTCAAGGATAGTGAGAGCGCAACGTACCGATTGAGTTGATGAGCTGGGGTTTTCTTTGGGGACATTGGGCCCCAGAGGCTTAGAATGTGTGTTAGCGTCGCCGAGGATAGTGAGGACACTACGTACCGATTGTGCTGATGAGCCGGGGTTTTCCTCCGAGGCATCGTCTGCCTCCGGGAAACCCGTGTCTTCTGGTTCTGGTGTCATCTCGTCGATCCTGTTGTTGTTGCTCTCCGATACATGGCCGGCTGGTTGAATGCTGTCATCGGAATCGTTTATTCCATCATCTGATCCATTGCCTGACTTCATCCTGACCAGGGATGGGTCGTCCAAGACGTCTTTGTCATTGACCGTCTTCTGAGTCTTCTCGCCGGTGTTCTTCGGTCGGATTCCTCGGTTGCCGGCCCAGCTTGAGTAGTTCTGAATGGTCCACTCTCATAGCTTCCATGTCACGTCGTCACATAGAAGAAGAAAGTCAAACTCGGGGTCTGTGAGCATGGCACGTGCGTACAGGTCCCAAGCGGGTAGTGCCCATCACGGGTTTTCGAACCCGTACGGGTTTGACGGGTACGGGTACGGGTACAACATCGGGTACCCGCCCACAACCCGCACCTGTATGACGGGTTTGGCGGGTTTTTTTTGAGTACAACACAATTTTTATTTGGGCCTTATACACTACTACACTTGTACATGAAGTATTGTAACTAGCAACTACTACTACTACTGGTCCTCATGAGAATGCCCATTGCAGGGCTCACCATCGCGTCCGACTCGTCGTCTCCTGTTGTTTTCGTGTCCCGTTGTCGTTGTTGTCTTGTCGTCGTTGTTGGTGTCGCTATCGTTGACGTTGTCGTTGTATTTGTTGTTGAGATCATCTTGCTGTTGTCGATGGCAAGGCCCTGGCGGCGGCGGCGGCGGCGACGGCTGGTGGCTATCCAAATCCAAGTCTTCGTGTCGCCGCATTGTTGTTGTTGTTGTTGTCTTCGTTGTTGTCGTCCTCGACATTGTCTTGCTGTTGTCGATGGGCCAGACGATGGCAGGGTGGCGGTGCGCTGGTGGCAGTTGGTAGCGTGTGCACTGGCAGTTCACGGCAGCGCAGTGTAATCGATACAGTGACTAAGCAAGGCGAAGAGAACAAACCGGCATCACCCGGCCTGGGAATAATGAATTGGGAACGCACGCTCAAGCATCAATGGCAAACCCCGCCTCATACAGCTGACGACAACCACAACGACAACATCGCCAGCCCCAGCGGAATGAGCTACCAACCACCGGCACCACTCAACGCAAGTCCCAAGCGCAACAGTGGCGGCACCCCAACAACAAACCTGCGGCAGGAGCGATGGCGAGGGGGTGCTGCGAGTCCGCAACTCGACAACAACAACCTTGACGACAACAGCAGCAACAAGTGGCGACAACTACGGCAGCGACAACAGTATTGACAGCAGCAACGCCGGCAAGGACAGCAGTGACAACGGCGACGATGGCAGTGACGACGACGGCAGCGAAGACGGGGACGACACGACAGACGGTGGTGGCGATGCAACGACGGCGGGGAGCGATGACGACGCAGTGGGCTTCGTAGTAGTTTTTCTTACAGTAGCTCTTTTTTTGTATAGTAACTTAGTGTAGAATCATATAATTTTTCATATTGAGCATGCTGACCCGCGTGCAACCCGTCCACTTGCCCGTCCGTACCCATACCCGTGAGCACGGGTATGGGTTTCACGCGGGTGCAGGTGCAGGTAAGGCCCGAGTTACCCGCGGGTTACCCGTGATGGGCACTACAAGCGGGCCACTCCATCTTGCCAAACTGAGGGGGGGCCATCTTCTTGCTGTGGAGAAAGTCCCAAACTGACTTGGCCTTGACGCTCATCTTACTAACTTTCTCAGCGCTCATCTTGACACCATCGCGGCCCTGGAGGTATAGGTACTTGTGGTCTGCGTCTTCTTGGTCTTTCTTGCTTGGGCGTCCCACCTTTGGTTTTGCCTTGGCCACATCTGGCGAATCTCCGCTTGACTCCCCCTTATGGGCCAACGCCAAGGCCTTTGCTACACGGGCCCATTCTCGCTTCATCCAGAGTGTTACTTCGGGGTGCTCATCCCTCTTCCAGGGTGTCAGCATCAGTCCAAGGTCTGTCAGAAAAGTGATTCGACATCCGTCGCCGCCTGCGCCATTGAGAGTATGGTAATCCCTTGCAAATTTGTCGATCGTCCCTCTGGGCCAAGGGTGTTATCAGCGACAGCATACTACCTGAAGTTTCCCCGTAGCACGTACTCGAGTGTATCACAATGTGCCTTCAATAAATCGATCTGCTTGTCGCGGTCGACGATCTCTTGGTTCTTCTGATCAATTGTTCCTTTGAGGCCTTCCATTTCTATAGCTCAGTTGCTGGCCACCATCTTGAGCCCCATGTAGAACGCAACGCGTTCTAGAATCGCCTCTGAGGCACCTGCGACCATGCTGACTATGATATCTGTATTCTGGAGCGTGGTTAGCATGACACGACAATAAAAACTACTATATGCGCTCACCTGCATCCCTTGTACACCAAAGGTGTTCTGTCTGGTGATGGCACCGTTTCCTGTGCCGTTGAACTGCCACTGGCCCTGGTTCTCAGATGCTTGGAACCCCATGTCGCCCATCAAGCTGCTGTCGAAGCCATTCCCGAAGCCAGTATACGACATTGTGATAGTGGGGAGTGTAGTGGGGAGTGGGGATGAAAAAAAAAAACGACGATACCCCACCCAATCGCATATCACGCTTTTGGGGCTTTGGCATCCGTAAATACACCCAAGGCTCCACCTCCCTCATAGGTCTCTTGAGTCGCTCCCCCACCATGTCCTCTGGATCCGAGAACGCTCCCAAATCCCCCGAGCCTGCGATCGTGTCCAAGTCCTCCGAGCACATCTACCATTGGTCCAAGGACCCGATCAGCCATGAGGAGGCCCTTGCCATCGAAAACAGGCACGATGCTGTTGAGATGCGACTGCATAAGTCACATGTCTCGTGGGATATGATTGAGTCATCCCATATACTATATACGGTATCTGTCCCTTATGGACTGATTTGGACTTGGCCGGACTTGTACGGACCGCTTTTGTTTATCTTTATTGTCAGAGTCATATATGGCTCTTATTGTTCTCTATTGTTAAGATACCGGAATTGTCTGCTTTAGGCAGCTATTGTTCTCTGCCCTCCAATGGCATTTCTCCCTCTGGCGCACAGACCACCTATATTGTGTTTGGATCACCTGTGCACACAGACCATTCTTACTTAAGTGTCCTGTATATAAGGACTGCTGTTTTCACCTTTACACTTCAGAGTTCCTTCTACCTCTGAAGTGTAAGTTCCCTCTTTTACTCTCCACTACCTTTTACTCATAGACGTTCTATAGAACTTGTCTGTCTAGGTGTGTAGTAGTACTAATAGAGTTCCTTCTACCTCTGAAGTACATCAGCAATCCCTGGGTTGCGCAAAAAATCCTTGTAGAGACTTGGTAGACACTGTAGACACTGTAGCGACTGTAGATGGTTGTAGACTTTTGTAGTAGGCTGGTAGAGACTGGGTAGTAAACTGGTAGAGACTGTAGATGTTTGTAGACACCATAGTTGCTGGTAGTTGCTGGTAGTTGCTGGTAGTTGCTGGTAGTAGATGGTAGAGACTTGGTAGCATTGTAGCAAACCCTGGAATTTAAGCTACCAGATCAGCAATCCTTGGACCTCTACTATAGTTCTACAGTAGTTCTACAGTAGTGCTCATAGAGCCATAGTGACCCATAGGTGGTAGTAGCAACGTTTATGTTCTATGTAGTACTACCATAGTTCTACTGTAGTACCCAGGCCTACTACTGTAGTGCTACTGTACCCAGGCCTACTACTGTAGTGCTACTGTACCCAGGCCTACTACCATAGTGCTACTGTACCCAGGCCTACTACTGTAGTGCTACTGTACCCAGGCCTGCTACTGTAGTGCTACTGTAGTGCTACTGTACCCAGGCCTACTACTGTAGCACTACTGTAACCAGGCCTACTACTGTAGTGCTACTGTAACCAGGCCTACTACTGTAGTGCTACTGTAACCAGGCCTACTACTGTAGTGCTACTGTAACCAGGCCTACTACTATAGTGCTACTGTACCCAGGCCTGCTACTGTAGTGCTACTGTACCCAGGCCTACTACCGTAGTGCTACTGTAGGCTACCTAGGCCTACTACTAGTACTGTAGTTCTACCATATCTAGGCCTAGTGTTGCAACGGGCTAAGCCGATGTTTTTGCTAACTTTTGAAATAGAATAGCTAAAAATATGAAAATATTTATGGAGGTAGATCACCTCAGGAGCTGGGGGGTCCTCTGCCAACTCTAAGCGATCTGAGCAGCTGTTCCTAAGTTATTCACATTTTATTTTTGGCTAAAGTTGAGCCAATTTTAAAGCCAGTTAAATAACTTGAGAACAGCTGCTCAGATTGCTTAGAGTTGGCAGAGGACCCCCTGGCTCCTGAGGTGATCTACCTCCATAAATATCTTCATATGTTTAGCTATCTTATTTCAAAAGTTAGCAAAAACATCAGCTTAGCCTTTCGCAACACTACCTAGGACTACTATGGTAGTACTACCATAGACATCCCATATGACTTCAGTGGCAGCTGTTGTAGGCACAGTAGCGGCACATCACAAAAACCTCAAAGTGCTTGGCCCACCTTAATTGGCCTATTACTAGACTGTGGGGATGGGGAAATGGGAATACTATGGGGATGGGGGACAGGGGGACTCGGACAGGGATGGGGCACATGAGAGGGGGACATAGAGAAGGGGGAGGGTGATATTGGGATGGGGAATATAGGTATGTGGATCAAGTGGATCAAGATGTGGATGGGGAATATGGGGATGGGGATAATATTGTGGCAGCTCAGAGGCTCAGAGCTGGCATTTTCTATCTTTTGGAATAAAATAGCTGAAACTATGAAAATATTTAGGGACCTGGCTTTTGAAGAAAGCTGAGGGATCTTCTGCCAACTTTAAGTGATCTGATCAACCATTCCTAAGTTATTTGACATTAGCTGAAGGGTATTAGCTGACACCTTTCAGCTAATGCCAAATAGCTCAGGAACAGTTGATCGGATCGCTTAGGGTTGGCAGAGGAACTCTCAGCGTTTTAGAATGTCTACCTCCCCAAATATCATCATAATTCTAGCTATTTTATTTCTTAAGATCCTAACAACACCAGTTTGAGCTGCTATAGCACTACTCACTGAGCTGTTCAAATAAGTTGGAAACCACTGATCAGATCACTTAGAGTTGGCAGAGGACCCCTTGGCTCCTGATCTGATCTAACTCCATAAATATTTTCAAACTTTTGTCTATTTTATTTCCTGAGATATCATAACAACAGCTCAGCCCTGGCAGCAACACTACTATCGTTCCCACACCTCTGCAAAAAAATGGTAATTGTTTTTTGTAGCTTCAACAACATACCATAGCTACTTCATTTTGTGCATAGTGATAGATACATGTATCTCCCACCCAAATCAGATTTTTATTCGTTTGTTTCTGAATCTGTTCAACGTGGAGCAATGGGACCCACCTCTGCAGATTTTGGTCACACATTGTCACAGCAGCAGCAGGGTTTGGGCAGTGTTTCAGCAAATGTGGCAACATGTGTCAGTCATTTTGCTGTCCGAAAAGGAGTTTGCTGAATTGGGTCACATTTTGTCACCTCTCCATGGTCCTTGGTGAGATTGTTGTCTCCAACTTGATTGCCTCCGTCTATTGACTCCAAAATTTGTAGAGTCACTGTAGTAATGGATAATAACATCACAGTAAGGTGAGGTCCAGTAGGGATGTTGGGATCACTCAGATCTGGGGGGGGTGGGCACACGTTTTGGACCACCCCATCACCTTTGTCAATTTTTCATGACCCTAATTTTGCTCTGATCCTCATTATATTGTGTGATCTCATATCTACATATGCTAGAGAACACAGTGTAATTTTTTTGGGAAGAAAGGGTGCCAGGAAAGTACTGATCTACTAAGATCTTTCGGAATTTGCAGTAATGGGTACATTTGCAGAGGTGTGGGAACGATAGTAGATTGACTTAGAAAAAAATTGTGTGGACCACGGGCTACTTCTGGGCGGAAGTTTAATTTGTGGCGTGGGGAAGTGCGGCGCCAACATGTTCGAATTCAGACTTTGCAGACTTGAACATTTGAACCCCCATTCCTCCACCTCTGCCCTCTCTCTCCCTTCCACTTCACGCAAATACGAAGATGCAGGTAGTGTCTTTCCTTTTTTCGTTTTTCTCCTGTTTGTCTCTGACCGGTGCTGGTTGCAGGACATGACCATGGCAGCCACGTCATCCCGCGACGGCCCCCTGCGCCTCGTCTCCTGCCACTTCAATATGGCCGTGACGCCCTTCAACCCTATCGACACGGCTGCTCACCACCACCTCGACTCCGCCACACCGCCGCCACCGTCACCTCAATCCACTACCAATGCCCCCTCCTCAACCCCGCTGCACTGGCGCTGTCTCGACTCGGCCACCACTGCCACGTCGCCATCCCGTTACCGCGCGGCACTTGGCCCACAGATAAGTTTTCTATTTCTTTCACTTTTTTTCTTTCTTTCTCATCTTTACTGATGCAGGACCTCTCGCGGGATCCCTCCCGCGAGCGGAACGACTTCACCGCGGCCTCAACACCACCACACCCACACCCGACCCTGACCCCGCCACTTCAACATCGCCGTGACACCCTTCGACCCTATCGACACGGTCGCCACCGCCACCTCGATCCGCTACGACCCCACCAACACCGCCCGCCTTGACGCCGCCGCACTTGCGCCGTCTCGCCTCGGCCGCCACTGCCACATCGGCGCCGCTCAGGCCATCCCGTTACCCTCGTCTCGTGGCACCTGGCCTCACTCAGATAAGTTTTTTTACTTTTTTTTTTTCACTTATTTCCTTTCTCATCTTGACTGGTGCAGGACCTCTGACCACCACTTTGACATGGCCGCAACGCGCTTCAACCCCATCGACACGGCTGCCACCACCTCGACTCCGCCACACTCCCGCTGCCCCGACACAGTCGTCACCACCACCCCGATCCGCTACGACCCCACCAAAACCGCCTACCTCAACGCGTCGCACCGGCGCCATCTCGACTCGACCACCATTGCCTCCCACCCTGCGCCTACCTTGTCACTACACACCGGCTCGCCACACACAAGTCCCGCTATGGCACCATTGCCATTCCTGTCCACTGCGGCACCTGGCTCCCATAGTGTAGTGTTGTAGTTGTAGTTGTATTACTCATAAATAAATATTTTATTTTATTTTATTTTATTTTATTTTATTCTGCATGAATATTGTCTGACTAAGAAATGACTATGAAATACTATGGTGTCTCTGAGACAACTACAGTGTAACTACAGGGTTTTAACTGAGGTACTATGGATTACTACACAGTCTATGGAAGTACTATGGTAGTAGACCTGAGTACAGTAGAGCTACAGTAGTACTATGGTAGTAGGCCTGTTACTACAGTAGAACTATGGTAGTAGGCTTGGTACTACAGTAGAGCTACAGTAGTAGGCCTGGTACTACAGTAGAACTATGGTGGTAGGCCTGGTACTACAGTAGAACTACAGTAGAACTACATACAACATAAACGTTGCTATGGTGCTACAGATGCTATGGAGCTACTGTAGCGCTACTGTAGCACTACATAGAGGATCATGGATTGCTGATGTAACTTGTCTGTCTAGCCTTTGCTTTTACTCGCTTTGTTAGTTCTGCGCTCAACAGAGGCAACCTTGCGAGAGCTTCTGCGTGCACGCAACCTCGCTGCATCAGCAAGAACACATGTTACTGCCAGGGATTGTGCAACTTTTTACTGGTGCACCAGCAGGAAACCAGTGCAAGTTGCACAAGTTGGCAAGTTGAATCTTGGGTTGTTCCAAAATATTTTAAATATCATTTGTATCACTAGAATAAATAATGAATAAAATATTTATCTTTCTAATTACAACTTTATTTGTTGTTGTCCCGTTCGGGGTCTGCTTGCGTCACACAATACAAAAATACAAAAAAAAATATTATTGAACTAAAATATGTACATTGTATGTAGCTGAATTAATTATCTACGCCGCCGCTCCTATTCGCCCACCACCACCGCCGCCCGTCCTGCCGTGGTCGTGGTTCATAGTTGGCGCGTGGTTGTTGTTGTTGTCAGTCCTTGTCTTCGGCTTGTCGTGTTGCGCTATTGCGGCTCCTGGCATTGTTGGGGGAAGCGTTGTGTGCCATGTTGGGGTGGGTCGTGGCGGGACTTGTGTGCCGGTGTGGCAAAGAGCAGGCGGTGGCCACGAGCTTGTGTGCATCGTGGTGGGGGGTGGGGGCGGCGGGGACTTGCAGGGCTTGAGGGGTGAAGTGTGGGGGTACGCCTCGCATAGGCAGGGGTGGGGCAGGTGGTTTGAGGTCCAGCGGCAAGTAGTGAGAAACGATATAAAAATAAAAACTAAAAAGCGTACCTGCAGGCATTGGGCCGAAGCCCAACTGGTCATCAACCACGTCTTCGCAGGGCTCGTGCGGTGTATTGGGATGGCGTCGTGGCGGGACTTGCGTGCTGTGACGGCATGGCACCACAGCGGGGGCTTTCGTATGACGGGTGACGGGGTTGCAGTGGCAGCGGATGGAGAGTGGAGGCTAGTGTTGGGGAAGTTTGGTCTCAGACCGACCCAAACCGGGTTTGAACCGAACCCAAACCGTTTAAAACGGTTTGGGTTTGGAGAATCCTGGCTCAAACCGAATGGTTTGGTTTCTGGTTTGAGGGTCCCAAACCCGGTTCAAACTGAACCGAACCGATTAAGAAAACATATTAAAAAATATTTTATAAGTGCTCAATAAATGGTTTGGTTTGGTTCAAACCGAGTTTGAACCAAACCAAACTGAGTTTAAACCAAATTTCAACCAAAATCAATGGTTTTTGGTCTCAAACAATTTGAAACAAAGTCTTAACCAATGAATTTGAACAAAATCAATCATTTTTGCCTCAAACCAAGGTCTTAAGTGGTTCCTTAAGTGGTTTGAATCAAGTTTGAACTGAACTGAACTGAACTGAACTGAACTGAACTGAACTGAACCGATTAAGGATCAATTTAAAACACTTATTTTTAATCGGTTTGAAATGGTTTGGAACGGTTTGGAACGGTTTGAACCAGTTTGGGTCTGGTTTGGGTTCGGTTTGGTGAAAATTAAATGGTTCGGTTTCCAGTTTGGCCCAAAATGGCCCAAACGAACCAAACCGAACTTCCCCAACACTAGTGGAGGCAGCGGCCCGCCAGTGGCAGAACTTGTGAAGCTTGAGGAATGAAGCACAGGGGTGCATGTGCTGGGCGGAGGTGCTGCAGTGGTGAGTAGGAAATGAGACAAAAGAAAAGAAAAAAGAAAAAAAACATACCTGCGTGCACTGGGCTGAAGCCCAGCTGGTTGTCAGCAATGTGTGGGGCTCGTGCGGCATGTTGGGGTAGCGTCGTGGCAGGACTCACAGGACTCACGTGGCAGGGTTTTCGTACATTGGGTGGCGGACTTCCGTGTGGCAAAGGGTGGAAGCTGGCAGCCACCGACTTGCGTGCGGCGAGTGGAGGCGGTGGGGACTTTGTGGGGGCTTGAAGGATGATGCTCTGCAGCACTGGTGACAGTGGTGAGAAACAAATGAAACAAAACAAGAAGAAAAAAAAACATATCTTCATGCAGAGGGCCGTGGCAGAAGGAGCGGAAAAAACCGCCACAGTTGAATTTGTGCTGACGTGTCGAGCTTGGTCGGGGCAGTGTCGGGGCTTACTTTAATGTGTGGCGTGGGAAGGTGTGTCGCTGACTTTGTTGATTGTCGGCGTGAAACACCCTGTCACCCTAACGCTCTCTCTCGGGGGGTTCTTTTTTTCTTTCTCTTTCTTCTTCAACGGATCTCTTCAAGGACCTACCACCATACCTGCTCCCCCTGCACAAGGATGACCTCCACGGTCTACACAAGAGGGACGACCACATCCTCGTCTGGGCACGAATACGCGACCAGTTGAGTTTTTTTTATCTCCTTCCCTGCTCCACCCTGAACCATCGCAGGACAACGGCGCATCATGCCGTCCCCAAGTGCAATGCAAGCACTTCTGCTCACCCCACACTGACGGGTCGCCAGACCACCACACATGCCTCACGACTCTTTTGAGTTTTTTTTCTTCTTTTTTTTTCTTTTACTGTACCTTTAACTGTTGCAGGACTGGCGCAATATTGCCGGCCCCTCGCACACGCAAGCCACTTCCAGCGCCGCAACACCGCTGCACCCCCCGATAAGTTTTTCTTTTATTTTTATTTTTTCCGTTTACCCGAACTGAACTGTTGCGTTGCAGGACATGGTGCAACATCGCCATCCTCGGACCGCCTCAGCTTGCCTGCCGCGGCACAACACTGCAACCCTAATACCACCGCACCCATACCGACCACAACACCACCACCACGTCGGCCCGCCGCGCACCAGCTTCGCCGTGGCACCAACACAGTGCACACGGTCCCGTGATCGCTTCGCTACGCACCCTTCGTTACGCCACACTGCGACCCCGGCTCTGCCGCCACCTTGACCATCATCGCCCCACCATGGACAAGCCCCATCATGGCGCCACCCCCAACACGACCCCGCCACGCCATTCCAACACGGCGCGCGAGCCACACCGCAACCCGGCCCTTCGACCGCCAGATCCTGCCACCTCACGCACCCCAACACGACACACAGGCCATACCGCCTGCCGCCCCGCTCCACCACCACGCCAGTCCGCCGCGTGCAAATCCCCTCGGTGCCACTACATAGGCAGACATGCCACGTTGCACCTACAGTAGTATTAGTCATGTATTTATTTATATTGTTTTTATGCACAAATATGGCAAATTTAGTGTGACTGATCTGGTGTGACCTGATTGTGACTAATATATTGATAAGACTAATAAATAATATATGGTATGACTAATAGGTATGATTAATGTATGATATCACTCATACTTGGACTTATATGACTTTCTGAACTTGTGCTGCTTGCTGGTTATCACTCTGTGAGGAGATTGTTGAAGATTTGACATGGCTTGTGGACTGGTCAACTTGCTAACTTGAGGGGGTTGTACCAGCTGGCACAACCTTGTGCCAGCTGGTACAACCCCTAACAAGCAACCTGTTAAAACACTGATGGGGTTTACCTATTTGCGCAGTGTGTCCTCATTCTGTCTGTATATGGGCAGTGCTGGTTCCATCTCTGTTACCGGAATGATTTTGGCCAGGTGTAGGGGGTTTTCCATGGTGTCTAGCATGGTTGCCCTTACGAATACATCATTGGGAAGTACTGTTATTTGTTCATTGTCGTGCTCCCCTTGGTTGTAGTCGGGTCGTCTTGACAGGGCATCTGCACGACCGTTCGCTGTTCCTTTGATATGGTAAATTTCAATGTCATATTCGGAGAGTTCCAATACTTCTTGCGCTACGCGTCTACTGATCTTCTGGGGGGATCTCCAGTATTGAAGGTTCATGTGGTCCGAGAATATTTTGATCTTGTGCGGGGATCCGGCGAGGTATTGTCGCCAATTGTGGAGGGCTTTCACGATTGCTAGTAGTTCTAGGTCGTAGATGTCGTAGTTTCGTTCTGCCACAATGAGGGTGCTGGAATAGTAGGCGATGGGGTGTCTTTTGTTGTCTTCTCCTTTCTGTAGCAGTACTGCTCCTACGGCAAATCCTGACGCGTTGACTTCGAGTTCGAATTGTTTGTCGAGTTTTGGGTGGGCTAGTACTGGTTCTGTCGTGACGAGTGCCTTGAGTTTGTCTAGGGCTGCTTGCTCTTCGGTTCCCCATTGCCATGCGGTGTCTTTCCTTGTTAGCCGGTTGAGGGGTCGCGTGTATGTGGCAAAATTTCGAATGAAAGCATGGTAGAAGTTGCAGAAACCTAGGAATGATCACACCTGTTTTACGTTTGTGGGGGTAGGCCAGTTTTTGATGCCCGAAATTTTGATGGGGTCCATGCGAGTCACCCCCTTTTCAATGATTACCCCCAGGTAATCGATACGTGGGGCGTGGAAGATGCACTTTTCTGGTTTTAGGAAGAGGTCGTTTGTTTCTAGTACGTCCAGGATGTCGTGTATTGCCGCCGTATGATCTTCCATGTTGTTTGAGGCTACCGCTATGTCGTCCATGTATACCCGTATGATCGTCCCTCTTTGTTCCCAGTAGTCGATGACCGGTTTCATGATGGTGTTCATTATGGCCTGGAATGTTGCTGGGGAGTTGGTGAGTCCAAAGTACATTACCAATGGTTCGAATAGTCTGTAGCGCGTTTTAAACGCAGCTTTGGGTTGGTCTCCATCTTTGATTAGTATGTTATTGTATCCCCATCGGACGTCGAACTTGGAAAAGATGGAAGCACCGCTCAGGTCTACTATGAGTTCCAGAATGAGTGGGAGTGGGTACTGATTGCGTATGGTCCATTCGTTGAGCTTTCGATAGTCCTGTACCGGACGTAGCTTTCCATCCTTCTTTTTGATAAAGAAGAAAGAGGATGCATACTGGGATTTCAATGGTCTGATGTACCCTTTCGCTAATTGCTCATCGAGGAATTCTTTGAGGGCTTTGTCTTCTGTTTGGTTCATGGGATAGACTTTGCAGTCGATAGTGCTAGGTGCATTTGGCTTGAGGTCGATGGCATGATCCCAAGGTTTCGAAGAGGGAAGTCGGTGGGACTCTTCTTCGCTGAATACCTTGGTGTGCCTCTTGTATTTGTCGGGTACCTCTGTTTTCTTGGTGTATTGTTGCGCTTCGATTGCTAGGTCCGTAGACGTGGTGGCTTGTGCATGAATTTCTTCTTCTTTGTCCTCTTCTACTCTTGCTCCTCGTAGTGAGCATTCTTGTTCAAGTTGTTGGACAGCTGCTTCTTTTTCTTCATCAATGACCCTAGTTAGGGCAGCGCGTACGACTGCCTTTGCGATTACGGGGTCTATATTTCTGCGAGTGGGGTTCGTGGTCTGTATGATGATTGGGTACTCATCTGCTTTAAGAGTGGCGCTAGCCCATTGGATTGTTGGTTGGAAAGTTGCGAGCCATGGGTACCTGAGAATTAGGTCCTCGCCTCCTACATCGGTGATGAGGAATCTCATAACCTTCTTCTCTCTTTTAGTCTGGACTTCGAGGTCTACGTAGTGGGTGATTTTCCCAGATTTGTTGTGTGTTCCGTCGATGTTCCAGATGTTACAGTGTTGGTCCAGTTTGTTGGATCCGATACCCATTTTCTTGATGAACGTGGAGTGTATGAAGTTGTTGGTAGCTCCGGAGTCTACTAGAGCTCTTTTGTCGGCCATGAAGTGACTTGTGCATGTCGAAACTGGAACATGCATAGAATGATAGCGCGTTATGAACACAGAGTCACTTTTTAATGCCCTCACCCAGGCCGATGGGTTTAGGCGTCCTGAAAATCCTTCTTTCCCCACAACTCTTTCATCACCAGCCCTTTGGCTTCCTCATCCAATCCCGAGACTTCTTCCAGCCATTGGTTCGCTCTGTCTTGGGGGGTGGATGTAGAGGCGCGTGCTGCTCTTTCGCTGCCTTCTTCGAAGTCGATGAGCGGTTCTTCGCGTACACTTTGTACTTCCTCGATGTAGGCACCGCGTACTTGCAGGCCTTGGCGTTGCCATGTGGGGCAGTCTTGTGAGAAGTGGCCTTTCTTATGACAGGTATAGCAAGTTATGTCCCTTGCATCAATAACTCCTCGGCCTTGTGGCCTCCTGGCAGGTCTTCCTCCGATTTGTTGGTCCCTCTTCCATATTTCAAGGACTTCTTCTGCGTTTGCAAGGCGAGCGCGGACTTGACCGGGTGTGGTGTCCATGGCGTCTGGGTGGTTGCGGTACTGCTGCCATCCCGGCTTCTGAGGCGCCTGCCATGGGCGCATGGGTGAGTTCCACTGATTTTGCTGGCGGTTTTGTCCTTGGTTCTGTCCTTGTTGGGGTTTCTTGTTGACTACTCAGGCGTTCATGTGGATCCAGCGTTTTTGCTGTTCTATGGCCGCCATCTTCCACTGAGTGTAGGTGTTAGGACTGTGGAACTGGTACACGTTTCAATAGAGGTCGTAGGACAACCCCCCTGTAAAGTAGTCAAGGACTAAGGGTTCGCTAGATCGGTAGTTGCTTTGGCGGATAAGTCGTTCGAACTTAGCTATGTAGCCGTCTATATCCCCTTTCTCCATCTTGATTCCTGAACGGAGTTCTTGGCGTGCTTTTTCTTCTTCTAGTGTGTCGGTGAACTGTCTCTTGAACCCTCCTGCAACCGCCTCCCACAGCCATTCGTCGAGGGGGCCTGGCTTTCGCTTTTCCTGCTTCAGCCATTCGGAGGTTGAGAGAATCCACTCGTTGATGAGTGGGCCTTGGAAGTAGGTGGGGAAGAGCATTGCCTTCCGGTATGGGGTTTGTATGATCACGTTCTCGTCGTTTAAGTTCGTGAATAGTGTCCATTGGGTGTAGAACTCAGCTGCTTTGGTGCAGTCTCCCATGAAGACCACCGGCTCTTTTCCGAAGAACTTTTCCGCACGTTGGGTTGCGTTTGCATTTGTTGTTCCCAGGGGCCATCCCCCATGGGGGTCTCCGTCTCCGTCTCCGCCATTTCCTCCTTGAGGGTCCTCGCCTCCCCCTCCAGGTTGTTCCTTTCAATGTCCTGTTTCAGGGTTGATATCTCCCATGAAGGCTGTGCGTGCCTGTGTTTCTGCTTCGGTGATGGTCGCCATGCGTGGTATTGTGATAGGATAGGAATCTGCTCAGCTAATGTTTCGAGGATTGTTTCCTCGTGTGTTTCTTCGTCTCCAAGGATGCGTATTTCCTCTGGGTTGCTCTTGAGCGATGGGGATGGAGCGGGTGTCTTTGGTGTTGGCAAACGCACGTGTTCTTCTTCTTCTGGTTTTCTGTCAATGGGGCCCCACTGATCTCTTGTGGTGACGTCGCTTGCAAGGATGTTGCACTGAAGTACGTTGTGCGCGGGTTGAACTGCTTTGTATTTGTCTTGGGAGTGGTCCCACTTGAGCTCGACCCAACAGTGACGGTCAAAGTTGAATTCGATTGGGTAGGATTGCTTTTTATACTTGGCGGCGTAGCCGATGTCTTGGACGTTGCTTGACCAATAGGCGTTCTTCAGGTATTTGATGGGGACCTTTTGTTCTCCCCGTCTGTCAATGTGATAAGTGTTGAAAGGTACCCAAAGGTCCTTTGTGGTCGTGTTTGGGTTTTGAGGATAAGCCATGGTGGGATCTTGGTCTTAATGTAACGTCTACCACGGACGTTTGCCTGACTTAGGCGAGTTGAAGTGCTGATCCTCCTTTAAGGTAGTAGTTCCTGTTAGCGGGTGTAGTGTGTATGTCAATAGGATGGGGGAATAGACGGTCCTCTGGTCCGATGTATCCGTGCAATGGTTCTCCTAACGGTAGGGTGATGGGCAGGGAGCGAACGACTCTGAGTTCATCCCAAGAATCGTGGTCTACTACGTAGATGGTGTGGAAAGGCTTGGCGACTTGTTCGTTGTGATAGAGATGTACTTGGAGACAGACTGCGCCTGCTGGGTAGCTCACTGTCCACACGGTTGGTCAGACACGTGGGTCGCCGAAGGCGGATGAAGTCACGGGGATCCAAAGGATATACCGGATGAGTGGACTCACTAAGGGAGATCCCTTGTATAGAGGACGAGACAAGAAGTGGTAATTGAAGAAGACCAAGATGTCGATCCTGGTCTTCGTATGAGTCCTTATATACATGTATGAGGCAGCTTTCAAGCTCCTCCCGAATCGTGTCTAGCCAATAGCGTAAGTAGAGCGAACCCTAATACAACTACTACTAGGAATGAGTCATATCGTACAATCACATGTCAAACCCTGCAGCTGACTGATGCTGCGCAGTCCATGACTAAGTACTTCTGACACTCGTAAGTCATCACCGATGAGTCAGAGTCCACATCCCAGACGAGACGTTACACGCGCCTCGAGAGAGGGATGTTCCACGTCGCCCAAGAAGATCGAGCTGAATTCCAGGAATGCGAGCTTGAAGTGAGTTGATTTGAGCGCGCAGAATGGCCCGTTGCGTGAGATTGGCATACAGGTCGCGATCTTGTCTGATCTCGCGACCCAAGTTCCCAATGGCAGTCTCAAGAGTCCATTGGGCATAGCAAGCAAGAGGGCCCACACGAATTGTCTCCGGAGTGATATGAGTTAGCATGTGGATGCTATGACGGACGAAATGGATCCGCGCCTCCATGCGCTGGTAATAGAGATCTTCGAATTCCTCTACGAAAGCCATCAGTAGACGATGGCCCTTGAGAACGTCTTCAAATGTAATGCTATGGCGCTGGAGAATGCGGATACCTGAGACGAGTTTACAATAATGAAGCCAGTATTTCTGAGGTAAAAGGTGTCGAAATAGCGTAGGACCTAGACCATAGAAATATTGCTGGTATTCCCAAGCTTTGTAACCCGAATTGATCTTCTTGGAGGGATCACGCGGAGCACGCCCGAAAGACAAAGGGATGTACGGGACTGTCTGCGCCACAGTATCCCCATGCGCGTTCCACAGCGGGGTATTCTTGTAGAACACTGCCCAGTCCCAAGTTTCTCTGTCATCACCGTCGCCTACATCCAGTTTTCCAGTGAAGAGCTTTAAGAATAGATCCGGTTCGTTCAGTACAGTGAGATGCATAATGTCCATGGTAAAAACACTGGGCACAGTGATGGGCTGACAAGGGAGACCACTGAATAATGTCTGCTTGCAAAGCCCAACCTCAAGGCGGCGGGTCCTGTATTCGGCCAGAGTGTCGGCCCCAAGTAGATAGCTCAAGTTTTTCAAGTACTTATGATGAAGATTGCTGCGGTACACATCGAGGTCCGCGTCGCCGCGTTGGTGACGTCAGGATGGCAGCACCCGGGGACATCATAATCGAAAGGTGCGTTCATTGCAGGGTAATAGTGCGAGTCCCCAGTGCAACGCCGCCCTGGCATGTTGCAATACAGGCAACAGCCAAATTGACCACTGTGCCCGACCATACCCGACATCGAGGCACTACCAGGGCTATCAGCAGTTCCGAATAGGACTAGAGGACGCACGCAGGTGGTCAGTGTGTTCAAGAATGTATTGTATATCGTTAGACCCTCGCGCTGCAGTGCTGCTACGTGATAGAGCAAAGGGAATAAGAAGGAGTCCATGTCCACAGGTTTATAAGGACCTGGGACGATGGCACCGGGGATGACAAACACTTTCTTGTAGCACATGTCCGGAGGGAGATTGTGGACGACCCATATAAAGACCCAGGCTTCGGATGGGTGGTCGGGGCGTAGCTGGGCGCCGTCAATGGAAAGTTGCAGGGCAATATCCGATGCCTTGAAGTGACCTGAGCTCCAGGCATCAAGGATTTCCTGGCCACAAGGGGTGTCGTCGTACACAGTGAGCTTTCCGCCGTTTGCCCTAGCTATTCTGAGGTTCTCAGCCAACTTCACCTCGAGGTAGTGCATCCACTCGGCCATTTCACGAGAACCATAGAGCGCTTGTACAACAGGGCCAATGGGGATAGTCGAGAAGCGCTTCTGAGCCTTAGTAGTCCCAGGGTTGTACCGAGGAATACCGCAACGTGGGCAGGAATCCAATTCGCCATAGGGGCCGGTGTATGCCACACAAGACCGCGTACACATGTCGTGCTCGAGAGGCACAACGCCTGAGAGCCAATGAACTCGTCGCTTCACTTGGTCGAAGCTCAAGAACTCGCTTTCAGGGTTGTTGAGGAGCTCAATCTCTCGGATGGTGTCATAGTGGTCACACGAAGCACTAGAATTGTTGACGAAGTGCCGTATAGAACGCAGCAAGGGCGAAGGGTCAGCCAGTTCTGGCTCCTGGCCTGGGTTGCGTAGATTGTCGATGTCTTGAGGGCACATTCCACTGTCTTCAAGAACCGCTACACGCAGCATATCGACGAACTGCTGAGTCGTCCACAGATCAGGAAGGTTGATGGGAGTGTCGTGACTGTCTTCTAGTGATGTGCCAAACCCGGCTTTGGCCTGAAGCCAAAAGTTGAAACTAGCTTACCTGGACTTATTTGGACTCAAACTTGCTCAAAGATGTGAGCCAAACCCTGTCTGAGCCATCTACAAGAGTTCACCTCACATATTGAGCAACCCCAAGCGCAAATTAGCAAATCTCAAATCCCGGCTTCAGGCCAAAGCCGGATTTGGCACATCACTACCATCTTCTAAGCTATCCAATGGATCGGGCTGTATCCATTCTCGAGGTGCAGTGTCTCCAGAAGTACCCAGAGCAGCCTGAGATATCACAGAGTCGTGAGTACTAGTAGTGTCGCCAGTATCCATCTCCTCGTGTTGGTAAGGCTCAGGGGATGCAGGAGGAAAATCCAGCTGGACACCATTGCCGACAGGAAGACTACTAGATCCAGAGGACAGCACGTTCACTGAGGCCGCCTGAGTGCGTGGAGCCACAGGCCAAGTTGGCAGAGGTGGATGTACCGAGGACGCAGGAGGTGCATTACTTGTATCGATACCGTTGATGCGCAGATGTGCCTCCAGACGTAGGGATGAGAAAGTTCGGTTCGGTTCGGTTCAGGTTCACATAGGTTCGGTTCGGTTCAGGGAGGGTCTGAACCCCGAACCGAACGCAAATGACAAAAGTAAGGGTATCGCTTACGTAATCACGCCAAACGCGCAGATTCTCCAGGTAAGTGTACCACTAAAGGCGTGAATTGGCTCTTTTGTGGTAAAGTTGGGAAAAGCATTTAATTGGCATGAAGCCCATGTACTGTACTACTATCTCACATATGGTAAATATGCACCGTTGCCCCATGACCCGTGCTCATCGTTTCGGCGGTGCGTGTAAGTCGGGGCTTTGTCGACAAATTGATTGCCTTCCGCCGCCGTCGTGGTAAGGGTTGTGGGCAGCTCAGAGGATTTTAAGTGAGCTCTGAGAATCGGCGCAGTAATTGAACGACGCTCACGTAGTTCAGGCGTGTTGATGGCGCCCCTGGACATTGTCGCCGTCTTCCAGTCGCCATCGTCATTGGCGCAGTCGTCGCCGAGATCACGGTCATGGACCCGCGCTCATCGTCATCGGCACGATTGTGGGTTGTTGCAGTTCCTGTGACTCAGGGCTGCCTGCCGCTGCCATCGTCGTCATTGTCATAGCCGTTGTCGTGGTTGCGGACAGCTCGGACGTGGTGTCCGCCGAGCCTGGGTCTGCCACTAGCGCCGCGTGCGAGTTGGGGTGCACGCGCGGGCCCGCATCGGCCTCTGAGTCTGCCACTTCTCGCGCGTGTTGTCAAAGGCAAGAGCGGCGGTGTGGTACTTCAGCAGGCCTGAAAGCGCGTATATCACCGTTGATGATCTGAGCTGCGCGGGGTGCACGCAAGGAGGGGGAGAGGCAGCAGTGTTGCGTGTGGGCTGCCTGCCACTGCTGTCGTCGTCCTCCTCCTCATTTTAGGGGTTGCAGGCAGCTCAGAGGAGCTGAAGTGAGCAGAGTACCTGTACTGGAGTTGGACTGACACTCATGTAGCTCCAGCGCGTCGGTAACGTGCCCCTGGACGTTGATACGGTCTTCGAGTGGCAGTCATTGTTGGCGCAATCGTCGCCGGTCGTGGACCCCCGCTCGTCGTCGTCAGCGTGCTTGCTTGGGGCTGCATCGTTGCGATCATTGTCATTGTCGTCAGCGTGGTCGCGGTTGGCGGTGCACACGACTTGGAGCTGCGTCGCGGTGGTCATGGTCGGGTAGTCGTGATCGTGATCTGGTTGTGGGCAGCGCACATGGCCCAGCATCTCCCCGATCCGGTCGAGGAGGAAGTGCCGGCGGTTCTGTGTGAGAGAAGGAAGACGAATATGGCACATAGCTATTCTCATCGATCCCGAATAGGTCGGTCTATCAAGGCAGTTGAGGACGAGGCGCCTAGGTTAAAGCAAAGGACAAACCTGTCCTTATGTAGAGCAGCTAAGTGAGGGATCGGGGTCTGCCAACGAGCCCTTGACCTTCAGAAGGTTGACGTTGGAAGTGCGAGGAGAAGGCGTGTTTGGGGCACGTTGTAGAGTGCCGGCCGCTGCTGCTTCCGTCACTGTTGTCATCGCCAAGTCCATCATCTTGATCGTTGGGGTTCTAGTAGCTAGGGACTGCATTAACGGGTGGAGAGCCCTGCTACTGTCATCATCGGAGAGTGGTAATGAGATAGCAGGACCCTTAGGCTGCGTGGCCAGTGGCTGCAAAAGGCTACGTTCGAGTCGTGCCACTACCACTACACAGCACAAATTCCCACGCCGCTAACTCAGCAACTTACTGTACAACTTGCAAAACCAAAATATATGTGCTTTCACACAACTGCATAGCACCTGCCTTGCTTTTTGGTTCTGGAAATACCAAGTTAGCAACGGTTCAGTGTTTGCGTGCAACGGTGCCAAAAAATTTTGAGTAATACCAACGGTTCAGTTCGAACTCGGTTCGAACGCGGTTCTCAAATTTCAGGATTTTGCCGAACCCTGAACCGAACCGTCGGTCCGGTTCAGGTGAATGGCCGAACCTGAACCCTGAACCGGGGTTCGGTTCAGGTAGGTTCGGGTTCGGACCGAAGTTCGGACCTGAACTTTCCCATCCCTATCCAGACGTGCATGCAGCTTGCGGCGAACAACCGACTTACAACTAGTCTTGGGCTTGGTCTTAGGCGGCATGTGATGTTGACTTGTACACACAGTACCCGAGCCTCGGATTGGATACGAAACCACATATATTTACCAGACATACTGCCATTCAAGCGTCGATTGTCTTGAGCAATGTGGGTGATTAAAGATGGTTAATATCTACGTGATTCGTAGGTAATCAACACTAAACATATTTAATCCACTATAACCCAAATTTACCGACGTAATCGACGGACTTCCCACTGGGATTCAACCCCCGCCTATATCCCCAATGTGATCAAAATCGGCGACGCTGCTGTAGTGGGAGTATTGTCAACACAGTACAATCACATCAGCTATTTACGCTAAAGATCGAGCTCAAGCTCAACACCAAATTGTAACCGAACTCTGCCAATGTCACACCGGATTCCGGCGAGGGCTGAGCTAACAATAGCGGCCGCAACGCAAATCCCGATCTTCGCGCCTTTCGAGAGACCGTGGCCCCGGTGACATGGGAACGCAGCGTCACACGGCTTGCCATCGGGCCTGTTGGCAGGGAACGCGCCAGCCTGGAGGCGTGTGAAGTACGGGTCGGAGGTGTCATTCAGGACTCGCATCGCTGCGAGCGTAAGCATGGGTGTGTTATAGTCTAGTGCAACCTATAGCATACTGAGAAAAGGGTGTTATCAAAGATCGGTGTGACAGTCTACAGTACCTTTGTCTCCGGCCAGTCGCTACGGATGTCATAGAAGTTGTCCTTGTTGTCCGGCCCACCTACAACGGCACCGTACAGGACGTGAGCCTTCCACAAAGGTGAGGTGTCGATATTGTTGGTGTTGTTGCCGCCGCTAGCCATGGCAGAGTAGGGGTTAGCGGGCGAGTTTGGGTTGGACCCCACGACATAGGGTGCTGCGGCAGAACGTGGTAATAATGCGAGTTCGAGAGCGCTCCGACTTGAAGAACGTACCTGACATGGGGTTTCTTCTGAGCGCGTAATCGAGCTGAGTCTGGGAAAAACCCTAGGAGATTATCATCAGTGGGGGTGTCTCATCCTCGGAGCAGCAGATGCACCAAGTAGTTCCTCGTCTTCTCTTGTGTGGTAGCGATTTGGGCATATCGGGTCAGAAGCATTGCGGCGTTGAGCGCGGGGTTGAGAGACGTGTCATCGGAATCACCAGGGTACCACAACAGCCCACCTGCGATTCGTCTTCAGCCTACATGAACGAGCAAGTAGGATTCGAGCAGATCCTCGCACCCTTGGTTTTGAAGGAACGGCTTCCCCCGTTGAGGACGCGATCGAAGTAACGCTCTGTCTCCGCCTGCCAGCTAGACAAGTTGCCTGAAAAGGTCGTGCCCGCATTTGCAAGCTGGGTGAACAACACCGCCAATCCCGGCATCTTTGAGTCCCAATTAAAAACGGAATCTGTTCCACCAAGGGAATACTGCTTGTAGTACCCCTCTGCTTGGGAATAATAGTCGCTCGAATTGGTCGCCCAGGAGAGAAGGAGCGCGGCCATGGCGAGCTCGTCACCATACGACGAAGACGGATATGCGATCCCAGCTTGGGGGACCGCTGTTTGATAGGTCTGCTGCCCACCGGACGCGTTCACGGCAAACGCGTAGAGGTCTTGTGCGTGGGCAAGTAGCGTTTCGGCATACGATGAGTTCTGAAGGGAAGCCGGGGCCGAGTATGAAGGTCCGAGATTGCGGTTGGCGTACAAGTTTGAGCACGCGGCGAATGCTGCAGAGGCGCCGGCTGCGGCGTCTGTACCTGGCCTAGAAGAAACGGATGACCCGACAGATGACAATTATACAGCACGGCCATACCTAGTGTCGTTGATCTGATACGATGGACGGTCTTGGGGTATACTCAAATCGCCTCCCCAGTATGTGTTGTCCAAGTTTACTGTGAACGGATGGAATTAACGGAACAGAAAAGGGAAACGCAATTATCTACCATTCGCCACTTGCACATATAATGTACGTGATGCAGGGTGAGCCTACCTCGCCGTGAGCGCGTAAGTACTGAGAGACATGGGCACACAGCCTACCTTAATAAGCCAGTCTAGGCCCCATCTCAGCATGTCATCGAGGTATGCGGTTTGGTTGGCCAAGTCATATCCTAGGTAGATCGTCATCAAAAGTCATGTTAGAATCGCTAGACCATTTCGTGTCTACCTCTTCCAAAGTCGATGGCACCCCAACATATTGACATAATGGAAAAGCTCTAGAAATGGTCTCAGCGATGGTGGCTCCGAGGGGTGAAGGGACTGACTAGAGGAAAAGTGCACTTGATGTAGTCTAACGTGGGATGATAGAGGAGTCAGCAAACCAAAAGGAAACAGACAACGACATACCGCCTGCATCATAATATCCACCAGACAAGTCGAGGCCGACGTCCAACCCATCGTTGACTGCGCTATCGTTTCTCCAGGAGATACGCTTCATACTCGGGAGGCGACCACTGCGCTGGGCCTCGTAGAAATAGAGAAGATTTCCTAGTAGTGTAGACCATTGCGAGTTAGTAATGCTGTCCCGAGCAGATGGAATAGCACCTGAGGCAGGAGGGGGCGGGAGGAATGACGCATTGGCAGATGGCAAATGCAATTGCGCGAGCACACACTGCGCGCAGAGGGCGAAGAGAAGAAAAATGGTCATGAATCAAGGGGATCAAGTCAGCCATAGATAACAGAGCGCTCGGCATTTAGATGCACGTCCTGCACCTTCCAAATCATTACAACAGGCTTCATTTATGGTTTTCATACCTGTCATATCACGGCCAGATGGTGGAACAGCCCTGAGGTTCCCCTGGAAATGTAGCCTGAGGACGCTCTAGTCACAACCTGTGGTAGTTTTTGGCTGCCGGATGGCAGGATGAACGACAGAGTATGATTGTGTTGGTGGGTACAAGAACCGCGGCAGTCGTTGAGCCTGTGGTTGGTTCTGGTTGCAACGGAGTACCCTCCACAGGACAGTTTTTGCAAGACCTCACAGGCCTCACTCCTCGGTTATTTGAGATTGTACTGTGGGTACCGTGAGATGGTTCTAGGTCCTGTTTACGGATACTAGTGGTGTCAGGTGGATGCAAATGGTCATCAGGTTGCAAATTTTAAAAAACGCCTCAGATCACCCTCTTCCCGTGGTCCGTTCTTCCCAAAAAAAAATGCAGTAGATACAGTAGAATCTATAGATATGAGATCATAAGAAAAAATAAAAATCTATTAAGAATTCCGACTACAGTGCGACAAGGAAGAGAGGGTAGTCATGAAAAGTAAAGACCCAGACCACCAGATCTCAACGATCTTGGTAAATGACATGCAGATCTGTTGGAATAGACTGTTATAATAGACTAATGAGAGCACCTGTGATAAATTTGGGGTGATACTGTGCACGCGATAGAGTTGTAGAAGGTAATCTCACCTTGGGGGTCTCTTGGAGTGACAGGAGGAGTGACTAATTCAAGCTCCTCTTCGACATAAGCCGGCATCACCGGCAACCGAAGTTACCGGGCAACCCTCACTGTCATGGCGCGTACCAAAGTGACCAACAAAAAGGACGCACAAAAGGAAGCCAGGGCTCAATCAGAAGCCAAGATTCAGGAAGCTTGCAAGGCGCTCACCGACGGGACATTCAGGACGACCACAGATGCTGCACGTCACTTCAAAGTTTCCTACCACACATTACGCCGTCGATACCAGGGAATCACAGAGTCTCAGTCTAAAGCACAAAGCAAACGACAATTACTCACCAAGGCGGAAGAAGAAACGGTCTGCAAGTGGGTCAAATACATGGGGATGATGGGACATCCCATCTCAAAAGAAGCCCTACGCGTGAAGGTTGCCAAAATCAGTTCCGTTCTTCAAGAGAAGACAAATCAAACAGGGGAACGGCACTTGCCTGCGAAGAACTGGATACGTGCTTTCTTGGAGCGGAATAAGGACATCAACCTGAAGAGGCCCAGCGGTCTTGACCCAAAACGCGCGCAGAACTTCAATCGGACAATTGTCACCCATCACTTTCAGCTCCTCGGAAACTTCCTGGATCTTCATGACATACCTTGGGAGAACGTCTACAATATGGACGAGAAGGGGATACAACTTGGTGGTGGCAGGAAGCTTGACAATACAAAATACTTCTACTCCCGGGAACAGCGCAATCGCGTGAAGGTGCAGAGCCCAAACCTTGAGCTCGTAACAACGATCGAGTGTGTTGCAGCGGATGGTGGTGTCTTGCTGCCGGGGATCGTGTTCTGCGGAAAGCATGTCCTCCACGACGAATATTTTGAGGAGGAGGGCATCCTGTAAGTCAACGCGATAAATATGGCTGTATCAAATGGGGTGCTTACCGTGCATACAGTGTTGCCTTGTCAGACAAGGGGTGGACAAGCGACTACATCGGCACCCAGTGGTTCGAGAAGTCCTTCATCCCCCAGGCGACACAGAGGAATGTGTCGGGAAAACCAATATTGCTGATATATGATGGACATCACTCGCACGAAACGATTGAGCTTCGTGAAGCAGCAGACAATGCAAAGATCCACCTTTTTTGCATCCCCCCCCACACTTCACATCGCCTGCAGCCACTCGATGTCGGTGTCTTTGGGCCCTTACAGCGAGTGTGGCAAAAGCATTGCCTACTCGTCCTAGAAGAAACAGGGAAGTCAATAACACAGAAAGATGTAATTAGGGAGTACTCAATTGCACGTACCGAGTCCATGAAGGAGCACGTCGTCCTTTCGGCCTGGAGGAGGTCAGGAATCAGGCCTTTAGACCCAGAAGTCTTCACAGAGGAAGACTTCGCTCCGAGCTACGCGTCGTCGATAAAACCCCAACTGCCAGTGCCCCTTTATGGTCTAGCCAACAGTCCCAAGGTTCCACGTCCTTCTGGCGATAGGGAAGATGAGAACGGCAATGAAATCAACTCTGATGGAGAGAGCGACGGAGGAGTGATGGACCCGGATTTGTCAGGGTCAAATGTGGCTCATGGGAATCTTCCTTCGTCGACGCCCCATCTGGGAATCTCCCCGGGCGACCTGCCTCTTTCAGCTCAGTCAACAACGCCTCCTTCGCTTAGTCAACCACCTCGGACCAATGATTCCGAGTCAGAAACAAGTCGTGTTCTTCATGAAGAGGGAAGAAGGGAGCCCCCCAATCAGCCTGGAACCGAGGGAAGCAGCAATCGCTGTACGCAATTGTATTCTATCCCTGCGTCGCTTGTTCATCTTCCCCGCCATCAGACACGGTCGGTGTCTCGATCGATGTCACGTTCTGCGTCACTTTCCTCTGCTGGGAAATCTACATCATCGGAGCACGTCAAAATTCTTGAGGGACAACTCTCGGATGCGATGCAGAGTATCCAGGAGCTCAAAGACAAGTGCGAAGAGCTCGAGAGCACGTCCGGAACGTGGAAGACCCACTGCTATTTCATGTGCGACATGGTCAGTCAACTTCAAGGCCAGCTTCAGGCAAAGGAGACACGAAAAGGCACTCAGACTAAGAGGTCGAATGCGTCGAGGGTTTTTACAGCAGGGGAAGGCCGGTTGGAGTTGGACCAACTCCGTGCAGAGGCTAGCCAGAAGAAACAGCGGCAGGCCGACGGTGACGCCCAGAAGGCAGCAGAAGACGAAGCACGACACAAACGAAGGGCAGATCTTACACACATATTCTCTGGGTCACTCAACAAGACAAAACGAAAGGAGGAGCTGGAGGACATCGCTGCCGCTCTAGCTCTTCTGGACAGCGGCAAGAAGGACGAGTTATTGGAGAGGATCACCACCTTTTTCGAGGAGCACCCCGACTCGAAGACGGACCCACGGTTCGAAGGGCTATTCAGCTCACGGCCCCGAAAGTGTGCTCGTGTTTCTGACACCCCCGGGCCTGTAGCTGGTCCATCGAATACTCATGGACCGACTCTCCCCCCTCCCAACGCTTCCCTCAACTTCGGGCCAGCAAATGCTTCTGTAAATATCGACCCTTCCCTTACTTCGACTCCAGTCTTGTCACACAACGAATTCTACTATTTCATACCCCAGTAGCCTCACACACCACTATATACCCGTAATAGTCAAATATAATGCCCTCGTCGTGCTGCAAAAAAAAAAGCGAGTTGTTGCCGAACTGCCGATGCCCGCCGAACATTGCCGTTGAAGTGACACTGCGTGACTAAATTTGCATCGGGGGGTGAAGTTCGTTGTGCTCCCTAGGAGACAAAATAAAATAAGAAAAAATCACCATTGAATAGGATATCTGTTCTTCTATCGGTATGTACAATATGAAGTAGCCACGATGTGTTGTTGAAGCTACAGAAAATGAAAACTCGATTTTTGTATAGGTACGACCACACTAGTACGTGCTAAATCGCACTCAGGAACCACGACCAGGGCGGCACCTACCACTTATAATATCGCCCCTGATTACATATCACCTACAATATATTAAAACAGAAATGTTGGGTGTGGTGGCTTAGTGGATGTGCCACCACCCCTGTCATCGAGGTAGCAGCGGGGACTTGGGCGCACTGCCTTATTTCCTGCTTCGACCGGAGCAATTGAGAAAGCTGTGCAACGTGCGGGATGATAAAAGGCGCATCAAGTCAGATCTAGTCAGACTCGGAGGAGCCACTCTTGAAGCTTGACGGGGGACGGGCCCAACGGGGCAAGGAAGAGGGCTGCGGCCAGCAAGAATTTGATCGTTGAATCGCCACTGAGTATTCTCATCGAAAAGCGCAGAGGTAGACACGTCTGCGCTCTCACGAACAGACAGGGCATTTAAAGTTTGCTTAGACACACAGCGCTTGGTCACGTAACGGTCATAAATAATTCGGTCGAGGGTTCATTCGACTAGTAAAAACTAACTTCGCCCTGCTATCAAGTTCCCTCCCTGTATCGAGTAGAGAATGTGGATGCGACTGCGGCCGCGCGGCGCCCTTGATGCTAATCCCAACCGAAAAATGTCCGGTGTCCCCGCAGGCGTCGGCAGATCCGCCGAGCGCTGTTGCTGCCGCCGCGGGTGGGGACTTTGATTTCAACCCTTGTTGGCCACGCCCCCCACCAGTGGACGGCGTTGATGTCCCATCTGCAGTAACAATCATGGCTTCTCCTCGTCCCGCCACATTCTGACGCTTCGTTGTCGTTGTCATCGATGACTGCTGCCGGCGATCACCGTCGTCCACCGCTTCCGCTGGAGTTGAAGTGCCCGAGCCCACGGACTGCTGAGGGAATGGAGATGAGGTGATATACTTGGGGTGACGTCGTGGACACGAATGTTGCCCCTGGATGGACAGCTTCTGATTCTGTTTTGCTCTTGAGCACGCCTGGCTCGTCTTGCCTGCTTTCCGCATACTTGGAGGAGGTGGTGCATCGACAGGCTCTTTGATGTCGGGAGGTGGCGACGATGGTGATGGCGGCGATTTTGCGAGAAGCGGGTGGTGGGTCAGCGTCTAATTTAGTGTGCCGAAAAAATAGGTATTGGTTGGAGAGGGCAAGGACAGAAGAGAAGAGCTTGAAGGCATACCCTGCTGAAATCCGCTACCCGTTTCGACTCGGGGCACTCTTGTCCATCAACTCAATTGAGAGATCTCCGAGAAGAAAGGCGCTGGAACGATCCAGTTGGTTTGCTTGCTCTGGCGCGGGAAAGATCACGTTTGTCAATCTCTAACCTGCTGGCATGTTTCTAATAGAATTTCGCACGACCCCCACGCTTGCGCGTCTGACGGGGCTACTTGGATGAAAACCTGTTTGGGAGGTGAGCGAGCGAAGGCCCAGTAGTCGCGACAGACGCACGAATTAGACTCAGCGTGTCCACGACTTGCCGCCGCATCGACGCGAGCTCGCTAGACTCCGGGCCCTTCTGGAGACTGCACGCCGCAAGGGTGCCAGCCAGACGAGCGACGAACAACACGCGCGAGTCCTGGGACAGCCCCGGAGTGTCATTTTCCCGTTGAGAGAGGACGTACAGTAGAAGCGCAGGAGCTACGCCGGATCCATGGCGCCTTTTGCGCGGTACAGAAGGTCCGACAGCTCAAGGTACCCGCGGGACTGTTCCAAGTTCGCCACGTTCCGCCCAGGGGCGAGGTCCTCCCTGAGCGCTGAGGTGGCGCGCGCGAGTAATAGGAGCACCAGCCCGTTCTCGCGCCATGTTGGCCGTCCGTCATTGAACGAGGGTAGGAAAACGAGGATGTCCTCAATGATCTTCACCGCGTCCACCGCAGAGGATTTGGGTACTGCCTGCGAGAGCGTCAGTGCCCAGGAGAAAGGAAGGTGAGATCGCACCAAGTACCTTGATGAGGGTATCTATCAGCGCATCTTCTTGCTCGGCAGCACCGCGCCTTTGGCCCTGCAACTGCGTTCGGAGGGGCTTCCGGGTGTCCTGTGCGAGGAACAAGACGACGAGCGCCTCCGGGCGCTCGCGGATGGTCTTGTCTTCATCTATCCATGGGGTCTTCGGGGGGCACGATTTGGTCGCAGAGGACGCCGATGGTGACCTTGGAGTCAAGCTCGAGGTGCTGTATGAGGACCATCTTGATCACCGCGACCTCCTCCGGTTCGTCTGCAAAGGTAGGAAAACCATCGACAACAACATTGAAAATGTACAGCAGGGATAAAAGAAGACCAGGCTGGAACGCACCGAACTGCAGCAATTGCACCAAGACGTCCATGTTCCGCTGCAACCATCTAGGCTGCTCCTCGGACATGCGAACGATAGCATTATACCCCGATCCGTACCTGTAAAATATAATAAAAGAGTCAGCTGACGGACGGTGCATTATGTTGCCCTCATGACGCACATTGGGGTGCTGCATACACGGCATTAATAGCGTCTTCCTCGAGATCCGGGGACGCCTCGAAAAACCTGGTGATATTGCTGGCGACCATGCATCTGAGCGAGCATTATCGCGCATGTTTTCTCTGCTCGGCGGACGTGAACGGGAGAGAAAGTGGGAAGGAACGCACGAGACCGTGAGATTCGTAATAATCTTATGTCCCCGTCCCTGCGACACCTTCCAGTCACCACAAACGCAAGTAGCCGGTGCGAATCCCTCATCTGTACGCTGACTTCGTAACTCACTATCACCGATTGCACTACCGCACTCATCCCACACGTTCCAGGTCAGCGACCTATTCTCCGTTCATTTCGTAGAATCAGCTACCTCTGCCATCCAAGTTGCCAACAGCCCATCGCAATCGGCGATGCGTCCGCACTATCCCCGCCCATCCCTCGCCTGCAAGAACGTCCTCGTCGTCGCTGCCTTCACCACACCAGATGGGACAACGGTACTGACTACGACCCCTAACTAGCAGAGCCTAGCCAGTGGTCACCCCCCTTTATTTGCGTCTCCCTTCCTTCACGCTCACGCCGACACACGTCTCTACATCTACCTGTAGGCCCCAGCCCGGACCCAGGCAGCGCGTGTCAGACTCGCAGGGCCCCGGAGTCATACAGTACTCGCTTGCGTTCACCAATTTCCTCGCGTCGTCACCGTCTACGTCCTCCATACCTGACCACATTCAGCACGTCGCCTCTCCCTCCCTCGCTTTCTCCCTGACATTGCCGCCACCTATCTTCCCAAAAACCAATCCCCCACGCCCTCAAGATTCGTTGCTCAATGTGAGCACGACAATCAGCTGCACCGCAGCTCGCCTCTGTCTCGAAGGGCCGCGCGTAACCGGCGACGTCAGCCACTCCTTGCGATGGGACCTGATAACGACTCGATAGGGTCCGTTTACACCAGCTAACTAGCGCTAGTAGAAAATACAGAAGCAGGTGAGTAGATTCCAAGTCTACCTACTCGAATATCAACCTCCGAACCCGGCCGCATCACCAACCCCTCGCCTGTCGCCTCCGAGTCTAACCGCCCCTCCCCTTCTCGCACGGTGTGTCGAAGACGACCCGACAACCCGCTCACTGGCACGGGCCTCGATCTTGAAGAGAGTCAGCTGAAGGCGCGTCGTCATTGCCCTCGGCCCGCGTGACCGCTCTTTCGGCTTGTTCCCTCTCCCTCGCTATCCGATGGAAAAGGGCCTGACAGTGGTCAAGGTTGGGACGATTTCCTGATAGAATATGAGATGGGCCGTCGACCGCAGGGATGGACACCAAATTTGATTCAGACTAGATAGACTCTACCCTTGTACCGACATGGTACTGTCCGTAAAAGAGCTATGACTCGAACCTAAGATTGTCATATAGCTAGTAAAACTGAAACTATGATGTTGAGTACGACGAGGTCTGGACCAATAGACTAAAGTGGTCACGTAGATGTATCGCAATGAAGAGTGCAGCCTTTTCCAGCCCCCTTCTGTTTGATTGAAATTATTCTCAGCCGGCCAGACCCTTGACAACTGTGGGAGCATTCGGAATTCCACAGCGTGAGTTCCAAGTCGCGCCTTATCGCCAGTTGGCTTATTTTCGCATCATTCCCACGGACCGGACCGCTCCGGACCGACCACAAAGTTCGAACTCCGCTCTGAGCACCTTGCTCAAGCAGGGAATGCAACAACTATTAGTTAATAAATGGCATTACTGTATATTAATGTCTTATTCTAAGACAACTGAAGGTGCATACTAAAAAAACAGCTAGTTAGAAACACCCTTCTTTATTTAAATATTTTATTCACTTGCAACCATGTTCGATACAGATCTAAGGATTGTGAGGGTAGCTCACATGAAGATCTCGCACAACACAGAAGGGTTGGGCGCCCAACCCTTCGTCTGACTAAGCACTTCGGGTGGGCTTTTGATACAAGCCTGGGTTACATTGCTGCAGACATGACCTGCTCTTCGGATAAGTGCCTACTGCATGATTGTGTAATTGGCAGATCATGAATTGATCACTCATGATCCAGTCCCTACACATGGCTCCTTTAGCTACAAGGAGCCAGTCACATGGCTACTGAAGTGTTGTGTTTTTTTTTGACGCACACTAACTATTATCGTGGATGGGATCACAGGTCAATCTCAAACTTACACATTATTTATGCGCTACAGTATTTATGCACTATTTACCTTTGTTTTCTATGATATATTTTACATTACCTATTATAGTATTGACTGTAAATATGAAAGAGGACAAAAAGAGAAAAGAAATTTCAAAAAAGCGGAGTCTGAATCTGAGTTGCGGAAAAAGCGGTCCGGACCGTGGAAATGATGCGAATTTTCAAAGACTCTTATCGCCTCATCACCTAGACGCTCGAACCGCACGCTCACTCTATTCCCCCTCATACTAATACTAACCTCCAAAACACTCTTCTATCCAGTATGGCTGCCGCACAACATTTGGAGCACGGGCAAATATCATCAGATTCGTGCGTAGATGGCCATTATCCCGTGCTTACCGTGCTTACTTGATACTAACCCACCACTCCAGCCGGCGTCCCTCACCATCGCGAAATCCAGGAAGAGGGTGCTTCAATCCCCTTTCTTGTCTTCCGATACTCGGTCAGGAACTGCCCTTGGACAGCCCTCGAGAGGCCGAGCCGCAGGAAGGCCCATCCCAGTTCCGTGTTGACGTGACGGGTATGCACTCGAATCCTGACCCGTTGATTTCCCGATAGTATTTTAATTTCTTCTTTAGTCCTCCGGGCAGAAAACGTTCCTCGTCTCAAGAATGTTTTTGGCCTAAAGTTCTTTGTTACTGTGACCAGTCAGGCGATAGAAAAGAAGACGCCGAGTGTTCCGGCCAAGAGGCGTACCGCGAGGTGGGGCGAGAGTCTTGGTGCATTGTGAGCCATCCAAGTCCCTCTTTGGACGTCTTCTTCGACTGAGAGTTCTGCTCAGCATCCTACAACCGTCTACACCTCTTATACTGCGCCTTTATGCGGAGCGGTTCGCACGTCGAGACATCCTTATTGGAGCGCATGAGATGATACCTGCCGAATCCCAAATCGGTTCGTTTCTTATTAGAAACCTCGCTTGTTCGACCACCTAACATCTCGGGCGATAGACACGCCTTTCGTCCTCACCGACGGCGATGGACAGGGTGGAGAGTCGGTGACGCTTTACTTGACAGTCATTGTGTCACCGAACACAAATTCCGACCCGATCTTGCCCACCAACGCCCCCATTATCCGATCAACGACGATCAACGACTCGCCTTCTAGAGAAGCTGAGGAGCCCTCTGTGGCCCAGGAGTCCACGAATCCCACACGATCCACCATCACCACCGGCCCTGCTCTCGCTCCTCCTACCAATCGCCTTCCCAGCGGCAAGAGCACCCGTATCCCGCCAGCGGCTGACCGACGGGGGGTGTCACCTGCCGTGAGTGCCCTCCATGGCGCCGGTGAAGCTATGGCGACAATCGATCTGTCGAATAAATGGGAAGGTACTCTTGAGAGGATAAAGTGGGTGATGGATACTGTGAGCCCGGTTGCAGAAGTGCGTTATATCGTCCGTCCTTTTTTCCAATCCTTGACCCGGCCGAATTTTGTCTTCAGCTTCACCCGTACGCAAAGATGGCATATGGTCTACTTTTTGCGATCCCCAAGGTGATCTGTTTGCGCTATTGTTGGCCTGAAATATTCATGCAATGTTTATTTGGGTGCTAGACCCTCCTAGAACAGTTTCAACGCGACGACAACATCGGAACGTTACTTGTCGCCATGCACGATGCGTTTGATTTCGCAAACCAGGAAGACCGTTTCAAAGCGATCGGACCTGATTCGAGGCAGGCACAAATCCTTACGCTCATGCTGCAGCATGTCTGTAACTGCTGTGACTTTATTCGGTCATACGCAAAGGATTCGCAGCTATGTACGTAACCTTTACCCATTTCAGTGGCCGACGTAAACATGAGGTTTTCAGGGAAGCGAATGTTGAAGAATACAGGCAGCCAAGTCGACAAAACGATCGAGGACTTCCGCGCGACCCTTCTCGAACACCGAAAGACTTTCTTGGACGAGGCTAGTATCACGACAGAGATAACCGCACTCCAAATTCTGGACGATGTGGGAATAATTTCGGTCGACGTGGGAATAATTTCGGCCGATGTCGGCAGGATTTCGAGTCAGCTCGACGGGATGTCTACCCAGCTGAAGTGGGTGTCTAGCCAAGTGTCAGATGCCGGTACGTAGTTCTGATAGCATGAATGTTGTCGATCTGACAATCGTTATAGAGCTGGATAGAAACATCGGAGAAATCCCATATGGGACAGGTTCACGATTCACGCCAGACAAGGGCTGTCTTACGGGGACACGCACGGCGTTTCTGGACTTCATCGTCAATTGGGTGAACGACCCCGCTTCGGAGCGTTGTCTCGTTCTTTTCGGGCAAGCTGGCACGGGAAAGTCATCGATTGCGCACGAGATCGCACGTCGCTTCGACAAAATCCATCGTCTTACGTCATCGTTTATCTTTTTACGGACAGAGCAATCCAAACCTCATCATCTCTTCACGACTCTTGCTCGCGATCTCTCCGACCGCTATCCTTCGTTTAAAGCTGCGCTGGGAAGCGTCGTAAAGGACAACTCCTCTCTTCGAGCTGGAACCCGCGACTACGCTACCCTGTTCGAATCCCTTATCCTGGGTCCACTTAAGGATCTGCACATCGTTGGTCCTATTCTTGTCGTAATCGATGCCTTGGACGAAAGTGGGGATGTAGCTGGTAAAAACGGTTTACACAAATTTCTTGCCAAAGCCATTTCTAAACTGCCATCGAATTTTCGTGTACTCATCACCTCGCGACCCGAGCACGCCATCGAGTCTGCTTTCGTCGAAGGCGTCAAAATCAAATACATGAATGATACCGAGCTGGCTGCTACGACGTATGACGATATTCTCGCGTTTCTCCAGAACGAGCTTCCCTCAGACGTGTTCAAAACCAATGGCGACGAGCTGACCAAAAGGGCGGAGGGTTCGTTTCAGTGGGCAGCGGTCGCGTGTGGATACATCTTAGACCCTCCCGAAGTCTTTGGCTTCAGCGGGATAAATTGTATAAATCACCTTTTGAAGCTTACTGCGGATCGCCTTGGACAAGACCCATTGGATGAACTGTACAAAGAAGTCCTTGAAGGATACTTCACTCGCAAGAACTCACGGCTACTTTTTCGTTCAGTTGTGGGACAGCTCATTGCCTCATTCGAACCCCTCAGTATCCGCTCCTTAACCAGTCTGCGAAACACCTCCGACCATTCCTCCGACGGCGATGCCGTATTACTCCGTCGCCTAGGCTCGTTGCTGAGTAATGTCAATTCGTCCGATGAAAACCTTCCTATCGTTCCCCTCCATACATCATTCCGCGATTTCCTCACAAATCAAGAGAAGAGTGGTGATTTTTGGGTCGACCTTCGTGACGCTCACCATCAATTGGCGCATTCCTGTTTCAATCTACTACTCAAAGAGCTCAAATTCAACATCTGCAATCTGGAAACGTCATATCTCGCCAACAAAGATGTCACAGACATCAGCTCCCGCGTCGATAAACACATCCCACCTGCTCTGTCGTACGCGTGTCGTTTCTGGGACGATCATATGGAACATGTTGGTTTCGACACCGATCTGTTTGGAAAACTTGGAAGTTTCTTCTCGAAGAAACTTCTGTTTTGGTTTGAGGCCCTCAGCTTGACAAGCGATATGCGTCTTGCCTCCGGAGCGTGCTTGGCTGCGAAGGTGTGGTTAGGCTCTGATCAAGTCGGTAAAGAAGGTGTACGTACAATTGTTGATTCGACGAGGAAGGCGGACAACTAATAGCTACGATAAACAGGTTTCTCAGGCGGAACTAGAGAAATTGAGGTCGTTGGTCGATGATGCGTCTGTATTTATACGGCATTTCGGGATGGCCATGGCAAAGAGCGCTCCACATGTCTATGTTTCTGCTCTACCATTTGCGCCGTCTGGTTCTCCTGTCTCTGCATGTTATTCCAGCTCATTTCCTCGAATCTTACGCGTGGAACGTGGGCGAATTTCTCACTGGCCATCATCGGAGATGGTGATTCCACATTCCGGCGGCAGGGTTTGTTCCATTTCGATCTCATCGGACGGCCAGCGGATCGTCTCGGGCTCTTCCGGTGGGCCAATTCGTGTGTGGAACGCCAGCACGGGAGAGACGGACGCGGGCCCATTTACAGGTCACACGGACTCGGTCAATTCTGTGGCATTCTCGTCAGATGGCCAGCGGATCGTCTCAGGCTCTTCCGATGGAACAATCCGTGTGTGGAACGCCAGCACGGGAGAGACGGAGGCGGGCCCATTTACCGGTCACACGCATTCGGTCAATTCTGTGGCATTCTCACCAGATGGCCAGCGGATCGTCTCAGGCTCGCACGATCGAACAATTCGTGTGTGGAACGCCAGCACGGGAGAGACGGACGCGGGCCCATTTACCGGTCACACGCATTCGGTCAAATCTGTGGCATTCTCACCAGATGGCCAGCGGATCGTCTCAGGCTCGGACGATCGAACAATTCGTGTGTGGAACGCCAGCACGGGAGAGACGGACGCGGGCCCATTTACCGGTCACACGGATTGGGTCAATTCTGTGGCATTCTCACCAGATGGCCAGCGGATCGTCTCAGGCTCGGACGATCGAACAATTCGTGTGTGGAACGCCAGCACGGGAGAGACGGAGGCGGGCCCATTTACCGGTCACACGCATTCGGTCAATTCTGTGGCATTCTCACCAGATGGCCAGCGGATCGTCTCAGGCTCGGACGATCGAACAATTCGTGTGTGGAACGCCAGCACAGGAGAGACGGAGGCGGGCCCATTTACCGGTCACACGCATTCGGTCCGTTCTGTGGCATTCTCACCAGATGGCCAGCGGATCGTCTCAGGCTCGGACGATCGAACAATTCGTGTGTGGAACGCCAGCACGGGAGAGACGGACGCGGGCCCATTTACCGGTCACACGCATTCGGTCAATTCTGTGGCATTCTCACCAGATGGCCAGCGGATCGTCTCAGGCTCGGACGATCGAACAATTCGTGTGTGGAACGCCAGCACGGGAGAGACGGAGGCGGGCCCATTTACCGGTCACACGCATTCGGTCAAATCTGTGGCATTCTCACCAGATGGCCAGCGGATCGTCTCAGGCTCGGACGATGGAACAATTCGTGTGTGGAACGCCAGCACGGGAGAGACGGACGCGGGCCCATTTACCGGTCACACGGATTGGGTCAATTCTGTGGCATTCTCACCAGATGGCCAGCGGATCGTCTCATGCTCGGACGATCGAACAATTCGTGTGTGGAACGCCAGCACGGGAGAGACGGAGGCGGGCCCATTTACCGGTCACACGCATTGGGTCCATTCTGTGGCATTCTCACCAGATGGCCAGCGGATCGTCTCAGGCTCTTTTGATCGAACAATTCGTGTGTGGAACGCCAGCACAGGAGAGACGGAGGCGGGCCCATTTACCGGTCACACGCATTGGGTCCATTCTGTGGCATTCTCACCTGATGGCCAGCGGATTGTCTCAGGCTCCGGCGATGAAACAATTCGTGTGTGGAACACCAGCACAGGAGAGACGGACGCGGGCCCATTTACCGGTCACACTCGTTCGGTCAATTCTGTGGCATTCTCACCAGATGGCCAGCGGATCATCTCAGGTTCGGGCGATGGAACAATTCGTGTGTGGAACGCCAGCACGGGAGAGACGGACGCGGGCCCATTTACCGGTCACACTGATTTTGTCAATTCTGTGGCATTCTCGCCAGATGGCCGGTGGATCGTCTCAGGCTCTTCCGATGGAACAATTCATATGTTGAACGCTATGATAGAAAGTACCGAAACTAAAAGTCACGTCGACTTCACTAACCACTCCGTCATCAATGAGGAGGGATGGATATGCGGTAGTAAAGGCGAACTCCTAATGTGGATCCCGCAAGTACATAGAACAGGTCTTCATCGCCCGGGTAATATGTGGGTTGCCGGCAAATACGAAACCCGCCTCGATCTGTCGACTTTCGTACATGGGCAGAGTTGGACTACTTGTATTAACACCTAGATAAACCCAAGGATAAACCGCTACAGTAACCCGTTTGTTTCCTTTAGGCGATCTGAACTGTAATGTGACGTGCTTCAGCTGAGAATAGTTTATTGAGGCAGTACACGCTGACAACTCAGTCACAGGCAAGGTGTCGACGCTTTGCCCACCAAGTAACCTGAGTTTGTCGAGCGATCTATTCGACGACTCACAGATTCAATAACTGGACAAAGTAACTGATTCATCACGAGGCCAGCGGCCGTCTCCCACTGCCCCTCATGTGAACCGAATGACAAATAACATGATCAAAAACGCAATCGCGAAGACGGCGACGACGCTCGATATCGTTCAAACACGTCGTTTCGAGTGCCTTCCCGCGATCGTGCACCCGCACCCACACCTGCTTTGCCACCTTCAAGTTCGCACCCACCATCTCCTCCGCGGCGCGCTGCACCCCCTGGCCCGCCCCCAGCGCGCCAGAGAAGTGCTCCGCGTTCCGCCGCATTTGGCCGCCAGCTCCTTCTGCGGCGCCGTGTTATACCGCAGCAGCGCAAACGCAGACTCCGTGTCGTTCTCCGTGTTGCGCGCGCCGGTCGTGGACGCCGTCCGGTCTGGCGGAAGAAAAGCGCGGGACTCGTCGTCGGACGAGCCGAGGAGCAGGGTCCACGTCCGCCGCAGCTGCGGCTGCGAAGGCCTCCGCTGGTGAGGAGACCTGGCGTGATGGGTGAATGTAGTGCAGGGCGCTGGACCGTTAGCGGATTGGGTTTTCGGGTGACAGATGGGGACGGGTGCAGTACGGCAGGAAGAAATAGGTCTAGACGCGAAGGCTCAGGAGCGAACTGCTGTCATAGACAAGGGAATTTGATGAAGGTATTCCAGCATACAGTGGCGACGTACCTCGTCGGCGGATAGCATATAAGCGCCCGGCCGTTCCAGCAGGCCACGAATGCCCGCAAGGCGCTTCCCGAGCTTCCTGTGAATTCAACTGGTCGGTGCTAAAGTACCCTTATGTTGGGTTTCGAGAATGTGGTTAAGAGCACTCACGCTGAAGGTTGAACGTCATTGGCTCCACGTTTGTGACGTTTCCCAGCAATTTTCAGGCGTGCTTCAATTGCTACAAGAAATACGTTGAGTCTCCTTGCGAGGTAAGGGCCTTACTGAACAAGGGAAGCACCTGTGGCGCATCAGGAAAAACCACATCAGATAATCGAGCACAAAATAGTGTAATTGCGTACAATATAGTACAATTCAGCAATTTTTACCCAAAAAACCAGATAGTTTGGTTTGGCAATTTTAGTACGCCGATAAAAGGATGAACCTTAAAACGAGTTTGATAATTCCGTTTATTTGTCGAATTATGTTCATTTGTCTAAATTATGCCGATAATTGGCAACAACCTACTACTGCGAATAAATCTCCCGTTTCCCACATTTCCCATATTATAAGCTCCTCAAAGACAATTTATTCACAGTGTATGTTCATAAACAATGCGACATGTAACTAGTTTTCGGGGACTATGGGTGCTACGTCTGCTACTGTGTCGGTCGGGGCCGTGGTGGCTCCAGCTGCTCGGGGTATCGGGGACTGGATCAATAATATACCTCGTCATCGTCCCAGTCGTCGCTTGCAGCTTGTATTAGCTTCGGTGATGTCGACAGTGGGTGGATGTCTTGTGAAGCGTGTGGCAGCCACACACTGGTTTAGAAAGGCATTAGCTACTAGCATGAGGCGGGCGGGTTCGGACTTACAGTCTGATGACGTGGCAATGGCCGGGGGTAGCGGCGATGACAGGAGCGACGTGCCATAGGGACTTTGTGGCAGAAGGGCTGGCCCGGCGATCAATGTTAGTACTCACAAAACGAAGAAAACTAATTTATCTTTTACTTCGCGGGGGGCCAGCACGTTTGAGCCAGGTCAGACTAACCTTTTGACAGGTCTGCGGTGCGTGATGGGATACACGGGAGAACGGACCGAAGTGTGTGAATTAGAACTCGCCTCCCTTTTGTATAATTTCCCACGGTCCCTTGACTAGCTGACTAAATATAGTCAGCTGGCGCGGGTCGGAAAATGAGTGGACCCGGGTCATGACAACGCTGGGCGTGGTAATGTCGTGGAACCTTGTCATCTGCACGCCTGACCGATTTGCGCGAGGGACGTCCTCGAGGCTCCACATAGATGCCAAGCACGGATGAGAAGGAAAAAAAACCCATATCTGAATAGCAGCAACAGACCTGGGCGTAAGGGACCTGCTCGAGGGTCCAGGACTATGGATTGGTTTGTTGAAGCGCAGGTAAGAGAAAAAAATGGGAAGAAAAAATGGGAAAAAGACGAACGAACATTGAAACAGCGAAGGCGCAGTGGAGAGATGTCATATATGGCGGGCGGAATGCGAAAACAAGGGCGGAACGCGAAACGGCTTCCCACGATAGGCAATCGTTTCGACGCGACTTGTTCGACGCGACTTGCGACTTCTTTGATCGGCTTTGCAAGTGCAGTACTGTACAGTATCATGATTTATGTCCTGTTCCGAAAAATTTGCAGTACAAAGTCCCAATCTGCACGACACTGGCATTCTTCAGCACACCATGCCTACACACCAGTTGTGCACAATATTTGAATAATTTTGTATAATTGATGCCAAAGCGAAAACCGACCATCTAAATTACCATTGATATGACAAATTATGTGTAAATGAGCTAAAAAAAAATGTTTTCTGTCAAATCGGCCCAATTGGCCCAATTGTGCTAAACTTGCCGGATGTAGTTTTTCCTGATGCCGCCCACTGTAGCATTCTCTCCGATTTGAGCCATTGCGTCCAGCTCCGCCCCGTACCTCAGTCGGCCTTGTCGACAGATGTCTAGAGGCCGCACAAGGCGGACGAGGTTAACCCGGTCGTGGACAGCCTGTTCTTTGGCTGCCATTTTGGAGATAAATTATGGGACGTAGAAAGACAGAAGAGGATATCTTGGGTGGGAGTAGCCGCGAGTAAGTAACCGTGCCCTTGACCGTCGCAGTGTCTTCGTTACAGACACAATCTTGCAGTTTCATCAATATCCATCAGCGCTGACTCGGAAGCGCTCACCAGCTTGCGTGATACAGATAAATGGCTTCGGATTAATAAATTAAAACACTCTTAAAGCACGGCACCATGTTCTGTTCTGTCTGCAATTTCGTGACTTCGTACTGACCTTTCAACAACTTGGAATGGGTCATGCATGGCCTCTCCATACTGTCAACATTACAACCCGCCGAGTCAATTGCAGACATCACGGTTATACAGCAGAGACAAGAAAAGAGACAATAAGCGGCCAATGGGCCAATAATTAGGGCAATCTAACTTATAATTTCTCATCGCCATCTTCGAGTTCATTGTTCGAAGGAGGACGCATGTCCAACGCCACATACTCTCCCTTTGCGTCCGCCTTCACAGCTCCAAACCGTCGCTGCACCGTCAGTACACCAATAGCGTACAGGGAAGGGACAGTCTAAATGATTCAAATGCGGCCATCAGTCTACTTTTCCTGGAGCAGGACAAAGGAGACTCACAAATAACAGCGCCGACCACACGTGTGTGGACCGGCCGGCCGGAGATGAGGCCGAGCCACGTCTCGAAAAACGCGAGCAGAATGATTACGCCGCCCAGGCCAGCAACGCACCATGCGCGCCAGTGCGACTCTCTGCCGGGATGCGGCGGACCCAGCTCCAAATCGCGCACTGCACGACGTACAGCAGCACGAGGCCGGCACCTCCCACCTGCTCGAAGAGGAAAAGGACCGGTCGTCAGTACGGGGAAAGCCAGGTGGCATTACATTATCACCTTAGGTGCCATACTCGAACTGTGGTTATGCATGAACATATACGTGAGCGTGCCTCCTGTTATGGACGCGCCGGCTGAATAACGCGCAGTTGAGTGAAGCGCACCTGGGGGAAGGGGAAGAGGCACGAACCGACGCCAAATTGTAGCAGGCGATGCAGCAGGAATGCCCTGGGACTTCGGGTCGCGTTTGCATATCGGGCCATGAGCGCGCCAGACGGTAACATGAGTAAGGACCCCACGATACAGAGCGCGTGCACGAAACTCGCAGAACTGCCGCCGCCACCCTTGTCATCGTCACTTTCACCCCCATCTTCGGCTTTCTCGCAGTCGTGGTCATCCAATCATCTTCGTCCTCGGAATGGAAATGCCCGGGATGTACTGGGGGAGGAGGGGGGACTGGTGGCTCGGCGGGGATGGTAGGGATGCGCGTCACGTTGAGCATGCCATGGCCAATTTTGTGGTGTGTGGTGATATGGGAGCATCCGACTCCGCCGATCCGGGGGCCTGAATGCCCAAATGATGTTCTACATCCCGTCTGCGCGAAACGTCAAGTATAAAAAGCCGCGCATATATGTACAGTACTTACGTTCCGCGTGAACGCCATTTGGGGGTTCTCCATGGTGACCTGCACAGAACGCAATGAAGAAACGGAAACAGTCCGGGGGAGCACGCACATAGGTATCGGTGAGCGAGAGCTTGGCAGCGAACGGAGGGTGCGGATCCGGCGTCGGCATGATTTCGTACAACGCCTTGCGCTGCAAGAGCGTCACGGAGTTATACTCGCCGTCTGCGCCGCGCGAGGGCCACACGACCACCATGGGACTGTCGCCGATGTTACGCCTGAAGCCGCTAACGTGCGTTGGCTGGACGTCAGCGCGACGAAGAGAGGTCGGGTGTAAACGTACATGGCCATCCAGCCTAGCTTCTGGTTGCCCGTGGTGCGCAGGATATCTGGCGCACAAGTCAGTAAACCGCGCGGGCGCATGAGAATAGACCACGTACATCGCGCTGTGCCGCCGTCCACGCTACATTCGATACACATCACCTATCAAAACCATGCGGTCTCACCTCCTGTTCGAGGAAATAAAAACCTCACGCACATCGCTGCATATTGTGTCGTGGGCGGAGCCAGTCGACTGCCTTATTTCCTGCACCGACCGGAGCTGTTGAGAAAGTTGTGCAGCGCGCGGGTTCATAAAAGGCGCACTGAGTCGGACTTGGAGGAGCCGCTCTTGATGATGACGGGGAAAGGAATAGGGCTACTGCCAGCAAGAATTTCATCATCGAATCGAATCGCGAGTATTCATATCAAAGAGCGCAGGGGGCGGATACATCTGCCAGTGCGTTCTCACGGACAGAAAGGGCGCTTAAACTTAGAACACAGCGCTGGTCATGCAACGTCATAAATAATTCGGTCGAGAATTCTCGCGGTCATTCGACTAGTAAAACTAACTTCGCCCTGCTATCAACTTCCCTCTCCCCGTATCCTCTCGAGTAGAGAATGTGGATACAACCGCGAGCACGCGGCGCCCTTGATGCTGATCCCAACCGAAATGTCTGGTATCTCTGCAGGCGTTGGCAGATCCGAGCGCTGCTGCTGCTGCCGCACAGGTGGGGACTTTCCTTGTCGGCCACGCTCCCCACCGGTGGACGGCGTTGATGTCCCATCCGCAGTAACAACGATGGTTTGTCCTCATCCGCCACTTTCAGACGCTTCGTTGTCGTTGTCATCGATGACTGCTGCCGTCAGTCGTCGTCGTCCGCTGCTTCCACCGAAGTTGACACGCCCGAGCACATGGACTGCTGAGGTGATGAAGATGAGGTGATATCCTTGGGGTGACGTCGTTGATGCACATGTTGCCCCCGGATGGACAGCTTCTGAGGTCCATTTTGTTCTTGAGGCATGCCTGGCGCTTGACACCCTGCTTTCCGCTTACTTAGAGGAGGTGCGTCGACAAACTCTTTGGTGTTGGGAGGTGGTGGTGGCGGCTTTCCAAGAAGTGGGTGGCGGGTCAGCGCCTAATTTGGTGTGCCGAAAAACAGTCGGAGAGGGTGGGGACAGAAGAGAAGAGCTTGAAGGCATACCCTAATGAGATCCGCTACCTGTTTCGACTTGGGACTCTCTTGTTCATCAGCTAGATGAGAGATCTCGCTCAAAACCGAGACGAGAGGCGCTGGAATGGTCCAGTTGGTTTGCTGTTCCTTCCTCTAGACGCGGGAAAGAACGAAAAAAAATCTTCCTGTAAGGCCACGGTCCACCGACCTGCTGGCATGTGTGTAATAGAATCTCGCACGACCCACACGCTTGCGCGTCCGACGGAGCTACTTGGATGAAATCCTGCTTAGGGGTGAGCAGGGTGGGTCGCAGTAATCGCGACAGACGCACGAGAAGGATTATGGTCAGCGCGTCCACAACCTGCCGTCACATCGACGCGAGCTCGCTTGACTCTGGGCTCTTCTGGTCACTGCACGCTGCAAGGGCGTCAGCCAGACGAGCGATGAAGAACGCGCGCGAGCCTGGGGCAGCCTTCCGACCGTCATTTTTCGCATGAGAAAGGACGTGCAGTAGAAGCGCAGGAGCTGCGCCAGATCCGCGGCAACTTTTGCGTGGCACAGAAGGTTCGACAGCTTGAGGTACCCGCGGGACTGCTCCAGGCTCTCCGGGTTCCGCCCAGGTGGGAGGTCCTCCCTAGACACTGAGGCGTCACGCGTGAGCAGTAGGAGAACCAACTCGTTCCTGCGTCGCGTTGCCGTCCATCGTTGAACGAGGGCAGGAAGATGAGAATGTCCTCGATGATCTTCGCCGCATCTGCCGTGGAGGATTTGGATACTGCCTGCGAGAGTGTCAGTGCGCAGAAGCATGGAAGGTGAGATCGCGCCAAGTACCTTGATGAGGGTATCTATCAGCGCATCTTCTTGCTCGGCAGCACCGCGCCTTTGGCCCTGCAGCTGCGCGAGGAAGGGCTTCCAGACGTCCTCTGCGAGGAATGCGACGACGAGCGCCTCCGGGCGCTTGCGGATGGTCTTGTCTTCATCTTCCATGGGGTCGTCTGGGGGCACGATTTGGTCGCAGAGGACGCCGAGGGTGACCTTGGAGTCAAGCTCGAGGTGTTGTATGAGCACCATCTTGATCACCGCGACCTCCGCCGGTTCGTCTGCAAAGGTGATAGAACCGTCGACAACAACATTAAAAACGTACAGCAGGGACAAAAGAAGACCAGGCGGGAACGCACCACTCTGCAGCAATTGCACTAAGACGTCCACGTTCCGCTCCAACCATCTAGGCTGCCCCTCAAACGTGTGAACGACGGCCTTATACCCCTCGATTTATATCTGTAAAATATAATAAAAGAGTCAGCTAATGGACGGTGCGTTATGTTGCCCTCACGACGCACATTGGGGTCCTGGTCAAAGATCATACACGGCATTAATAGCGTCTTCCTCGAGATCTGGAAGCGCCTTGAACAACTTGGTGATATTGCTGGCGACCATGCATCTGAGTGACGAATGGTGGGAATGGACCAGCTTTAGTTTTCTCTGCACGGCGGGTGGGTGTATGCGTGAGCGGGAGAACGACGGTGTTTGTTTCGCCAAACAATGGCATCACGCTCTTGTTCGGAGTTCGCAAGTTTCCGATGACCAAAGCCCTAGCCATCTCACCATAGGCCCAGTCCTCATCTGTACGCTGACTTCGTGACTCGCTACAATATCACCGAATTGCCATATCGCACTCATCCCACACGGCTTTAGTCAGCGACCTATTCTCCGTTCATTTCGTAGAATCAGCTACCTCTGCCATCCAAGTTACCAACAGTCCATCGCAATCGGCGATGCGTCCGCACCATCCCCGTCCATCCCCTCGCCTGCAAGAACTTCCTCGTCGTCACTGCCTTCACCACACCAGATGGGACAGCAGCACCGACTGACTACGACCCCGAACTAGAGCAGCCTAGGCAGCAAGTCTTGTGGGCACTTGCGTCTCTCTTCCTTCCTTCACACTCACGCCGACACACGTCTCTGCCTCTACCTGTAGGCCCCAGCACGGGCCCAGGCAGCGCGTGTCAGACTCGCAGGGCCCCGCCATACTCGCTTGCGTTCACCAATTTCCTCGCGTCGTCACCGTCTACGTCCTACATGCCTGACCACATTCGGCACGTCGCCTCTTCCTCCCTCGCTTTCTCTCTGACATTGCCGCCACCTATCTTCCCAAAGACCAATCCCCCATGCTCTCAAGATTCGTTGCTCAATGTGAACACGACAATCTGCTGCGCCGCAGCTCGCCTCTGTCTCGAAGGGTCGCGCGTAAACGGCGACATCATCCACTCCTTGCGATGGGACCTGATAACGACTCGATAGGGTCAGTTTACACCAGCTAACTAGTACTAGTAGAAAATACAGAAGCAGGTTAGTAGATTCCAAATCTACCTACTCGAATATCGGCCTCCGAACCCCGGCCGCATCACCAACCCCTCGCCTGTCGCCTCCGAGTCTAACCGCCTCTCCCCTTCTCGCACGGTGGGTCGAAGACGACCTGGCAACCCGCTCACTGGCACGAGCTTCGACCCGGAAGAGTCAGCTGAGGGCGCGTCGTCGTTGCCCTCGGCCCGCGTGACCGCTCCTTCGGCTTGCTCCCACCTCTCTCCCACCCTCTCCCTTGCTATCGGGGACGATGGAGAAGGGCCTGACAGTGCTAAAGATTGGGACGATTTCCTGATAGAATATGAAATGGACCGTCGACCGCAGGGATGGACACCAAATTTGATTCAGACTAGATGACTCTACCCTTGTACCGATATGTGCATATACAGTGTCCGTAGAAGAGCTACGACTTGGACCTAAGCCATAGCTAGTAAAACTGAAACTATCCATGATATGCTGAGTACGAGAGGTCTGGACCAATAAACAAAAGTCGTCACGTAGATGTACCTTCTGTTTGATTGAAATTATTCTCAGCCTGTCAGACCCTTGACAGCTGTGGGAGCATTCCGAATTCCACAGCGTGAGTCCAAAGTTGCGTTATCCTGTACACCTCGTGGTCACCTAGACGCTCGAACCGCACGCTCACTCTATCCCCCATCACACAAACCTCCAAAAACACTCTTCTACCCAGTATGGCTGCCGCACAACATTTGGAGCACGGGCAAATATCTTCGAATTCGTTCGTAGATGGCCATTATCCCGTGCCTACCGTGCTTACTTGATACTAACCCACCACTCCAGCCAGCGTCCCTCACCATCGCGAAATCCAGGAAGAGGGTGCGTCAATCCCCTTTCTTGTCTTCCGATACTCGGTCAGGAACTGCCCTTGGACAGTCATCGAGACGCCGAGCCGCAGGAAGGCCCATCCCAGTTCCGTGTTGACGTGACGGGTATGCACTCGAATCCTGACCCGTTGATTCCCCGATAGTATTTTAATTTCTTCTTCAGTCCTCCGGGCAGAAAACGTTCCTCGTCTCAAGAATGTTTTTGGCCTAAAGTTCTTTGTTACTGTCACCAGTCAGGCGATAGAAAAGAAGACGCCGAGTGTTCCGGCCAAGAAGCGTACCGCGAGGTGGGGCGAGAGTCTTGGTGCATTGTGAGCCATCCAAGTCCCTCTTTGGACGTCTTCTTCGACTGAGAGTTATGTTCAGCATTCTACAACCGTCTACACCTCTTATACTGCGCCTTTATGCGGAGCGGTTCGCACGTCGAGACATCCTTATCGCGGCGCGTGAGATGATCCCTGTCGAATCCCAAATCGGTTCGTTACTTATTAGACACCTCGCTTGTTCGACTACCTAACATCTCGCGTGATAGACACTTCTTTTGTCCTCACCAATGGCGATGGACAGGGTGGGGAGTCGGTGACGCTTTATTTGACAGTCATCGTGTCACCAAATACAACTTCCGGTACGATCTTGCCCATCAACGCCCCCATTGTCCAATCAAGTACCATCAACGACTCGCATTCTGGAGAAGCTGGGGCCTCTGTGACCCAGGAGTCCATGACTCCTACTCGATCCGCCATCACCACCGGCTCTGAAACACTCTCACCGCCTACCGGTCGCCTTCCCAGTGAGATGAACACCCCTATCCCGTCAGCGTCCGATCGACGGGGATTGTCACCTGTCGAGAGTGCTCTCGATGGCGCCGGCGAAGCTACGGCGACGATGAATCTATCGAATAAATGGGAAGGCACCGTTGGGAGGATCAAGTGGGTGATGGATACTGTGAGCCCGGTTGCAGAAGTGCGTTATGTAGTTCGTCCTTTGTGCCAATCCTTGACCAAGGCGAATTTTGTCTTCAGCTTCACCCGTATGCAAAGATGGCATTTAATCTACTTTTTGCGATCCCCAAGGTGATCTGTTTGCGCAATTGTTGAATTGAGATACTCATGCTATGTTTATTTGGGTGCTAGACCCTCCTAGAACAGTTTCAACGCGACGACAACATCGGAACGTTACTTGACGCCATGCACGATGCGTTTGATTTCGCAAACCAGGAAGACCGTTTCAAAGCGATCGGACGTGATTCGAGGCAGGCACAAATCCTTACGCTCATGTTGCAGCATGTCTGTAATTGCTGTGACTTTATTCGGTCATACGCAAAGGATTCGCAGCTATGTACGTAACCTTTACCCGTTTCAGTGGCCGACGTAAACATGAGGTTTTCAGGGAAGCGAATATTGAAGAATACAGGCAGCCAAGTCGACAAAAAGATCGAGGACTTCCGCACGACCCTTCTCGAACACCGAAAGACTTTCTTGGACGAGGCTAGCATCACGACAGAGATAACCGCACTCCAAATTCTGGACGATGTGGGAATAATTTCGGCCGATGTCGGCAGGATTTCGAGTCAGCTCGACGGGATGTCTACCCAGCTCAAGTGGGTGTCTAGCCAAGTTTCAAATGCCGGTAAGTAGTTCTGATAGCTTGAACGTTATCGATCTGAGGGTTGTCACAGAGCTAGATGCAAAAATCAGAGAAATACCGTACGGGACAGGCTCGCGATTCGCACCCGACAAGGGCTGTCTTACGGGAACTCGCACGGCCTTCCTGGACTTCATTGACAATTGGGTGAACGACCCCGCTTCGGAGCGTTGTCTCGTTCTTTTCGGGCAAGCTGGCACGGGAAAGTCATCGATTGCGCACGAGATCGCACGTCGCTTCCACAAAGTCCATCGGCTTACGTCATCGTTTATCTTTTTACGGACGGAGCAATCCAAACCTCATCACCTCTTCACGACTCTTGCTCGCGATCTCTCCGACCGCTATCCTTCTTTTAAAGCTGCGCTGGGAAGCGTCGTAAAGGACAACTCCTCTCTTCGAGCTGGAACCCGCGACTACGCTACCCTCTTCGAATCCCTTATCCTAGGCCCACTTAAGGATCTGCACATCGTTGGTCCGATTCTTGTCGTAATCGATGCCTTGGACGAAAGTGGGGATGTACCTGGTAAAAACGGTTTACACAAATTTCTTGCCGAAGCCATTTCTAAACTGCCATCGAATTTTCGTGTACTCATCACCTCGCGACCCGAGCACGCCATCGAGTCTGCGTTCGTCGAAGGCGTCAAAATCAAATACATGAATGATACCAAGCTGGCTGCTACGACGCATGACGATATTCTCGCGTTTCTCCGGAACGAGCTTCCCTCAGACGTGTTCAAAACCTATGGCGACGAGCTGACAAAAAGGGCAGAGGGTTCGTTTCAGTGGGCAGCGGTCGCGTGTGGATACATCTCAAATCCTCCCGAGGTCTTTGACTTCAGCAAGATAAATTGTATAAATCATCTTTTGAAACTCACTGCGGATCGCCTTGGACAAGACCCATTGGATGAATTGTACAAAGAAGTCCTTGAAGGATACTTCACTCGCAAGAACTCACGACTACTTTTTCGTTCAGTTGTGGGACAGCTCATTGCTTCATTTGAACCCCTCAGTATCCGCTCCTTAACCAGTCTGCGAAACGCCTCCGACCATTCCTCCGACGGTGATGCCGTATTACTCCGTCGCCTAGGCTCGTTGTTGAGTAATGTCAATTCGTCCGATGAAAACCTTCCTATCGTTCCCCTCCATACATCATTCCGCGATTTCCTCACAAATCAAGAAAAGAGTGGTGATTTTTGGGTCGACCTTCGTGACGCTCACCATGATTTGGCGCATTCCTGTTTCAATCTACTACTCAAAGAGCTCAAATTCAACATCTGCAATCTGGAAACGTCATATCTCGCCAACAAAGATGTCACAGACATCCGCTCCCGCGTCGATAAATACATCCCACCTGCTCTGTCGTACGCGTGTCGTTTCTGGGACGATCATATGGAACATGTTGGTTTCGACACCGATCTGTTTGGAAAACTTGGAGGTTTCTTCGAGCAGAAACTTCTGTTTTGGTTGGAGGCCCTCAGCTTGACGAGCGATATGCGTCTTGCCTCCGCAGCGTGCTTGGCTGCGAAGGTGTGGTTAGCCTCTGATCAAGTCGGTAAAGAAGGTGTACGTACAATTGTTGATTCGACGAGGAAGGCGGACAACTAATAGCTACGATAAACAGGTTTCTCAGGCGGAACTAGAGAAATTGAGGTCGTTGGTCAATGATGCGTCTGTATTTATACGGCATTTCGGGATGGCCATGGCAAAGAGTGCTCCACATGTCTATGTTTCTGCTCTACCGTTTGCGCCGTCTGGTTCTCCTGTCTCTACACGATATTCCAGCTCATTTCCTCGAATATTACGCGTGGAACGTGGGCGAATTTCTCACTGGCCATCATCGGAGATGGTGATTCCAGATTCCGGCGGCAGGGTTTATTCCATTTCGATCTCATCGGACGGCCAGCGCGTCGTCTCAGGCTCTTCCGGTGGGACAATTCGTGTGTGGAACGCCAACACGGGAGAGACGGAGGCGGGCCCATTTACCGGTCACACGTCTTCGGTCAATTCTGTGGCATTCTCGCCAGATGGCCAGCGGATCGTCTCAGGCTCTACCGATCGAACAATTCGTGTGTGGAACGCCAGCACGGGAGAGACGGAGGCGGGCCCATTTACCGGTCACATGCATTCGGTCGACTCTGTGGCATTCTCGCCAGATGGCCTGCGGATCGCCTCAGGCTCTTTCGATGGAACAATTCGTGTGTGGAACGCCAGCACGGGAGAGACGGAGGCGGGCCCATTTACCGGTCACACGTCTTGGGTCAATTCTGTGGCATTCTCGCCAGATGGCCAGCGGATCGTCTCAGGCTCTTTTGATCAAACCATTCGTGTGTGGAACGCCAGCACAGGAGAGACGGACGCGGGCCCATTTACCGGTCACACGTCTTCGGTCAATTCTGTGGTATTCTCGCCAGATGGCCAGCGGATCGTCTCAGGTTCTTTCGATCGAACAATTCGTGTGTGGAGCGCCAGCACGGGAGAGACAGAGGCGGGCCCATTTACTGGTCACGCGGATTCGGTCGATTCTGTGGCATTCTCAGCAGATGGCCAGCGGATCGTCTCAGGCTCGGACGATCGAACAATTCGTGTGTGGAACGCCAGCACGGGAGAGACGGACGCGGGCCCATTTACCGGTCACACGTCTCGGGTCCGTTCTGTGGCATTCTCGCCAGATGGCCATCGCATTATCTCAGGCTCAGACGATCGAACAATTCGTGTGTGGAACGCCAGCGCGGGAGAGACGGACGCGGGCCCATTTACCGGTCACACGAATTGGGTCAAATCTGTGGCATTCTCTCTAGATGGCCAGCGGATCGTCTCAGGCTCGAACGATCGAACAATTCGTGTGTGGAACGCCAGCACGGGAGAGACGGAGGCGGGCCCATTTACTGGTCACGCGGATTCGGTCGATTCTGTGGCATTCTCACCAGATGGCCAGCGGATCGTCTCAGGCTCGCGCGATGGAACACTTCGTGTGTGGGACGCCAGCACGGGAGAGACGGACGCGGACCCATTTACCGGTCACACGGGTTGGGTCAATTCTGTGGCATTCTCACCAGATGGCCAGCGGATCGTCTCAGGCTCGCGCGATGAAACAATTCGTGTGTGGAACGCCAGCACGGGAGAGACGGAGGCGGGCCCATTTACCGGTCACACGCATTCGGTCAATTCTGTGGCATTCTCGCCAGATGGCCAGCGCGTCGTCTCAGGCTCTTACGATGGAACAATTCGTGTGTGGAACGCCAGCACAGGAGAGACGGAGGCGGGCCTATTTACCGGTCACACGGATTCGGTCAATTCTGTGGCATTCTCACCAGATGGCCAGCGGATCGTCTCAGGCTCAAAAGATCGAACAATTCGTGTGTGGAACGCCAGCACGGGAGAGACGGAGGTAGGCCCATTTACTGGCCACACGGATCGGGTCTTTTCTGTGGCATTCTCGCCAGATGGCCAGCGGATCGTCTCAGGCTCGGACGATCGAACAATTCGTGTGTGGGACGCCAGCACGGGAGAGACGGAGGCGGGCCCATTTACCGGTCACACACATTGGGTCAATTCTGTGGCATTCTCGCCAGATGGCCAGCGGATCGTCTCAGGCTCGCACGATGGAACAATTCGTATGTTGAACGCTACGACAGGAAGTACCGAAACTAAAAGCCACGCCGACTTCACTAACCACTCCGTGATAAATGAGGAGGGATGGCTATGCGGTAGTAAAGGCGAACTCCTAATGTGGATCCCGCAAACACATAGAGCAAATCTTCATCGTCCGAGTAATATCTGGGTTGCCGGCGAAAACGAAACCCGCCTCGATCTGTCGACTTTCGTACATGGGCAGAGTTGGACTACTTGTATTAGCACCTAGATAAACCGCTACAGTAACCCGTTTGTTTTCTTTAGGCGATCTGAACTGTAATGTGACGTGCTTCAGCTGAGAATAGTTTATTGAGGCAGTACACGCTGACAACTCAGTCACAGGCAAGGTGTCGACGCTTTGCCCACCAAGTAACATGAATTCGTCGAGCGATAAAATCGCCGACACACACATTCAATAACTGGAAAAGTAACTGATTCATCACGACGCCAGCGGCCGTCTCCCACTACCCCTCATGTGAACCGAATGACAAAGAACATGACCAAAAACGCAATCGTGACGACGACGACGACGTTCGATATCGTTCAGACACGTCGTTACGAGTGCCTTCCCGCGGTGACCGTACACCCGCACCCGCACCTGCTTCGCCACCTTCAAGTTCGCACCCACCATCTCCTCCGCGGCGCGCAGCACCCCCTGGTCCGCCCCCAGCGCGCCGCAGCTGTCCGCCGGCTCCTTCTGCAGCGCCGTGTTATGCTGCAGCAGCGCAGACGCAGACTCCGCGTTGTCCCCCGTGTCGCGCGCGCCGGTTGTGGACGCCGTCCGGTCTGGCGGAAGAAAGGCGCGGGACTCGTCGTCGGCCGAGCCGAGGAGCAGGTCCACGTCCGCCGCAGCTGCGCCTGCGGAGGCCTCCGCATCTTCGGTGATGAGGTGACCTGACGTGATGGGTGAAGGTAGTGCAGGGCGTTGGACCGTCAGCGAATCGGGTTTTCGGGTGACATATGGGGACGGGTGCAGTACGGCAGGAAGGAATAGCTCTCTAGACGCGGCTCAGGAGCGACCTGCTGTCATAGACAAGGGAAAATGATGAAGGTATTCGAGCATACAATGGCGACATACCTCGTTGGCAGATAGCATATAGGCGCCCAGCCTGTCCAGCAAGCCACGAATGCCCGCAAGGCGTTTCCCGAGCTTTCTGCGCATTCAACTGGTCGGTGCCAAAGAACCCTTGTGTTTGGGTTTCGAGAATGTGGTTAAGAGCACTCACACTGAAGGTTGAAGGTCATTGTAGAGCTCCACGTTTGTGAGGTTTCTCAGCAATTTTCAGGTGTGCTTCAATTGCTACAAAAAATACGTTGAGTCTCCTTGCGAGGTAAGAACCTTACTGAACAAGGGAAGCACCTGTAGCACTCTCTCCGATTTGAGCCATTGCGTCCAGCTCCGCCCAGTCGGCCTCGTCGACGGATTTGTCGAGAGGCCGCACAAGGCGGACGAGGTTAACCCGGTCGTGGACAGCCAGTTCTTTGGCTGCCATTTTGGAGATAAATTATGGGACGTAGAAAGAAGAGGATATTTCGGGTGGGAGTAGCTGCGAGTAGGTAGCCGTGCCCTTGACTGTTGTACAAGTCAGACCCCGGGTCACGAGGGCCGTCAGCCGACCCTGAGCCGGGTCATGCAGACCAGTCAGTGGAATAGATAAGATAAAATCATTCGATCTGCGGTGTGGGTGATTGCGACGACATGTCGACGGGAGAACGGAGCGTGTGAAGTTTGCAATTAGGACGCCTCCCTTTGTGTATTCCTACGGTCCCTTGACTAGGTCTGACTAAATGACTAAAATATAGTCACTGCAGCTGGCGCGGGTCGGAAAATGACTGCGTCAGACCCGGGCCATGACAACGCTGTATTTTACAAGGCGAAAACCTGTTTCTTTCTCTCCCGAGGCTCTCTTCGCTCTCTGAACCTCACTCTGAATTGTTTTTTTTTTCTTGTCCGCGTTCTCCGCTATGTAGTCTCTCCGTCTTGTGCTGCCTCCGTCTTGCCTCGTCTCAGCTCTGCCCTTGTCCGTCTACGTCTTCCGTTCGGGTCGGATGCCGGTGCGGTAGTATGGATGTTCTGGTCGGGTTCCAGTGGCACGTCAGGCGCATCAGGATGTCCGAGTGGCAGACAGTTTCCAAGTACATTACTATAAGTACACGGCATGGGGAAGCGCATGTGAGGATTTTCCCAATCCGCGCGTCTCTCGACTAGCATTGCTCTACAAGCCTGCTATGGAGACAAGGTATCTTTGACCCCATACCGGTTGCTTTGGAACGACTCTCTCTAAAGGTCATTGATTAGAGTGGTACTCCTGCAGCGGAAAATATATATTTTGTCTTCTACGCCCCGGCCGTTTTCGCTGCAGATGGATATTAGGTAGGTCAATCGTACAAATAGTGCATACTCGAGCGTATAATAAATACGCTGGATGTCCATCACTCTTACATACACCATTAAAATCGAAACATAGATTAGATGCCGTACCTCGTCTCACCCGTCCACTTCTTGAGACAATAATCGTAGAATCCCCTGCTGTTCCGAGTCCCAGTCGCTGGCTAATGCAGTCTTTCCGCAGTTGTCGCGCGCCTGTGCATCCGCATACCGGTCCAACAACGCGCACACGACGCCAAAATCTCCTTCCTCCGATGTAAGGTGTGACGACGTAGATTTAGATCCGGAGTCGCTTTGGGTATCGACCTCCACGTCATGATCGAGCAGTATCTGGGTAACCCCGCGGTGCCCATTGGCAGATGCGATATCCAATGGAATGTTTCCGCTATTGTCGCGCGCGTGTACATCCGCACCGTGGTCCAACAACAACGACACAACGTCGAGCTCTCCTTCCTCCGAAGCGAGATGTAGTGGGGTAGATCCGCAGTCGTTCTGGGCATTGACCTCCGCATTGTACTCGAGTAGTATTCGAGCAACCTCGACGAGCGTGTTGATCGCTGCCTGGTGCAGTGGGGTGTTACCGCCGTTGTCGCGCGCATCCGCATCCGCACCACGGTCCAACAATAAGCGCACGAGGTGAAGCTCTGCTTCCTCTGATGCGCAGCGTAATGGGGTATATCCTTCGTCGTCCTGGGCGTTGCACTCCGCATTGCGGTCGAGTAGTAACTGAGCAACCCCGAGGTGGCCGTAGGCGGCTGCGTAATGGAGTGGGGTTTTCCCGCTGTTGTCGCGCGTGTCCACGTCCGCGTTGTTGTCCAGTAGTAGCCGTACGACCTCAAGCCCTCCGTCCACTCCTTCCAACGCAAGCGATAACGAGGTACATCCCTCCACATCCCGGGCGCTGACGTCCGCGCTGTGCTGGAGTAGCGTCCGAACAACGTCGAGGTGCCCCTTGAGAGCCGCAGAATGCAGTGCAGTTTGGCCATCTACCCTCTGGGCATTCACGTCCGCGCCGTGGTCGAGCAGCCATTTCGTGGCATCGAGACGCCCGTGTCGCGACGCGACGTGAAGCGGTCTCGCAGAATATGTGCCGGGAGCATTCACGTCAGCGCCATGCGCGAGTAACAACTGGGCGATCCCGATGTGTCCCCCGTGTATCGACGAATGTAATGGAGTGCCGTATTCCCCGCTACAAGCGTTCACGTGCTGAGGATGCTTGGCTACCATGCGTTCTACCAGACCGCCGAATCCGCAATAGGCGGCGAAGTATAAGGGAGCTGCCGAAGGAACCACGGGCGTCGCAGAGTCGTCGGGTACTTCCAATAGATCGTGTAGGCGTTGTATTCGGATCCATGCTGAAAAATGCGGCTTGTCGGCGTCAAAGAAAGAATCAATCGCGTCCTTGATGTCGGTGCGTAATTCCACATTTTCGAACTGCGCGTGCTTGAGCCAGCATTCGGCGGCGTATGGAAGAAGCGGATCGGTTTTGGAACTATCTCCGTCTGTGTGTTCGTCCAGGCGGAGCAAGACGCTGAGACAAGCGTGGACGAGAATCGCGTGGGCAGACTCGAGGGAAATATGGAACTGGGACAGCCCTTTGGTAGTGGAATTCGCGAGGCGATCCGATATAAGGAATTCTTTAACGGAAAAGTGCGAGAATTGAACGACTTGGTCTCCACTGCCGTCGGGGATCACGGACACCAAACTGGAACAGGCTATCAGCACCGCGTCCTTGTGGTCTTCCCAGTGCCAACCCGTGTCCGTCCCTCCGGCCTCGAACTCGATCGCAAGCACCTCTGCGAGTTCCTCGACCCGAAGTGGCCGAGCGGCCACCGTGAGGCATTGCAAAAGTCGATGGGCGGGCCTTCGGTTCGCCTCGCTAATCCCCTTCAGGATGCGCTCGTATGTTTCGTCCAGCGATTCAGGCAGTTCCTCGAGGGCACGACGCAGGTTGGTTGGCCCGGGGATACATTTCCGCAGGACCTCTAGTTGACAGAAAACCCATTGAAACCTATGTAAGAAAGGGCGTAAGAATACAGCCATGATCGATTGGAGATACCCTTACATTCCGTCGGCTTTCTCTGCGAGTTTCTCAATGACCATGTCTTGGTCCTCGATTGACCATTTCTTCATTCTTTTGTTGGAGCGAACGAAAAAGCTAACGTAATCGATAATGTCCTGTTTTTGTCCGCGTTCATCGTGGAGGATTACTTTTTGGGTTGCCAAAGGTTTAAGTACGGTACTGATGTCATATTCTTGACGACTCGTGATACATAGATGCAGATTTGGATGGCGAAGCTCGACGAGTTCTTCGACAAGGTCCAGCACCTTTTCACGTGGCGGTGGCATACCGGAATCCGCGGGACACTCGTCAAGAGCATCCAAAATAAGATAAACTGGCACTTGTCCCGCGATAGAGAGCATGCGCTTGAGACATTGCGCAAGTGACCCGATAGTCGGTCGTTCTGTTCCATTTTGATGTTTCGAGTGTAAGCCGTGAAGAATACCATGCCGTACTCGGAGCACAGCTCGTTCTTCGAGCTCACGTGCTTCGCGCTGTCGCTCGACTAGGCGCGCATCGTCCCGACGGTGAACGTCGAGAGCGCCGCGAGCCGCGCGAAGATCTCTACTTGGATCACGGGAGGCGGAGCGCAGGAAGCGCCCGCTTGGGGTCATCCCCCCGTATCGTACCCCGGAGTATTGGTAACAGGAACGGTTACCGGATTATCGGGACGCCTCACCAGACGCCTCTAGACGCGTACTAGGAGCGTGTCTGTAATACATCTAGAATTGGTCGGATTGACCAGAGAGCTGGACAAGGAGGGATGATAATAAAGCACCGGAGTCCTGTTTTCCTGTGTCCTGGACCCGGAAATCGAAGTAGAAATAGGCCATGTGAGCCGAGCCAGCGTCAGACATGGCTTTGATATCCCGGATGATCACAGAGCTTGTCGTTGGTATAAGTTCAACACGAACGCAACTAGTCAGGGAGCCACACACCATACAACGCTCTTCCCAGAGCCAGCTATGAAACCAGGAGGCCAGGAGGTTGTTAGCGGTAATTAAAACCCAGTGAGCAATGGGACGCGTACGTTTTCCGTGAATCCACAATAAGGAACCAGACGCTTTCCAATCAGCGAAGGTGTTGCTTTGGGTGCACCAGGCTGCAGTACCCTCATGATGGGCTTCGCACGCGGCGTTGTAATTGATGGATGGATCGGCGGGGGGAGACTGGGGAGACATCCACTGGCAACTGCGAAGGTTTATGCGAACATCATTCCCTGTGATAATGCCTAAGCATTCGTGGTCGGCAGGTGTGAGGTTAGGAGGTCACGAACGGTTTAGATCCCCAGGGGGACATCCGCGCGGGGAGAAGGACCGCTGGCTTCGCAGACAAAATCACACTCACCAAGCCACCGGACGGCGACAACCACCCCCTATGGCTGGCTGCGACGGAATGCGAGAGGGACGATAGGGGGAAAAAGACGAAGAAGGCACTCTTCACAAGGCGCACCACGTCCACGGCATTCCAGGTCGCGGTCGACCACGCCTTCACGGGCTCGTACTCCACCCGCTTCAGGCCGGCAGACCCCCCGGAAACACGTCGATGCCCGTGCGGGGAACCACTACGCTCCAGCGTTCACACGCTATACCACTGCCAGCGCTACTACTTCGAGCGGCACGCCTTCGGAGTGGTCAAGTACGGCCGCATCATTCCCTACAACAAACTCCTATCTTCCCACAAGAAAAACGCCCTCCGTTTCCTGACTTTCCTACAGGAAACCCGTGCTCTTTCCAGGCCCGAAACCGGCCCATACGACTACGTGCCACCCGAACCCGATTGAAGGCGACACGCAACATATCACGAAGCTCTAGGCGTCTGACGCCAGGTGTCAACCACTCCGCATTATTGCTAACGAATAGGCACAACCGGTTGGGAAGCCTGATGGACGCGAGCCTAACGGCTTGCAAACTTCTAGTATCATCACGTAGTACAAAGCTCCCTAAATGTAGTCTCGGCTATGACCGGTCTGTACCCATGGTACGCATCCCGGGATATAAATGGTTCAAAAAAAAAAAAAAAAAAAAAAAAAAAAAAAAAAAAAGAACGGTTTAGATCGCTGACTTGATTCGTGATATGCTGAATCGCCATTCTTGTCTCCTTTCCATCTAGCCGAGTAAAAGGGTCAAAATGTGATGGGCTAGCTAAGCAGGTAAACCTCACCTTCAACGATTGAACTGAGATCCGAGTCGAAGTCATGTAGTGTGTCCCCAATGTCTTGCAGCTTGTCATTGGTACCTTGTAATTTCAGATCAACGGTCTGTATTCCCTGGTCGAGCTCCTCCAAGTTCTTCTGCACACCCTTCACTCCGTTGTCAATTCCGCGAGTGATCTTCAGGTTTTCTGCTGCCGCCATCAGAACTTCCTCTTGCGTCAATCTGTCCAGGCTCTGTACGGCATCCTCCACTGGCGTCCCTCTCAATCCTAATAGCCTCTTGATATACTTCTCTGGACAAAGGTCGATTTCTGAAGGATTATCAACAGGAAAAGACATACTCGAACGCCTCTCCCCGATCTCCTTCGTTACTATCCCAAGGATCGAGAGTACCTCAGCCGTGATCTTGACAAGGATGTCTGTGAAGGCCTGGGTCGGTTGAATGTTTACGTATATCTCGAGCCGTCTGAAAAAGCTCTCGATGCTGCCAAAGAGGTCGACGAGAGCATGTTGGCCAGCACGGACATCCTTGATGGCCTAAGAGGTTTATGTGTTAGTACGAAGGTCCACATGCTGGGCCAAGGAGGACGCTCACCTGGAGGAGGACACCAATTCCGGTAAATATCACGGTCGCAGGTGGGAATGCCTATGTCAAACACGTCGTCAGAGGGCAAGATCTCGAGCGGGCATAATTTTCGCGTAATTACCAGCCCAACTGCGTTGCCGATGGTCTCAGAGAATGCGTGCAAGACGTTGACGGTTGGATCCAGCCACTTTGTCAACTTTTCATCTGCGCTTTGGGATCGTTGGACTTGAGCTCGGAGGACGGCGAGAATGGCGCCTGGATTGTCGCAGGATTTCAGCTGGGCAGCCAATTGAAGGGATGCGTGGCGATGTCTTTCTTTTTTGTCCGCTTTTCGTACTCCTTCACAGCGACTCGGAAGATTGCCTCAGAGGGGGAGGAAGGGTGAACTTGAACTCGGGACATGGTGCTTGTAGAAGGGGTCCGCTACGATACCGAGGGGTTATATTAGGGAGATCGCACATGAAGAGAAGGGCACCCTATTGTGTGGGTGCCAGTCAAGGTCATGCACGGCACCTTGCAGACACAACACAGACGGACGACTGTGCTGTCTTGTACATGTGCTAGTGTAAGTTACATTCCGTGACAGATAGCCGCCGAGGTATCGTCATGGTGCCGGCGACCATGTCAAATATGCCAGACGCGAGATAAAATTCTGCACAAAGTGAAATAGACAGCAAGAAATACGTGACACCCAGATACATTGGTTAGGACAGACGCAAGCGTTCTCGGAAGTGCTGAAGGATCGACGCGCGCTGTGGGTACGCACTGGCAGTGATTAGCCCACTACCCTATATGGAAGCGACTCGGAATCGATGTTGAGAGGCCGCAGAAGGCGGACGAGGTTAACCTGGTTGTGGACAACCTGTCCTTTAGCTGCCATTTTGGAGATGAATTATGGGACGTAGAAAGACAGAAGAGGTCATCTTGGGTGGGAATAGCTGCGAGTAGGTAACCGTGCCCTTGACCGTCGCAGTACTAGTGGTTTCTGCGTAACGTGATCACAAATGCAAGCACAAATGTCCGAATTATCTTCGTTACGGACACAATCTTGCAGTTTCATCAATTTCATCCATCAGCGCCGAAGCGCTCAGCAGCATGCGTGATACAGATAAATGGCTTCGGATTAATAAATTAAAACACTCTTAAAGCACGGCACCATGTTCTGTTCTGTCTGCAATTTCGTGACTTCGTACTGACCTTTCGACAACTTGGAATGGGTCATGCATGCCTCTCCATACTGTCGACATTACAACCCGCCGAGTCAATTGCAGACATCACGGTTATACAGCAGAGACAAGAAAAGAGACAATAAGCGGCCAATGGGCCAATAATTAGGGCAATCTAACTTATAATTTCTCATCGCCATCTTCGAGTTCATTGTTCGTTCGAAGGAGGACGCATGTCCAAGGCCACATACTCTCCTTTTGCGTCCGCCTTCACAGCTCCAAACCGTCGCTGCACCGTCAGCACACCAATAGCACACCAATAGCGTACAGGGAAGGGACAGTCTAAATGATTCAAATGCGGCCATCAGTCTACTTTTCCTGGAGCAGGACAAAGGAGACTCACAAATAACAGCGCCGACCACACGTGTGTGGACCGGCCGGCCGGAGATGAGGCCGAGCCACGTCTCGAAAAACGCAAGCAGAATGATTACGCCGCCCAGGCCAGCAACGCACCATGCACGCCAGTGCGACTCTCTGCCGGGATGCGGTGGACCCAGCTCCAAATCGCGCACTGCACGACGTACAGCAGCACGAGGCCGGCACCTCCCACCTGCTCGAAGAGGAAAAGGACCGGTCGTCAGTACGGGGAAAGCCAGGTGGCATTACATTATCACCTTAGGTGCCATACTCGAACTGTGGTTATGCATGAACATATACGTGAGCGTGCCTCCTGTTATGGACGCGCCGGCTGAATAACGCGCAGTGGAGTGAAGCGCACCTGGGGGAAGGGGAAGAGGCACGAACCGACGCCAAATTGTAGCAGGCGATGCAGCAGGAACGCCCTGGGACTTCGGGTCGCGTTTGCATATCGGGCCATGAGCGCGCCAGACGGTAACATGAGTAAGGACCCCACGATACAGAGCGCGCCGTGCACGAAACTCGCAGAACTGCCGCTGCCACCCTCGTCATCGTCACTTCCACCCTCATCTTCGGCTTTCTTGCAGTCGTGGTCATCCAATCATCTTTGTCTTCGGAACGGGAATGCCCGGGATGTACTGGGGGAGAGGACTGGGACTGGTGGCTCGGCGGGGATGGTAGGGATGCGCATCACGTTGAGCCATGGCCAATTTTGTGGTGTGTGGTGATATGGGAGCATCCGAGTCCGCCGACCCGGGGGCCTGAATGCCCAAATGATGTTCTACATCCCGTCTGCGCGAAACGTCAAGCATAAAAAGCCGCGCATATATGTACAGTACTTACTTCCGCGTGAACGCTATTTGGGGGTTCTGCACGGTGACCTGCACAGAACGCAATGAAGAAATGGAAACAGTCTGGGGGAGCACGCACATAGGTATCGGTGAGTGAGAGCTTGGCAGCGAACGGAGGGTGCGGATCCGGCGTCGGCATGATTTCGTACAACGCCTTGCGCTGCAAGAGCGCCACGGAGTCATACTCGCCGTCTGCGCCGCGCGAGGGCCACACGACCACCATGGGACTGTCGCCCATGTTACGCCTGAAGTTGCTAACGTGCGTTGGCTGGACGTCAGCGCGACGGAGGGAGGTCGGGTGTAAACGTACATGGCCATCCAGCCTAGCTTCTGGTTGCCCGTGGTGCGCAGGATATCTGGCGCACGAGTCAGTAAACCGCGCGGGCGCATGAGAATAGACCACGTACATCGCTCTGTGCCGCCGTCCACGCTACATTCGATACGCATCACCTATCAAAACCATACGGCCTCACCTCCTGTTCGAGGAAATAAAAACCCCACGCACATCGCTGCATATTGTGTCGTGGGCGGAGCCAGTCGACTCAGGCTGCCTTATTTCCTGCACCGACCGGAGCTGTTGAAAAAGTTGTGCAGCGCGCGGGTTCATAAAAGGCGCACTGAGTCGGACTTGGAGGAGCCGCTCTTGACGGTGACGGGGAAAGGAAGACGGCTACTGCCAGCAAGAATTCCATCATCGAATCGAATCGCAAGTATCATATCAAAGAGCGCAGGGAGTGGATAGCATCTGCCAGTGCGCTCTCACGGACAGACAGGGCGCTTACACTTAGAACACAGCGCTGGTCATGTAACGTCATAAATAATTCGGTCGAGAATTCTCGCGGTCATTCGACTAGTAAAACTAACTTCGCCCTGCTATCAAGTTCCCTCTCCCCGTATCCTCTCGAGTAGAGAATGTGGATACAACCGCGAGCACCCGGCGCCCTTGATGCTGATCCCAACCGAAATGTCTGGTATCTCTGCAGGCGTTGATCCGAGCGCTGCTGCTGCTGCTGCCGCACAGGTGGGGACTTTCCTTGTCGGCAACGCCCCCCACCGGTGGTCGGCGTTGATGTCCCATCCGCAGTAACAACGATGGTTTGTCCTCGTCCGCCACTTTCAGACGCTTCGTTGTCGTTGTCGTCCATGACTGCTGTCGTCAGTCGCCGTCGTCCGCTGCTTCCACCGGAGTCGACACGCCCGAGCACATGGACTGCTGAGGGGATGAAGATGAGGTGATATCCTTGGGGTGACGTCGTTGATGCACATGTTGCCCCCGGATGGACAGTTTCTGAGTCCCGTTTTGTTCTTGAGGCATGCCTGGTGCTTGACCCCCTGCTTTCCGCTTACTTAGAAGAGGTGCGTCGACAAACTCTTTGGTGTTGGGAGGTGGTGATGGTGGCGGTTTTTCAAGAAGTGGGTGGCGGGTCAGCGCCTAATTTGGTGTGCCGAAAAATAAGGTAACAGTCGGAGAGGGTGAGGACAGAAGAGAAGAGCTTGAAGGCATACCCTAATGAGATCCGCTACCTGTTTCGACTCGGGACTCTTGTTCATCAGCTAGATGAGAGGTCTCGCTCAAAACCGAGACGAGAGGCGATGGAATGGTCCAGTTGGTTTGCTGTTCCTTCCTCTAGGCGCGGGAAAGAATGAAAAAAATAAAGGTCAATCTTCCCGCAAGGTCACGGTCCACCAACCTGCCGGCATGTGTGTAATAGAATTTCGCACGACCCCGACGCTTGCGCGTCCGACGGGGCTACTTGGATGAAAAACTGCTTAGGGATGAGCAGGGTGGGTCGCAGTAATCGCGACAGATGCACGGGAAGGATTATCGTCAGCACGTCCACGACCTGCCGTCGCATCGACGCGAGCTCACTCGACTCTGGGCTCTTCCGGTGACTGCACGCTGCAAGGGCGCCAGCCAGACGGGCAATGAAGAACGTGCACGAGTCCTGGGGCAGCCTTCCGAGCGTCATTTTTCCCATGAGAGAGGACGTGCAGTAGAAGCGCAGAAGCTGCGCCAGATCCGCGGCGCCTTTTGCGTGGCACAAAAGTCCGACAGCTTGAGGTACCCGCGGAACTGCTCCAGGCTACCGGGTTCCGCGCGGGCGGGAGGTCCTCCCTGGGCGCTGAGGCGGCGCCCGTGAGCAGTAGGAAGACCAGCTCGTTCCCGCGCCGCATTTCCGGCCGTCGTTGAACGAGGGCAGGAAGACGAGAATGTCCTCGATGATCTTCGCCGCGTCCGCAGTGGAGGATGTGGATACTGCCTACGAGAGTGTCAGTGCGCAGAAGCATGGAAGGTGAGATCGCACCAGGTACCTTGATGAGGGTATCTATCAGCGCATCTTCTTGCTCGGCAACACCGCGCCTTTGGCCGTGCAGCTGCGCGAGGAGGGGCTTCCGGGGTCCTGTGCGAGGAACGCGACGACGAGCACCTCCGGGCGCTCGCGGATGGTCTTGTCTTCAACTTCCATGGGGTCGTCCAGGAGCACGATTTGGTCGCAGAGGATGCCGAGGGTGACCTTGGAGTCAAGCTCAAGGTGTTGTATGAGCACCATCTTGATCACCGCGACCTCCTCCGGTTCGTCTGCAAAGGTGATAAAACCGTCGACAACAACATTAAAAACGTACAGCGGGGATAGAAGAAGACCACGCAGGAACGCACCGCTCTGCAGCAATTGCACCAAGACGTCCACGTTCCGCTCCAACCATCTAGGCTGCTCCTCGGACATGCGAACGATAGCCTTATACCCCTCGATTCATATCTGTAAAATAATAAAAGAGTCAGCTGATGGACGGTGCGTTATGTTGCCCTCACGACGCACATCAGGGTCCTGTTCAAAGGTCATACACGGACCGAATAGCGTCTTCCTCAAGATCTGGGAACGCCTTGAAAAACTTGGTGATATTGCTAGCAACCATGCATCTGAGCGACGAATGGTGGGAATGGGCCAGCTTAAGTTTTCTCTGCACGGCGGGTGGGTGTATGCGTGAGCGGGAGAGAAGGAACGCACGACGGTGTTTGTTTCGCCAAACAATTGTGACGAGTTCGCAAGTTTCTCGCAAGTTTCTGATGACCAAAGCCCTAGCCATCTCACCATAGGCCCAGTCCTCATCTGTACTACAATATCACCGATTGCCATACCGCACTCATCCCACGTTCCAAGTCAGCAACCTATTATTCTTTGTTCATTTCGTAGATTCTGGCACCCAAATCGCTAACAGTCCATCACGATCTGCGATGTACCTACATCATTCCCGTCCATCCCCTCGCCTGCGAGAGCGTCCTCGTCGTCATCGCCTTCGCCACACCAGATGGCGCAGCAGCTCCAACTTACTACGACCCTAAACTGCTGCAGCCTGGGTAGTAAGTCCCGTGGGCTCCCCCCCTTTACTTGCGTCTCTCTTCCTTCCTTCACGCTCACGCATCCCGTCTCCGCCTCCATCTGTGGGCCCGTGCTGGGGCCCAGGCGGCGCGCGTCAGACTCGTAGGGCCCCGCAGTCATACTCGCTTGGATTAACTCATTTCCTCGCGTCGTCACGGTCTGCGTCCTGCATGCCTGACCACATTTGGCCCATCGCCTCTTCCTCCCTCGCTTTCTCCCACATCCTGGACATTGCCGCCCCCTATCTTCCCAGACACCAATCCCCCATGTCCTCAAGTCCCGCTGTCCCCCCCCTCGGCCGCCGTATCACAGGACTTCAGCATTGCCTAGCTTGCCTCACCCCGCCGATTCATTTTTGGTAATAAACAAGAACGGGCTGCCTCCTCTTGTTTTTTTCTTCCTCGCAACGCGAGAAGCATATACACAGACCACTCCTACACATGTCCTCGCTCAGGCCTCGCTTTAGCCCAAGTCCTGGCCCCTCCTTGTGCAAGGCCAGAATGGAAGGAACCCCAGCGCACGCTCGTCCATGGGCCCCGCCGCCCGCCCTTCGGCAGCTGCAGCGCCACCTTTCAAACCACAGAAGGTGACCTGACTTTTTTCCTCCCACACAATCTGATCCCCCCCTATCTGTTTTCTCAACCTGACTCTCTTTTCGCAGCGGATGCTATCGACCGGTGGTTTGAGAACTTTCATCATTACGAAGTTACCCTGGTGGGTATCATTGGTTTTGATCTTCATCGTCTTCTCACATATTGTTCTCCAAATCGGGGTCTCAAGAAATGGCTGCTGCCTCTCTCGACGTCAATTTTAAGGAGGAGCTGAGTTCCATCGAGCGATGTGAGCAATTCGATACTCTTTCCATTATGATGATCTCACTTTCCCCTAGGGTTCAAGGTTCTCTCCGAAGCAGACAGTCTTTTACAACATTCTACTCAAGTACAGATCCGCTTCTTCATCACCGTCCTGCAACAAATGGCCAGGGTCGACCCCATGACTGCTCTTCTGAGCCCGGCTGTCAGGGGTTCTATGCAGAGCCAGATGGAAGCCAAGCGTGCAAGTATAAATCTCAAATCGCCCGGACTCAAGTCTACCATGTTCGGTTCCCCATCCGCCCGCACCTTCAATACCAGCGCCACGAATCGCCAATCACTCGCCTTCGACTCCTCTTCCTCTCCTCTCCAGATGCCGCCAATACCGTTGGCAACCCAAGCGACGCCGTCGCCACACTCGCCCAACAGCGCGCTGAACTCAACGCCGCCGGAAAAGCCGCACATCGAATTTCTGCGCCGGCGCTCGCCTCGAGCGGAGAGCGTGGCACTTGGGCTGGGGTCCTGGCCAGGTCGCGGAGCGGGACAACTCCCCCACACAAGATATATCCATGGAGCCCAGGTCGTCCCGTCCGCAGAGTACCGACTTCTCTGGCCTCTCCGGTGGCTCTGCCTTCCGCTCCCCGCGCGCCGATGGCGGCACCGCTCCCGGTGGTCTCGACGGGCTTTCCCCTGCCGTCGGCGACAGCTGGGCCAGCATGGTGAACATGCCGCTTCTCCCTATGTTCGAGAAGACGTCTTCCAACAACAGCAACAACGGTCAAACAGTCTCTACAACGGACGTGATAGGTAATAGAGCACAGACACTTTACTTCCTCTATATCTGCTGCATAGTCGTGTTAGTTTTGTCAGCACCTGGCTGGACGAGCGTTTAGCGTGGTGATGTTGGCGGCTGGTCGATAGGGCCGCGTACCATCGTTGGCCCCAGTGGTGACCCTCGGAATCTGAGCTATCGCCATTTGAACTTCCTCCTGTATCAGGCTCAGGCTACAGAGCCTTTTAGCACGTTCTCAATATATGTCCTCCCAAGTAGTTTCCTCGCAAATAACTCTGAAGAAACGTGAGTGGTAAAGTGTGGAGTTTCTCTCGTCCATATAACTCACTCGCTCGTCGTCGTTTGACTTCTTTCGTCGCAATGGAGAGGATAGAGAGCAACACAATCACGATCTTTACGAGCGCCTCTGCCATTTCCGTGGTTAGGGAAGAGTATAAACATCAAGTCGCTTGAAAAAGCCCTCGAGACGCTCAAAAAGGTCAATGATAGAACCTTGGCTTGCTCTGACACCCTTCGCCGTCTATACGATTTCAGCGTTAGAGGGGGTTCACGGAAGGAAAGGATAGCAAGAGCACGGGGAGCGATGAGGACGCCAGTTCCAGTGAGGATTACTTTCGCGAGCCTGAGAGGGAACGCCTTCAAAATCGACTTCACTTCGAGTTACTATATTATGAATTAAATTCGTGATATGTAAGTACTAGGTTAACACCAAGAGTCTCCGAAAACGTGTGCAGTACATGAACCAATGGATCGATCCACTTCATCAACTCCCGATCGCCAGATCGCTCAAAGGCCTTGGATTTGATCCCGAAGGGTCAAGACAACATCGACCGATTCGCAGGTTCGCAGCTCATCGGCGAGCTCGTGGGCAAGAAGATCTTTCCCGGTCTTCTCCTTGTACTGGGCCAATGCAGCATTGAGCGCCGATTTGAAGTTTGAGGACGGGGTAGCGTTTGGAAAGGCGAAGACATGGTGCTGGAGGATCGTTGAGGAAGATAGTAGAGGTGCGATAGCTTGAGTGCGTGGCTAGTCGAAGGGGACTCGGAAGCATGAAGGACACGAGGTAACATCCCTTAGTTGAGAAGATTCCCACCGCCAATGGATCATGTGTCCATGCATACGGCAGAAAGGTAGGAAATAAGGATAGTTTACGATTATCTCCGATTCTACAGTGTGACCAGCCAACCCTGAATGTGAAATGAAAAGGTAATACGATGATGCGAGACGAGACGAAGCGATTGTTGGAAAGTATACGAAGAGGAGCCCAGGCAAGGTATCCGGGCCGACATGAGGCCGAGCCACCTCTGGTACACCGCCAGCAACACTCTGTGCATGCGGGTGCGGCTCCGCCTTGGGGTAGATCATCATAGGTATCACTTCGTTTGCCGCTGTCCCACCAGATGCATTGCCATCCATGAATAGATACGCGAGCGTGCCTCCCGCGATGAACCTGCCAGCTAAATGACATATAGTGCACGGCGTAGTGAGCGCGGCACGAACAATGAGAAGAGGCACGAACCGAGGCGAAGCTGCAACAGACGGTGTAGCTGGAACGCCCTGGACCCGTCACCTTTGCGTATTGGACCATGAGCACCCCAGGCGGTATGGCGAGTAAGAACCCCGCCATGCAGAACGCGCCGTGCATGAGGCTCGCAAGGCCGCCGCGCCGCTCGCTCCCGCCATTGGTTTCGCCCTCGCGTTCGCGTTCTGCTTTCTCACTGCTTTCTTCGGGTCCCACTGCGGTCTCGGGTGCTGAGCTCTCAGCCGGGGTGGAAAGAGGGGATAACGGACGGGGCACCGACTCAGCGGGCGCGGGCGCGGTGCGCGTCAGGTTGAGCGTACCGCGGCCGATCCTTGGATCGAGATGTGTGCGTCCGCACCGACAGACCCCGGTGAGGTATGGCTGAAAGCCCAGATGATGTTCTGCGTACCGTCCTTCGGGGCCTGCAGTATCGATCCGACCCATCAGTCCACCAAAAAATCCCCCAAAAAATACACCCAGAACAAGAAAACCAGGCTTCTACTCACCCGACGGATGAATGCTATCTGAGGGTGCTTCCCGGCGACCTGCACAGAACGCACAGGGTCACGAAAATCAGATAAAAACGACCAGGGGAGACGCACCGATGTATCGAAGAGCGAGAGCTTGGCTGCCAACGGCGGGTTCGGGTCCGGCGTCGGCATGGTCTCGTAAGGCAACTTGCGCTGCGAGAGCGTCACGGAACCAAAGGCGCCGTGTCCACATCGCGCGAAGGCCATACGATCACCATGGGGCTGTCGGCCATGTTACGCTCAAAGCCGCTGCGGAGGCCGTCAGCGCCAGCCGAGTTCTTGAAAGAGTAGGGTCGCGTGTACAACATGTATGGCCATCCAGCCCAGCCTCTGCTCGCCCGTGCTGCGCAGGACATCTGTTATCGCCCATGTAGGGCGCAAGTCAACAACACTCGGTCGTTTGGATGCAGCAAAGGCATGGCACTTACATCGTGCTGTTGCGCCGTTCACGTCACACTCGATACACACCACCTAGCAATACAGTGAAGGACCGTCTCGTCTCCTGATGAAAAGAAACTATTCAAGCACACTGGCATCACTGCACAGAGAGTCATGAGTAGAGCCAAATCATTGCTTTTTTTGCTGCAAAGCGGCGGCGGTTGAGGAGTTGTGCAACGTGCAGGAGGGAGGATAAAAGGCGTATCGGATGGGAGGAGACGGTTTACTCTACTCTTGAGTCTGGACATGCTTGACAGGCGATGCGGCGAAGAGGGCCGCTGTCAGTAAAAGTCTCGTCGTATCGCCACTGGATATCCTCATCGAAACGGCCGAAGAATGAGAGGCGTTTGCACACTCTCATGGGTTTACGTGGAGACGCGGGATTGCGGACTCCGGTCGCCGCTAACAAACGAGCGCCAATTCTATGTCTGGGACAGAGCCTGCTGTTCATTCGAGGTACATTTTAAACGTGAATTGGTAGACAAAAAGTCGTCACGTAGATTTATCGCAACCAAGAGTGCAACCCTCCTTTCCAGTCCCCGATTGAAGTCATTCGCCTGCTGTGGGAGCATTGGGAATTCCACAGCAAGTCGCGCGTTATCGCCTCATCACCTAGACGCTCGAACCGCACGCTCACTCTATCCCCCCTCACACTAACCTCCAAAACACTCCTCTATCCAGCATGGCCGCCGCACGAGATTTGGAGCACGGCCAAATGTCTTCGACTTCGTGCGTAGATGGCCATTATCCCCTACTTACTTGATACTAACCCACCACTTCAGCCGGCGTCCATCACCATCGCGAAATCCAGGAAAAGGGTACGTCAATCCCCTTTCTTCTCTTCCGATACTCAGCCAAGAGCCACCCTTGGACAGTCCTCGAGATGCCGAGCCGCAGGGAGGCCCATCCCAGTTCCGTGTTGACGTGACGGGTATGCACTCGAATCCGACCCGTTGATTCCCCGATAGTATTTTAATTCCTTCTCTAGTCCTCCGAGCACACAATGTTCCTCGCCTCAAGAATGTTTTTGGCCTAAAGTTCTTTGTTACTGTCGCCAGTCAGGCGATAGAAAAGAAGACACCAAGTGTTCCGGCCAAGAGGCGGACCGCGAGGTGGGGCGAGAGTCTCGATGCCTTGTGAGCCATCCAAGTCTCTTTTTGGTCCTCTTCTTCGGCTGAGAGTTCTGTTCAGCATTCTACAACCGTCTACACCTCTTATATTGCGTCTTTATGCGGAGCGGTTCGCACGTCGAGACATCCTCGTCGGAGCACATGAGATGATACCTGTCGAATCCCAAACCGGTTCGTTTCTCATTAGAAACCTCGTTTGTTCGACACCTAACATCTCGGGCGATAGACACACCTTTTGTCCTCACCAATGGCGATGGACAGGGTGGAGAGTCGGTGACGCTTTACTTGACAGTCAGTGTGTCACCGAGCACAACTTCCGATCCGATCTTGCCCACCAACGCCCCCATTATCCGATCAACCACAATCGACGACTCGCCTTCTGGAGAGGCTGAGGAGCCCTCTGTGGCCCAGGAGTCCACGAATCCCACACCATCCACCATCACCACCGGCCCTGAAACTCTCTCACCTCCTACAGATCGCCTTCCCAGCAGCGAGATGAGCACCCCAATCCTGCCAGCGGCAGATCGACGGGGGATGTTACCTGCCGTGAGTGCTCTCCATGGCGCCGGCGAAGCTATGGCGACAATCGATTTCTCGAATAAATGGGAAGGTGCTCTTGGGAGGATCAAGTGGGTGATGGATACTGTGAGCCCGGTTGCAGAAGTGCGTTATATCGTCCGTCCTTTTTCCAATCCTTGACCAGGCCGAATTTTGTGTTCAGCTTCACCCGTACGCAAAGATGGCATATGGTCTACTTTTTGCGATCCCCAAGGTGATCTGTTTGCGTTATTCTTGGCCTGAAATACTCATGCAATGTTTATTCGGGTGCTAGACCCTCCTAGAACAGTTTCAACGCGACGACAACATCGGAACGTTACTTGTGGCCATGCACGATGCGTTTGATTTCGCAAACCAGGAAGACCGTTTCAAAGCGATCGGACGTGATTCGAGGCAGGCACAAATCCTTACGCTCATGTTGCAGCATGTCTGTAATTGCTGTGACTTTATTCGGTCATACGCGAAGGATTCACAGCTATGTACGTAACCTTTACCCATTTCAGTGGCCGACGTAAACATAAGGTTTTCAGGGAAACGAATATTGAAGAATACGGGCAGCCAAGTCGACAAAAAGATCGAGGATTTCCGCGCGACCCTTCTCGAACACCGAAAGGCTTTCTTGGACGAGGCTAATATCACGACAGAGATAACCGCACTCCAAATTCTGGACGATGTGGGAATAATTTCGGCCGATGTCGGCAGGATTTCGAGTCAGCTCGACGGGATGGTTACCCAGCTGAAGTGGGTGTCTAGCCAAGTGTCAGATGCCGGTACGTAGTTCTGATAGCTTGAACGATATCGATCTGACAATCGTTATAGAGCTGGATAGAAAAATCGGAGAAATCCCATATGGGACAGGTTCACGATTCACGCCTGGCAAGGGCTGTCTTACGGGAACACGCACGGCGTTTCTGGACTTCATCGTGAATTGGGTGAACGACCCCGCCTCGGAGCGTTGTCTCGTTCTTTTCGGGCAAGCTGGCACAGGAAAGTCATCGATTGCGCACGAGATCGCACGTCGCTTCCACAAAATCCATCGTCTTACGTCATCGTTTATCTTTTTACGGAAGGAGCAATCGAAACGGGAGGCTTATCACCTCTTCACGACTCTTGCTCGCGATCTCTCCGACCGCTATCCTTCGTTTAAAGCTGCCCTGGGAAGCGTCGTAAAGGACAACTCCTCTCTTCGAGCTGGAACCCGTGACTACGATACCCTCTTCGAATCCCTTATCCTGGGCCCACTTAAGGATCTGCACATTGTTGGTCCTATTCTTGTCGTAATCGATGCCTTGGATGAAAGTGGGGATGTAACTAGTGAAAACGGTTTACACAAATTTCTTGCCGAAGCCATTTCTAAACTGCCATCAAATTTTCGTGTGCTCATCACCTCACGACCCGAGCACCCCATCGAGTCTGCGTTCGTCGAAGGCGTCAAAATCAAATACATGAACGATACAAAGCTGGCTGCTACGACGCATGACGATATTCTCGCGTTTCTCCAGAACGAGCTTCCCTCAGACGTGTTCAAAACCTATGGCGACGAGCTGACAAAAAGGGCGGAGGGTTCGTTTCAGTGGGCAGCAGTCGCATGTGGATACATCTTAAATCCTCCCGAGGTCTTTGACTTCAGCGGGATAAATTGTATAAATCACCTGTTGAAACTCACTGCGGATCACCTTGGACAAGACCCATTGGACGAATTGTACAAAGAAGTCCTTGAAGGATACTTCACTCGCAAGAACTCACGGCTACTTTTTCGTTCAGTTGTGGGACAGCTCATTGCCTCATTCGAACCCCTCAGTATCCGCTCCTTAGCCAGTCTCCGAAACGCCTCCGACCATTCCTCCGACGGTGATGCCGTACTACTCCGTCGCCTAGGCTCGTTGTTGAGTAATGTCAATTCTTCCGATGAAAACCTTCCTATCGTTCCCCTCCATACGTCATTCCGCGATTTCCTCACAAATCAAGAGAAGAGCGGTAATTTTTGGGTCGACCTTCGTGACGCTCACCATCAATTGGCGCATTCCTGTTTCAATCTACTACTCAAAGAGCTCAAATTCAACATCTGCAATCTGGAAACGTCATATCTCGCCAACAAGGATGTCACAGACATCATCTCCCGCGTCGATAAACACATCTCACCTGCTCTGTCGTACGCGTGTCGTTTCTGGGACGATCATATGGAACATGTTGGTTTCGGCACCGATCTGTTTGGAAAACTTGGAAGTTTCTTCTCGAAGAAACTTCTGTTTTGGTTGGAGGCCCTCAGCTTGACAAGTGATATGCGTCTTGCCTCCGCAGCGTGCTTGGCTGCGAAGATGTGGTTAGGCTCTGATGAAGTCGGTAAAGAAGGTGTACGTACAATTGTTGATTCGACGAGGAAAGCGGGCAACTAATTGCTACGATAAACAGGTTTCTCAGGCGGAACTAGAGAAATTGAGGTCATTGGTCAATGATGCGTCTGTATTTATACGGCATTTCGGGATGGCCATGGCGAAGAGTGCTCCACATGTCTATATATCTGCTCTACCATTTGCGCCGTCTGGTTCTCCTGTCTCTACAGGTTATTCCAGCTCATTTCCTCGAATATTACGCGTGGAACGCGGGCGAATTTCTCACTGGCCATCATCGGAGATGGTGATTCCAGATTCCGGCGGCATGGTTCATTCCATTTCGATCTCATCGGACGGCCAGCGCGTCGCCTCAGGCTCTTCCGGTGGGACAATTCGTGTGTGGAACGCCAACACGGGAGAGACGGAGGCGGGCCCATTGACGGGTCACACGGATTCGGTCTTTTCTGTGGCATTCTCACCCGATGGCCAGCGGATCGTCTCAGGCTCGCACGATGAAACAATTCGTGTGTGGAACGCCAGCACGGGAGAGACGGAGGCGGGCCCATTTACCGGTCACACGCATTCGGTCAATTCTGTGGCATTCTCGCCAGATGGCCAGCGGATCGTCTCAGGCTCGCACGATGGAACAATTCGTGTGTGGAACGCCAGCACGGGAGAGACGGAGGCGGGCCCATTTACCGGTCACACGCATTCGGTCAATTCTGTGGCATTCTCGCCAGATGGCCAGCGGATCGTCTCAGGCTCGCACGATCGAACAATTCGTGTGTGGAACGCCAGCACGGGAGAGATGGAGGCGGGCCCATTCACCGGTCACACGGATTGGGTCAATTCTGTGGCATTCTCACCAGATGGCCAGCGGATCGTCTCAGTCTCGGACGATCGAACAATTCGTGTGTGGAACGCCAGCACGGGAGAGACGGAGGCGGGCCCATTGACGGGTCACACGGATTGGGTCAATTCTGTGGCATTCTCACCAGGTGGCCAGCGGATCGTCTCAGGCTCGGACGATCGAACAATTCGTGTGTGGAACGCCAGCACGGGAGAGACGGAGGCGGGCCCATTTACCGGTCACACGAATTCGGTCCGTTCTGTGGCATTCTCTCCAGATGGCCAGCGGATCATCTCAGGCTCGCACGATCGAACAATTCGTGTGTGGAACGCCAGCACGGGAGAGACGGAGGCGGGCCCATTTACCGGTCACACGGATTCAGTCCGTTCTGTGGCATTCTCGCCAGATGGCCAGCGGATCGTCTCAGGCTCGCACGATCGAAAAATTCGTGTGTGGAACGCCAGCACGGGAGAGACGGAGGCGGGCCCATTTACCGGTCACACGCATTGGGTCAATTCTGTGGCATTCTCGCCAGATGGCCAACGGATCGTCTCAGGCTCTACCGATGGAACAATTCGTATGTTGAACGCTACGACAGAAAGTACCGAAACTAAAAGCCATGTCGACTTCACTAACCACTCCGTCATCGACGAGGAGAGATGGATATGCGGTAGTAAAGGCGAACTCCTAATGTGGATCCCGCAAGTACATAGAGCAAATCTTCATCGCCCGAGTAATATCTGGGTTGCCGGCGAATACGAAACCCGCCTCGATCTGTCGACTTTCGTACATGGGCAGAGTTGGACTACTTGTATTAACACCTAGATCAACCGCTACAGTAACCCGTTTGTTTTCTTTAGGCGATCTGAACTGTAATGTGACGTGCTCCAGCTGAGAATAGTTTATTGAGGCAGTACACGCTGACAACTCGGTCACAGGTGTCGACGCTTTCCCCACCAACCAAGTAACCTGAGTTTGTCGAGCGATCTAATCGACGACACACACATTCAATAACTGGAAAAAGTAACTGTTTCATCACGAGGCCAGCGGCCGTCTCCCACTGCTCCTCATGTGAACCGAATGACAAAGAACATGACCAAAAATGCAATCGCGACGACGTCGACGACGCTCGATATCGTTCAGACACATCGTCCCGAGCGCCTTCCTGCGGTGATCGTGCACCCGCACCCGCACCTGCTTTGCCACTTCCAAGTTCGTACTCACCATCTCCTCCGCGTTCCGCCGCATCTGGCCGCCAGCTCCTTCTGTAGCGCCGTGTTATGTTGCAGCGGCGCAGACGCAGACTCCGCGTCGTTCCCCGTGTTGCGCGCGCCGGTCGTGGATGCCGTCCGGTCTGGCGGAAGAAAAGCGCGTGACTCGTCGGCCGAGCTGAGGAGCAGGACCACGTCCGCCGCAGTTGCGGCTGCGAAGGCCTCCGCATCCTCAGTGGTGAGGAGACCTGACGTGATGGGTGAAGGTAGTGCAGGGCGCTGGACCGTTAGCGGCTCGGGTTTTCGGGCGACAGAAGGGGACGGGTGCAGTACGGCAGGAAGGAATAGCTCTATGATAGACGCGAAGGCTCAGGATCGACCTGCCATCATAGATTAGGGAAATTGACGAAGGTATTCCAGCATACACATGGAGACGTACCTCGTTGCCGGATAGCGTACAGGCGCCCAGCCTGTCCAGCAGGCCACGAATGTTCGCAAGGCGTTTCCCGAGCTTTCTGCGCATTCAACTAGTCGGTGCCAAAGTCCCTTTGTGTGTTTGGGTTTCGAGAATGTGGTTAAGAGCACTCACGCTGAAGGTTGAACGTCGTTGTCGAGCTCCACGTTTGTGACGTTTCCCAGCAATATTTAGGCGTGCTTCAATTGCTGCAAGAAATACGTTGTCTCCTTGCGAGGTAAGGGCCTCGCTGAAAAAGGGAAGCACCTGTAGCATTCTCTCTGATTTGAGCCATTGCGTCCAGCTCCGCCCCGTACCTCAGTCGGCCTCGTCGACGGATTTGTGGAGAGGCCGCACAAGGCGGACGAGGTTAACCGTGTCGTGGACAACCTGTTCTTTGGTTGCCACTTTGGAGATAAATTATGGGGCGTAGAAAGACAGAAGAGGATATTTTGGGTGCGAGTAGGTGCGAGTAGATAACCGTGCCGCAACGGCGTAACGTGATCACATATATCCTCTTTCGGACATAATCTTGCAGTTTCAGCAGTTTCATTAATTTGATCCATCAGCAGCAGGCATGATACAGATAAATAGCTTCGGATTAATAAATTAAAATACTCTTAGAGCACACGTACACTCGGCACCATGTTCTGTTCTGTCTACAATTTCGTGACTTCGTGCTGACTTGTTGACAACTTGGTATGTCACGTACTCTCCCTTCGCGTCCCTCCTTCACAGATCCAAACCGTCGCTGCACCATCATCACATCAATAGCGTACAGGGAAGGGACGGTCTAAACCATTCAAACGCGGCAATCCATTAGCCCTGCTTTTCGTGGAGCAGGACAAAGGAAACTCACAAATAGCAGCGCCGACCACACGAGTGTGTGGACCGGGGATGAGGCCGAGCCACCTCTCGAAAAACGCGAGCAGAATGATTACGCCGCCCAGGCCAGCCAGCAACGCACCGTGCGCGCCAGTGCGACTTCCTCTGAGATGCGGTGGACCCATCTCCAAATCGCGCACTGCACCTCCCACCTGCCCGAAGAGGAAAAAGGACCAGTCGTCCAGTACGGGGAAAGCCAGGTGGCATTACACCATCACCTTAGGTGCCATACTCGAACTGTGGCTATCCATGAATAGATACGCGAGTGTGCCTCCTGCTATGGACGCGCCGGCTGAATAACGCGCAGTTGAGTGAAGCGCACCTGGGGGAAGGGGAAGACGCACGAACCGACGCCAAATTGTAGCAGGCGGTGCAGCAGGAACGCCCTGGGACTTCGGGTCACGTTTGCAGATCGGGCCATGAGCGCGCCAGACGGTAACACGAGCAAAAACCCCACGATACAGAGCGCGCCGTGCACGAAACTCGCAGAACTGCCGCTACCCTCGTCATCGTCACTTTCACCCCCATCTTCGGCTTTCTCGTAGTCGTGGTCATCATCATCTTCGTCTTCGGAATGGGAATGCCCGGGATGTACTGGGGGAGGGGGACTGGGACTGGTGGCTCGGCGGGGATGTGCGTCAGGTTGAGCATGTCGCGGCCAATTTTGTTGTGCGTTGATATGGGAGCACCCGAGTCTGCCGATCCCGGGGGCGTGCGGATGAATGCCCAAATGATGTTCTACATCCCGTCCGGCGGCGCCTGCGCGAAACGTCAAGAACTAAAAGCCGAGCATATATGTACATTACTTACGCTCTGTGTGAACGCTATTTGGGGGTTCTCCACCGTGACCTGCACAGAACGCAATGAAGAAACGGAAACAGGCATATAGGTATTGGTGAGCGGGAGCTTGGCAGCGAACGGAGGGTGGGGATCCGGCACCGGCATGACTTCGTACGACGCTTGCGCTGCGGGAGCGCCACAAAGTTATACACCGTCGGCACCGCGCAAGGATGTCCTCGATGATCTTCGCCGCGTCCGCAGCGGAGGATGTGGATACTGCCTACGAGAGCGTCAGTGCGCAGAAGCATGGAAGGTGAGATCGCGCCAGGTACCTTGATGAGGGTATCTATCAGCGCATCTTCTTGCTTGGCAGCACCGCGCCTTTGGCCTTGCAGCTGGGCGAGGAGGGGCTTCCGGGGGTCCTGTGCGAGGAACGCGAAGATGAGCGCCTCCGGACGCACGCGGATGGTCTTGTCTTCATCTTCCATGGGGTCATCCGGGCACGATTTGGTCGCAGTGGACGCCAAGGGTGACCTTGGAGTCGAGCTCGAGGTGCTGTATGAGCACCATCTTGATCACCGCGATCTCCTCTGGTTCGTCTGTAAATGTGATAAACCGTCGACAACAACATTAAAAACGTACAGCGGGGACAGAAGAAGATCACGCAGGAACGCACCACTCTCTAGCAATTGCAAGACGTCCACGTTCCGCTCCAACCATCTAGGCTGCTCCTCGGACATGCGGACGATAGCCTTATACCCCTCGATTCATATCTGTAAAATAATAAAAGAGTCAGCTGATGGACGGTGCGTTATGTTGCCCTCACGACGCACACTGGGGTCCTGGCCTTCAAAGGTCATACACGGTATTAATGGCGTCTTCCTCGAGATCTGGGAACGCCTTGAAAACTTGGTGATATTGGTGACGACATGCATCTGAGCGACGAACGGTGGGAATGGGCCAGCTCGTGAGCGGGAGAGGAACGCGACGGTGTTTGTTTCGCCAAACAATGGCATCACGCTCTTGTGACCAAAGCTCGCCCTAGCCATCTCCGATACCTCACCATAGGCCCAGTCCTCATCTGTACGCTGACTTCGTAACTCAGTACAATATATCACCGATTGCCATACCGTACTCATTCGACCTAGACTCTGGCACTCAAATCGTCAACAGTTCATCACGATCTGCGATGCACCTGCACCATTCCCGTCCATCCCCTCGCCTGCGAGAGCGTCCTTGTCGTCATCGCCTTCACCACACCAGATGGCGCAGCAGCTCCGACTTACTACGACCCTGAACTGGCGCAGCCTGGGTAGTAAGTCCCGCGGGCTCCCCCCCTTTACTTGCGTCTCCCTTCCTTCACGCTCACGCACCCCGTCTCCGCCTCCATCTGTGGGCCCGTGCTGGGGCCCAGGCCCCGCGCGTCAGACTCCCAGGGCCCCGCAGTCATACTCGCTTACATTTACTAATTTCTTCGCGTCGTCACGGTCTGCGTCCTGCATGCCTGACCACATTTGGCACATCGCCTCTTCTTCCCTCGCTTTCTCCCACATCCTGGACATTGCCGCCCCCAATCTTCCCAGAGACCAATCCCCCGTGCCATCAAGATTCGTTGCTCGACGTGAGCACGATAATCAGCTGCACCGCAGTTCACCTCCTTTCCCGGAGTCATCACCTCCATCTCGAAGGGCCGCGCGTAACCGGCGACGTCAGCCACCCCTTGCGAAGGGACCTGATAACGACTCGATAGGGCCCGTTTACACCAGCTGAGTACTAACCGTATATCGAACACACAGATGCGGGTGAGTAGATTCGAAGTATACTCGAATATCGACCTCCGAACCCAGCCGCATCACCAACCCCCTCACCTGTTACCTCCGAGTCTAACCGCATCGCCCCTTCTCGCACCGTGCGTCGAAGACGACACGACAACCGGCTCACTGGCATGAGCCTCGATCCTGAGGCCTGAAGAGTCAGCTGAGGGCGCTACTATATGTGTTGTCGTTGCCCTCGGCCCGCGTGACCGCTCTTTCGGCTTGCTCCGACCCTCTCCCTCGCTATCGGGGACGATGGAGAAGGGTCTGACACTGCTGAAGGTTGGGACGATTTAGATGAGGACGATGGACTATTGACCGCAGGGATGGATTCAGACTAGCTACTGTAAACTCTTGTACCGATATGTGCATATGATGGCCCAAATCTAATGGGGTTGCAAGGTTTTTGTCTTGTGCATTCACGTCCGCGCCGTGCTCCAGTAAGAGCCGTGCGACACCAACGGCATCGCCTAGGGAATAATGTGGGCATTGTGAAACCAGGACAGAGCATTGACTGCACCGCTCGTAGGTCCATTTTAAACAGGGAATGTCAGACGTATTGTTAATGCGCCATGGCCTTCGCACGTCCAAGTCTTTTGGTCGGCCCATTAGCATTGCGAGTAGTTCCACAACAGACAGGGTTCCTCAGACCAACAGTTAGGGCTCCCTTTAAAAAAATTACCGACCCCCGTGCGATTTTTGACCCCCCAAGGTCCGACGCGTCCCGCTGTCCCCCCCTCGGCCGCCGTATCACAGGACTTCAGCATTGCCTAGCTTGCCTCGCCCCGCCGATTCATTTTTGGTAATAAACAAGAATGGGCTGCCTCCTCTTGTTTTTTTCTTCCTCACAACGCGAGAAGCATATACACAGACCACTCCTACACATGTCCTCGCTCTCGCTTTAGCCCAAGTCCTGGCCCCTCCTTGTGCAAGGTCAGAATGGAAAGAACCCCAGCGCACGCTCGTCCATGGGCCCCGCCGCCCGCCCTTCGGCAGCTGCAGCGCCACCTTTTAAACCCCAGAAGGTGACTTGACTTTTTTCCTCCCGCACAATCTGATCCCCCCCTATCTGTTTTCTCAACCTGACTCTCTTTTCGCAGCGGATGCTATCGACCAGTGGTTTGAGAACTTTCATCATTACGAAGTTACCCTGGTGGGTATCATTGGTTTTGATCTTCATCTTCTTCTCACATATTGTTCTCCAAATCGAGGTCTCAAGAAATGGCTGCTACCCCTCTCGACGTCAAATTCAAGGAGGAGCTGAGTCCCATCGAGCAGTGAGCAATTCGATACCCTTTCCGTTATGATGATCTCACTTTCCCCTAGGGTTCAAGGTTCTCTCCGAAGCAGAGCGCACAGCCGCTCTTTACAGTCTTTTACAACATTCTACTCAAGTACAGATCCGCTTCTTCATCACCGTCCTGCAACAAATGGCCAGGGCCGACCCCATGACTACTCTTCTGAGCCCGGCTGTCGGAGGTTCTATGCAGAGCCAGATGGAAGCCAAGCTTGCAAGTATAAATCTCAAATCTCCCGGACTCAAGTCTACCATGCTCGGTTCCCCATCCGCCCGCACCTTCAATATCGCCACAAATCGCCAATCACTCGCCTTCCTCTCCTCTCCAGATGCCGCCAATACCGTTGGCAACTCAAGCGACGCCGCCACCACACTCGCCCAACAGCGCGCTGAACTCAACGCCGCCGGAAAAGCTGCATATCGAATTTCTGTGCCGGCGCTTGCCTCGAGCGGAGAGCGTGGCACTTGGGCTGGGGTCCTGGCCAGGTCGCGGAGTGGGACAACTCCCCCACACAAGATATATCCATGGAGCCCAGGTCGTTTCGGCAGAGTACCGACTTCTCTGGCCTCTCCGGTGGTTCTGCCTTCCGCTCCCCGCGCGCCGATGGCGGCACCGCTCCCGGTGGTCTCGACGGGCTTTCCCCTGCCGTCTGCGACAGCTGGGCCAGCATGGTGAACATGCCGCTTCTCCCTATGTTCCAGAAGACGTCTTCCAACAACAGCAACAACGGTCAAACAGTCTCTACAACGGAGGTGATAGGTAATAGAGCGCAGACACTTTACTTCTTCTATATCTGCTGAATAGTCGTGTTAGTTTTGTCAGCACCTGGCTGGACGAGCGTTTAGCGTGGTGATGTTGGCGGCTGGTCGATAGGGCCGCGTACCATCGTTGGCCCCAGTGGTGACCCTCAGAATCTGAGCTATCGCCATTTGAACTTCCTCATGTATCAGGCTCAGGCTTCAGAGCCTTTTAGCACGTTCTCAATAGATGTCCTCCCAAGTAGTTTCCTCGCAAATAACTCTGAAGAAACGTGAGTGGTAAAGTGTGGAGTTTCTCTCGTCCATATAACTCACTCGCTCGTCGCCGTTTGACTTATTTCGTCGCAATGGAGAGGATAGAGAGCAACGCAATCAAGATCTTCACGAGCACCTCTGCCATTTCCGTGGTTAGGGAAGTCTGAGTATAAACATCAAGTCGCTTGAAAAAGCCCTCGAGACCTTGCTCGAGACGCTCAAAAAGGTCAATGATAGAACCTTGGCTTGCTCTGACACCCTTCGCCGTCTATAAGACTTCAGCGTTAGAGGGGGTCCACGAAAGGAAAGGATAGCAAGAGCACGGAGAGCGAGGACGCCAGTTCCAGTGAGGATTACTTTCGCGAGCCTGAGAGGGAACGCCTTCAAAATCGACTTCACCTCGAGTTATATTATGAATTAAATTCGTGATAAGTACTAGGCTAACACTATCGCAAAGAGTCGTGTGCAGTACATGAACCAATGGATCGATCCACTTCATCAACTCCTGATCGCCAGATCGCTCAAAGGCCTTGGATTTGATCCCGAAGTACGGTCAAGACAACATCGACCGATTCGCAGGATCGCAGCTCATCGGCGAGCTCGTGGGCAAGAAGATCTTTCCCGGTCTTCTCCTTGTACTGGGCCAATGCAGCATTGAGCGCCGATTTGAAGTTTGAGGACGGGGTGCGTTTGGGAAGGCGAAGACATGGTGCTAGAGATTGAGGAAGATAGTAAAGGTGCGATAGCTTGAGCGCGTGGCTAGTCGAAGGGGACTCGGAAGCATGAAGGACACGAGGTAACATCCCTTAGTTGAGAAGATTCCCACCGCCAAATGCATACGGCAAAAAGGTAGGAAATAAGGATAGTTTACGATTATCTCCGATTCCACAGTGTGACCAGCCAACCCTGAACGTGAAATGAAAAGGTAATACGATGATGCGAGACGAGACGAAGCGATTGTCGGAAAGTATACGAAGAGGAGCCCAGGCAAGGGAGTGTATCGTACCCGGGCCGACACGAGGCCGAGCCACGTCTGGTACAGCCCTCTGTGCATGCGGGTGCGGCTCCGCCTTGGGGTAGATCGTCATAGGTATCACTTTGTTTGCCGCTGTCCCACCAGATGCATTGTCGTCCATGAATAGATACGCGAGCGTGCCTCCCGCGATGAACCTGCCAGCTAAATGACATATAGTGCACGGCGTAGTGAACGAGGCACGAACAATGAGAAGAGGCACGAACCGAGGCGAAGCTGCAACAGACAGTGTAGCTGGAACGCCTGGGGCTACCCGTCACCTTTGCGTATTGGACCATGAACACCCCAGGCGGTATGGCGAGTAAGAACCCCGCCATGCAGAACGCGCCGTGCATGAGGCTCGCAAGGCCCCCGCGCCGCTCGCTCCCGCCATTGGTTTCCCTCTCGCGTTCGCGTTCTGCTTTCTCACCGCTTTCTTCGGGTCCCACTGCGGTCTCGGGTGCTGGGCTCAGCCGGGGTGGAAAGAGGGGATAACGGACGGGGCACCGACTCAGCGGGCGCGGGCGCGGTGCGCGTCAGGTTGAGCGTACCGCGGCCGATCCTTCGATGGATCGAGATGTGTGAGTCCGCACCTACAGACCCCGGTGGGGTACGGCTGAAAGCCCAGATGATGTTCTGCATACCGTCGTTGGGGGCCTGCAGGCAGTATCGATCCGACCCATCAGTGAACCAAAAAATCCCCCCAAAAAAACACCCAGAACAAGAAAACCAGGCTTCTACTCACCCGACGGATGAACGCTATCTGAGGGTGCTTCCCGGTGACCTGCACAGAACGCACAGGGTCACGAAAATCAGATAAAAACGACCGGGGGAGACGCACCGATGTATCGGAGAGCGAGAGCTTGGCTGCCAACGGCGGGTTCGGGTCCGGCGTCGGCATGGTCTCGTAAGGCAACTTGCGCTGCGAGAGCGTCACGGAACCAAAGGCGCCGTCCACATCGCGCGAAGGCCACACGATCACCATGGGGCTGTCGGCCATGTTACGCTCAAAGCCGCTGCGGAGGCCGTCGGCGCCAGCCGAGTTCTTGGAAGAGTAGGGTTGCGTGTACAACATGTATGGCCATCCAGCCCAGCCTCTGCTCGCCCGTGCTGCGCAGGACATCTGTTATCGCCCATGTAGGGCACAATTCAACAACACTCGGTCGTTTAGATGCGGCAAAGTCATGGAACTTACATCGTGCTGTTGCGCCGTTCACGTCACGATCGATACACACCACCCACCTAGCAATACAGTGAAGGACCGTCTCGTCTCCTGATGAAAAGAAACTATTCACGCACACTGGCATCACTGCACAGAGAGTCATGAGCAGAGCCAAATCATTGCCATTTTTGCTGCAAAGCGGCGGCGGTTGAGGAGTTGTGCAACGTGCAGGAGGGAGGATAAAAGGCGTATCGGATGGGAGGAGGCGGTTTACTCTACTCTTGAGTCTTGACAGGCGATGCGGCGAAGAGGGCCGCTGTCAGTCAGTAAAAGTCGTATCGCCACTGGATATCCTCATCGAAACGGCCGAAAGAATCGGAGGCATTTACGTGGAGACGCGGGATTGCGGACTCCGGTCGCCGTTAACAAACGAGCGCCAATTCTGTCTGGGACAGAGCCTGTTCAGGCTCTTCATTCGAGGTACTTTTTAAACGTGAATTGCATGAGTTCCGACCAGTAGACAAAAAAGTCGACGTAGATTTATTGCAAACAAAAGTGCAACCCTCCTCTTCGTTTGATTGAAGTTATTCGCTTGCTGTGGGAGCATTTGGAATTCCACAGCGTGAGTTCCAAGTCGCGCCTTATCGCCTTATCACCTAGACGCTCGAACCGCACGCTCACTCTATTCCCCCTCACACCAACCTCCAAAACACTCTTCTATCAAGTATGGCTGCCGCACAAGATTTGGAACACGGGCAAATGTCTTCGAATTCGTGCGTTGGCCATTATCCCATGCTTACTTGATACTAACCCACCACTCCAGCCGGCGTCCCTCACCATCGCGAAATCCAGGAAGAGGGTGCTTCAATCCCCTTTCTTGTCTTCCTATATTCAGTCAAGAACCACCCTTGGATAGCCCTCGAGACGCCGAGCCGCAGGGAGGCCCATCCCAGCTCCGTGTTGACGTGACGGGTATGCACTCGAATCCTGATCCGTTGATTCCTCGATAGTATTTTAATCTCTTCTTTAGTCCTCCGGGCAGAGAACGTTCCTCGTCTCAAGAATGTTTTTGGCCTAACGTTCTTTGTTACTGTCGCCAATCAGGCGATAGAAAAGAAGACACCGAGTGTTCCGGCCAAGAGGCGTACCGCGAGGTGGGGCGAGAGTCTGGGTGCATTGTGAGCCATCTAAGTCCCTCCTTGGACCTCTTCTTCGACTAAGAGTTCTATTCAGCATTCTACAACCGTCTACACCTCTTATACTGTGCCTTTATGCGGAGCGGTTCGCACGTGGAGACATCCTTATCGGAGCTCATGAGATGATACCTGTCGAATCCCAAATCGGTTCGTCTCTCATTAGAAACCTCGCTTGTTCGACTACCTAACATCTCGCGTGATAGACGCTTCTTTTGTCCTCACCAATCGCGATGGACGGGCTGGAGAGTCGGTGACGCTTTATTTGACAGTCATCGTGACACCAAACACAACTTCCGGTACGATCTTGCCCATCAACGCCCCCATCATCCAATCAAACACAATCGACGACTCGCCTTCTGGAGAAGCTGAGGCCTCTGTGGCCCAGGAGTCCATGGATCCTACTCGATCCGCCATCACCACTGGCTCTGAAACATTCTCACCTCCTACCGATCGCCTTCCCGGCGAGATGAACATCCCTATCCCGCCAGCGGCCGATCGACAGGGATTGTCATCTGTCGAGAGTGCTCTCCATGGCGCCGGAGAAGCTGTGGCGAAAATAAATCTGTCGAATAATTGGGAAGGTGCTCTTGAGAAGATAAAGTGGGTGATGGAAACTGTGAGCCCGGTTGCAGAAGTGCGTTATATCGTTCGTCCTTTTTGCCAATCCTTGACCAAGCCGAATTTTGTGTTCAGCTTCACCCGTACGCAAAGATGGCATATAGTCTACTTTTTGCGATCCCCAAGGTGATCTGTTTGTGCAATTGTTGAATTGAGATACTCATGCTATGTTTATCTGGGTTATAGACCCTCCTAGAACAGCTTCAACGCGACGACAACATCGGAACGTTACTTGATGCCATGCGCGACGCGTTTGATTTCGCAAACCAGGAAGACCGTTTCAAAGCGATCGGACGTGATCCGAGGCAGGCACAAATCCTTACGCGCATGTTGCAGCATGTCTGTCATTGCTGTGACTTTATTCAGTCATACGCAGAGGATTCCCAGTTGTGTACGTAATATTTACCCATTTTAGTGGCCGACGTAAACATGAGTTTTCTTTCAGGGAAGCGAATATTGAAGAATACAGGCAGCCAAGTCGACAAAAAAATCGAGGGCCTCGGCACGACCCTTCTCGAACACCGAAAGGCTTTCTTCGACGAGGCTATCATCATCACAGAGATAACCGTACTACAAATTCTGGACGGTATGGGAATTATTTCGGCCAATGTCGGCAGGATTTCGAGTCAACTCGGCGGGATAGTCACCCAGCTGGACTCGGTGTCTAACCAATTGTCAGATGCCGGTACGTAGTTCTGATGGCTTGAACGTTATCGATCTGACAACTGTTATAGAACTGGATAGAAAATTTGGAGAAATACGATTCATGCCCGGCAAGGGCTGTCTTACGGGAACGCGCACGGCGTTCCTGGACTTCATCGACAATTGGGTGAACGACCGCGCTTCGGAGCGTTGTCTCGTTCTTTTCGGGCGAGCAGGCACGGGAAAGTCATCGATCGCGCACGAGATCGCACGTCGCTTCTACAAAATGGATCGTCTTGCGTCATCTTTTATGTTTGTACGGAAGGAGAAACCCGAACCTTATCGCCTCTTCACGACTCTCGCTCGCGATCTCTCCGACCGCTATCCTTCGTTTAACGCTGCGCTGGGAAGGGTCGTTAAGGACAAATTCTCTCTTCGAGCTAGAACCCTTGACTACGCTACCCTGTTCAAATCTCTTATCCTGGAACCACTTGAGGATCTCCACATCGTTGGCCCTATTCTTGTCGTAATCGATGCCTTGGACGAAAGTGGGGACGCAGCTAATGAAAACGACTTACCCAAATTTCTTGTCGGAGCCATTTCAAAACTTCCGTCAAAATTTCGTGTACTCATCACCTCGCGACCTGAGCCCGCCATCGTGTCTGCGTTCGTCGGAGGCGTCGAAATCAAATACATGGATGACCCAGGGCTGGCTGCCACGACGGATGACGACATTCTCGCGTTTCTCCAGAACAAGCTTCCTCCAGACGTCAAAGCCTCTAGCGTCGAGCTAACAAAAAGGGCGGAGGGTTCGTTTCAGTGGGCAGCGGTCGCATGTGGATACATCTCAAATCCTCCCGAAGTCTTTGGCTTCAACAGGAAAGATTGTATAGATCACCTTTTGAAGCTCACTGCAGATCGCCTTGAACCAAGCCTTGGACAAGACCCATTGGACAATTTGTACAAAGAAGTCCTGGAAGGATACTTCACTATCGAGATCTCACAGCGACGTTTTCGCTCAGTCGTGGGACAGCTGATTGCCTCATTTGAACCCCTCAGTATCCGCTCCTTGATCGCTCTGCGACACGCCTCCGACACTGCCTCTGACACTGCCTCCGGCGGTGATGCCGTCGTTACATTACTCCGTCGCCTAGGCTCGTTGTTGAGTAATGTCAACTCACTCGACAAAAACCTTCCCATCGTTCCCCTCCATACATCATTCCGCGATTTCCTCACAACTAAAGAGAAGAGCGGCAAATTTTGGGTCGACCTTCGTGACGCTCACCATCAATTGGCGCATTCCTGTTTCGATTTACTAAAAAAGCTCAAATTTAACATCTGCAATCTGGAAACGTCATATCTCGCCAACAAAGATGTCACAGACCTCAGCTCCCGCGTTGATAAATACTTCCCACCTGCTCTGTATTACGCGTGTCGTTTCTGGGACGATCATATGGAACATATTGGTTTCGCAAGCGATCTGTTTGGAAAACTTGGAAGTTTCTTCGAGCAGAAACTTCTGTTTTGGTTGGAGGCCCTCAGTTTGACAAGCGATATGCGTCTTGCCTCCGCAGCGTGCTTGGCTGCGAAGGTGTGGTTAACCTCTGATCAAGTCGGTCAACAAGGTGTACGTACAATTGTTGATTCGAGGAGGAAAGCGGTCAACTAATAGCTACGACAAACAGGTTTCTCAGGCGGAACTAGCGAATTTGAGGTCGTTGGTCAATGATGCGTCTGGATTTATACGGCATTTCGGGATGGCCATGGCAAAGAGTGCTCCACATGTCTATCTTTCTGCTCTACCATTTGCGCCGTCTGGTTCTCCTGTCTCTACACGTTATTCCAGCTCATTTCCTCGGATATTACGCGTGAAACGTGGGCGAATTTCTCACTGGCCATCATTGGAGATGGTGATTCCAAATTCCGGCGGCAGGGTTCATTCCATTTCGATCTCATCGGACGGCCAGCGGATCGTCTCAGGCTCTTTCGATGGAACAATTCGTGTGTGGAACGCCAACACGGGAGAGACGGACGCGGGCCCATTTACCGGTCACACGGATTGGGTCAATTCTGTGGCATTCTCACCAGATGGCCAGCGGATCGTCTCAGGCTCGGACGATGGAACAATTCGTGTGTGGAACGCCAGCACGGGAGAGACGGAGGCGGGCCCATTTACCGGTCACACGCATTCGGTCAATTCTGTGGCATTCTCACCAGATGGCCAGCGGATCGTCTCAGGCTCGGACGATGGAACAATTCGTGTGTGGAACGCCAGCACGGGAGAGACGGAGGCGGGCCCATTTACCGGTCACACGGATTGGGTCAAATCTGTGGCATTCTCACCAGATGGCCAGCGGATCGTCTCAGGCTCTTCCGATCGAACAATTCGTGTGTGGAACGCCAGCACGGGAGAGACGGAGGCGGGCCCATTTACCGGTCACACGGATTCGGTCAATTCTCTGGCATTCTCACCAGATGGCCAGCGGATCGTCTCAGGCTCTTCCGATCGAACAATTCGTGTGTGGAACGCCAGCACGGGAGAGACGGAGGCGGGCCCATTTACCGGTCACACGGATTCGGTCAATTCTCTGGCATTCTCACCAGATGGCCAGCGGATCGTCTCAGGCTCTTCCGATCGAACAATTCGTGTGTGGAACGCCAGCACGGGAGAGACGGAGGCGGGCCCATTTACCGGTCACACGGATTGGGTCAATTCTGTGGCATTCTCACCAGATGGCCAGCGGATCGTCTCAGGCTCGCGCGATCGAACAATTCGTGTGTGGAACGCCAGCACGGGAGAGACGGAGGCGGGCCCATTTACCGGTCACACGCATTGGGTCAATTCTGTGGCATTCTCACCAGATGGCCAGCGGATCGTCTCAGGCTCTTCCGATCGAACAATTCGTGTGTGGAACGCCAGCACGGGAGAGACGGAGGCGGGCCCATTTACCGGTCACACGCATTGGGTCAAATCTGTGGCATTCTCACCAGATGGCCAGCGGATCGTCTCAGGCTCGGTCGATCGAACAATTCGTGTGTGGAACGCCAGCACGGGAGAGACGGAGGCGGGCCCATTTACCGGTCACACGGATTCGGTCAATTCTGTGGCATTCTCACCAGATGGCCAGCGGATCGTCTCAGGCTCTTCCGATTTCACAATTCGTGTGTGGAACGCCAGCACGGGAGAGACGGACGCGGGCCCATTTACCGGTCACACGGATTGGGTCAATTCTGTGGCATTCTCACCAGATGGCCAGCGGATCGTCTCAGGCTCGGACGATGGAACAATTCGTGTGTGGAACGCCAGCACGGGAGAGACGGAGGCGGGCCCATTCATCGGTCACACGTCTTGGGTCAATTCTGTGGCATTCTCACCAGATGGCCAGCGGATCGTCTCAGGCTCTTTCGATCGAACAATTCGTGTGTGGAACGCCAGCACGGGAGAGACGGAGGCGGGCCCATTTACCGGTCACACGGATTCGGTCAATTCTCTGGCATTCTCACCAGATGGCCAGCGGATCGTCTCAGGCTCTTCCGATCGAACAATTCGTGTGTGGAACGCCAGCACGGGAGAGACGGACGCGGGCCTATTTCCCGGTCACACGGATTCGGTCAGTTCAGTGGCATTCTCACCAGATGGCCAGCGCATCGTCTCGGGCTCGGCTGATCGATCAATTCGTATGTTGAACGCTACGACAGGAGGAAGTACCGAAACTAAAAGCCACGTCGACTTCACTGACCACTCCCTGATCAATGAGGAGGGATGGATATGCGGTAGTAAAGGCGAACTCCTAATGTGGATCCCCCAAGTACATAGAACAGGTCTTCATCGCCCGGGTAATATGTGGGTTGCCGCCAAATACGAAACCCGCCTCGATCTGTCGACTTTCGTACATGGGCAGAGTTGGATTACTTGTATTAACACCTAGATAAACCGCTACAGTAACCCGTTTGTTTTCTTCAGGCGATCTGAACTGTAATGTGACGTGCTTCAGCTGAGAATAGTTTATTGAGGCAGTACACGCTGACAACTCAGTCACAGGCAAGGTGTCGATGCTTTGCCTACCAAGTAACGTGAGTTCGTCGAGCGGTAAAATCGCCGACACACACATTCAATAACTGGAATAGTAACTGATTCATCACGAGGCCAGCGGCCGTCTCCCACTGCCCCTCATGTGAACCGAATGACAAATAACATGATCAAAAACGCAATCGCAACGACGACGACGCTCGATATCGTTCAGACACGTCGTTCCGAGTGCCTTCCCGCGGTGATCGTGCACCGGCACCGGCACCGGCACCTGCTTCGCCACCTTCAGGTTCGCACCCACCATCTCCTCCGCGGCGCGCAGCACCCCCAGGGCCGCCCCCAGCGCGCCAGAGAAGTGCTCCGCGTTCCGCCGCATCTGGCCGCCATCTCCTCCTGTAGCGCCGTGTTATGCTGCAGCAGTGCAGACGCAGACTCCACGTCGTCCCCCGTGTTGCGCGCGCCGGTCGTGGACGCCGTCCGGTCTGGCGGAAGAAAGCGCGGGACTCGTCGGCCGAGCTGAGGAGCAGGTCCACGTCCGCCGCAGCTGCGGCTGCGAAGGCCTCCGCATCCCAGTGGTGAGGAGACCTGACGTGATGGGTGAAGATAGTGCAGGGCGCTGAACCGTTAGCGGATCGGGTTTTCGGGTGACAGATGGGGACGGGTGCAGTACGGCAGGAAGGAATAGCTCTAGACGCGAAGGCTCAGGAGCAACCTGCTGTAATAGACAAGGGAAATTGATGAAGGTATTCCAGCATACAATGGCGACGTACCTCGTTGGCGGATAGCATATAGGCGCCCAGCCTGTCCAGCACGCCAACAATGCCGGAGCTTTCTGCGCATTCAACTGATCGGTGCCAAAGTACCCTTGTGTTTAAGTTTCGAGAATGTGGTTAAGAGCACTCACGCTGAAGGTTGAACGTCATTGTCGAGCTCCACATTTGTGACGTTTCCCAGCAATTTTCAGGCCTGCTTCAATTGCAACAAGAAATACGTTGACTCTCCTTGCGAGGTAAGGGCCTCACTGAACAAGGAAAGCACCTGTAGCACTCTCTCCGATTTGAGCCATTGCGTCCAGCTCCGCCTCGTACCTCAGTCGGCCTCATTGACGGATTTGTCGAGAGGCCGCACAAGGCGGGCGAGGTTAAGACAACCTGATCTTTGACTTCCATTTTGGAGATAAATTATGGGACGTAGAAAGACAGGAGAGGATATTTTGGGTCGGGGAGTAGCTGCGAGTGCGGCGTGCGCATGCGGTTTCTGCATAACGTGATCACATATGTCCGGCCCGGATTGTCTTTGTTTCATTTCGGACACGTTTCATTAATTTCGTCCACAGCGGCAGGCATGATACAGATAAATGGTTTCGGATTGATAAATTAAAAACACTCTTGAAGCACACGTACACTCGGCACCATGTTCTGTTCTGTCTACAATTCCGTGACTTCGTACTGACCTTTGGCAACTTGGAATGGGTCACGCATGGCAGCGCTCTCCATACTGACAAAATTACAACCCGCCGAGTCAATCGCAGACATCACGGTTATACAGCGGATACAAGAACAGAGACAAGCGGCCAATGAGCCAATAATTAGGGCATTCTATATTTTCTCATCGCCATCTTGAGTTCGTGACGCATATCCAACGCCACGAACTCTCCCTTCGCGACCTCCTTCACAGATCCAAACCGTCGCTGCACCGGCATCATACCAATGGCGTACAGGGAAGGGACGGTCTAAACGATTTAGACGCGGCCATCAGCCCAGCTTTTCCTGGAGCAGACTCACGAATAGCAGCGCCGACTGGCCGGCCGAGATGAGGCCGAGCCACATCTCGAAAAACGCGAGCAGATCGATTACGCCGCCCAGGCCAGCCAGCAACACACCATGCACCCCAGTGCAGCTCTCCTCTAAGATGCGGTAGAACCAGCTCCAATCGTGCACTGCACGACGTACAGCAGCACGAGGCCGGCACCTCCCACCTGCCCGAAGAGGAAAAGGACCGGTCGTCGACTTGTCAGTACGGGGAAAACCAGGTAGGATTACAACATCACCTTATGTACCATACTCGAGCCGTGGTTATGCATGAACAGATACGCGAGCGTGCCTCCTGTTATGGACGCGCCGGCTGAATAACACGCAGTTGAGTGAAGCGCACCTGGGGGAGGGGGAAGAGGCACGAACGGACGCCAAATGCTTGGCCAAATGGAAGCAGGCGGTGCAGCAGAAACACCCTGGGACTTCCCGTCGCTTTTGCATATCGGGCCACGACCACGCCAGACAGTAGCACGAGCAAGAGCCCCACGGTACAGAGCGCGCCGTGCAGGAAACTTGCAGAACTGCCGCCACCACCCTCGTCATCGTGGCCTTCACCCTCATCTTCTGCTTTCTCGTCGTCGTGGTCACCATCATCTTTGCTTTTGGGATGGGAATGTGAATGTACTGGGGGAGGAGGGGGGGGTGGGATTGGTGGCTCAGCAGGGACGGTAGGGATGCGCGCCAAAGTTGGGCATGCTGCGGCCAATTTTGTGGTGTGTTGATGTTGATATGGGAGCATCCGAGTCCGCCGATCCCGGCGTGCGGCTGAATTGCCCCAATGATGTTCTACATCCCGTCCGGTGGCGCCTGCGCGAAACGTTGCGTACAAAAAGCCGCGCATATATGTACAGTAACTTACCTACGTTCCGCGTGAACACTATGCGGGGGTTCTCCAAGGTGACCTGCACAGAACGCGATGAAGAAAACAGTCTGGGAGAGCACGCACATAGGTATCGGTGAGCGAGAGCGAACGGAGGGTGCGGATCCGGCGTCTGACCTGACTTCGTATGGCACTTTACGCTGCGAGAGCGCCACGGAGTTATACTCGCCGCCTGCACCGCATGAGGGCCACACGACCACCATGGGGCTGTCGTCCATGTTACGCCCGAAGCTGCTAAAATGCGTGGGCTGGACGTCAGTGCGACGGATGGAGGTCGGGTATAAGCGTACATGGCCATCCAGCCTAGCTTCTGGTTGCCCATGGTGCGCAGAATATCTGGCGCGCGAGTCAATAAACCCCACAGGCGCGTGAGAATAGACCATGTACATCACGCTGTGCCGCTGTCCACGCTACACTTGATACACATCAACTATCAAAGCCATACAGTCTCACTTACCTGTTCGAGGAAAGAAAAACCCTATGGACATCGCTGCTTATTGTGTCGTGGGCGGAGCCAGTCGACTGCCTTATTTCCTGCTTCGACTGGAGCAATTGAGAAATCTGTGCAGCGTGCGGGATGATAAAAGGCGCACCAAGTCAGACTCGGAGGAGCCACTCTTGACGGGGGACGGGGCAAGGAAGAGGGCTACGGCCAGCAAGAATTTGATCGTTGAATCGCCACTGAGTACTCTCATCGAAAAGCGCAGAGGTAGACACGTCTGCGCTCTCACGAACAGACGGGGCATTTGAAATTCGCTTAGACACAGCGCTTGGTCACGTAACGGTCATAAATAATTAGGTCGAGAGTTCTCACGTTCATTCGACTAGTAAAAACTAACTTCGCCCTGCTATCAAGTTCCCTCCCTGTATCGAGTAGAGAATGTGGATGCGACCGCGGCCGCGCGGCGCCCTTGATGCTAATCCCAACCGAAAAATGACCGGTGTCCCCGCAGGCGTCGGCAGATCCGAGCGCTGTTGCTGCCGCCGCGGGTGGGGACCTTGATTTCAACCCTTGCTGGCCACGCCAGTGGACGGCGTTGATGTCCCATCTGCAGTAACAATCATGGCTTCTCCTCGTCTCGCCAGTTTCAGACGCTTCGTTGTCGTTGTCATCGATGACTGCTGCCGGCGATCACCGTCGTCCACCGCTTCCGCTGGAGTTGAAGTGCCCGAGCCCACGGACTGCTGAGGGAATGAAGATGAGGTGATATCCTTGGGGTGACGTCGTGGACACGAATGTTGCCCCCGGATGGACAGCTTCTGAGTTCTGTTTTGCTCTTGAGGCACGCCTGGCTCTTCTTGTCCTGCTTTCCGCTTACTTGGAGGAGGTGCATCGACAAGCTCTTTGATGTCGGGAGGTGGTGACGATGGTGATGGTGGCGGTTTTGCGAGAAGCGGGTGGTGGGTCAGCGTCTAATTTAGTGTGCCGAAAAAATAGGTATTGGTTGGAGAGGGCAAGGACAGAAGAGAAGAGCTTGAAGGCATACCCTACCCGTTTCGACTCGGGGCACTCTTGTTCATCAACTAGATGAGAGATCTCAGTCAGAACCGAGAAGAGAGGCGCTGGAACGATCCAGTTGGTTTGCTGTTCCTTGCTCTGGCGCAGGAAAGATCACGTTTGTCAATCTCTAACCTGCTGGCATGTTTCTAATAGAATTTCGCACAACCCCCATGCTTGCGCGTCTGATGGGGCTACTTCGATGAAAACCTGTTTAGGAAGTGAGCGAAGGAAGGCCCGGTAGTCGCGACAGACGCACGAATTAGGCTCAGCGTGTCCACGACTTGCCGCCGCATCGACGCGAGCTCGCTAGACTCCGGGCCCTTCTGGAGACCGCACGCCGCAAGGGTGCCAGCCAGACGAGCGACGAACAACACGTGCGAGTCCTGGGACAGCCCCGGAGTGTCATTTTCCCGTTGAGAGAGGACGTACAGTAGAAGCGCAGGAGCTACGCCGGATCCGTGGCGCCTTTTGCGCGGTACAGAAGGTCCGACAGCTCAAGGTACCCGCGGGACTGCTCCAGGTTCGCCGTGTTCCGCCCAGGGGCGAGGTCCTCCCTGAGCGCTGAGGTGGCGCGCGCGAGTAATAGGAGCACCAGCCCGTTCTCGCGCCATGTTGGCCGTCCGTCATTGAACGAGGGTAGGAAAACGAGGATGTCCTCAATGATCTTCACCGCGTCCACCGCAGAGGATTTGGATACTGCCTGCGAGAGCGTCAGTGCCCAAGAGAAAGGAAGGTGAGATCGCACCAAGTACCTTGATGAGGGTATCTATCAGCGTACCTTCTTGCTTGGCAGGACCGCGCCTTTGGCCCTGCAACTGCGCGAGGGGCTTCCGGGTGTCCTGTGCAAGGAACGCGACGACAAGCGCCTCCAGGAGCTCGCGGATGGTCTTGTCTTCATCTTCCATGGGGTCTTCAAGGGGCACGATTTGGTCGCAGAGGACGCCGAGGGTGACCTTGGAGTTGAGCTCGAGGTGCTGTATGAGCACCACCTTGATCACCACGACCTCCTCCGGTTCATCTGCAAAGGTGGGAAAACCATCGACAACAACATTGAAAACGTACAACAGGGATAAAAGAAGACCAGGCGGGAACGCACCGCTCTGCAGAAATTACACCAAGAGGTCTACGTTCCATTGCAACCATCTAGGCTGCTCCTCGGACATGCGAACGATAGCCTTATACCCCCCGATCCGTACCTGTAAAATATAATAAAAGAGTCAACCGATGGACAGTGCATTATGTTGCCCTAACGACGCACATTGGGGTCCTGATCAAAGGTCATACAAGGCATTAATAGCGTCTTCCTCGAGACCTGGGAACGCCTTGAAAAACTTGGTGATATTGCTGGCGACCATGCATCTGAGCGAGCTTTATCGCGCATGTTTTCTCTGCTCGGCGGACGTGAACGGGAGAGAAAGTGGGAAGAAACGCCAAACAAGACCGTGATTACCAAGATACCGACGACCAAAGCCCGTCACGTCCCCAGCTTGATACTTGCGTAAAATCCTTGTTCCGACTCGTCCCTGCGACACCTTCTGGTCACCACAAGCGCAGTCCTCATCTGTACGCTGACTTCGTAACTCACTATCACTCGTTTCAAGTCAGCGACCTATTCTCCGTTCATTTCGTCCATACAACTTGCTACTAACAGTTCATCGCAATCTGCGATGCGCCCGCACCATCCCCGTCCATCCCCTCGCCTGCAAGAGCGTCCTCGTCGTCACCGCCTTCACCACACTAGATGGGACAATAGCACCAAACTACGACCCGAACTAACTTAGCTCAGCCTGGGCAGTACCCCCCTTTATTTGCGTCTCTCTTCCTTCCTTCACGCTCACTCCGACACACGTCTCTACCTCTACCTGTGGGCCCCAGCACGGGCCCAGGCAGCTCGTGTCAGACTCGCAGGGCCCCGCAGCTATACTCGCTTGCGTTCACCAATTTCCTCGCGTCGTCTACGTCCTCCGTGCCTGACCACATTCGGCACGTCGCCTCTTCCTCCCTCGCTTTCTCCCTGACATTGCCGCCACCTATCTTCCCGAAGACCAATCCCCCATGCCCTCAAGTTTCGTTGCTCAATGTGAGCACGACAATCAGCTGCATCGCAGCTCGCCTCTGTCTCGAAGGGCCGCGCGTAACCGGCGACGTCAGCCACTCCTTGCGATGGGACCTGATAACGACTCGATAGGGTCCGTTTACACCAGCTAACTAGCGCTAGTAGAAAATATAGAAGCAGGTGAGTAGATCCTAAGTCTACCTACTCGAATATCGGCCTCCGAACCCGGCCGCATCACCAACCCCTCGCCTGTCGCCTCCGAGTCTAACCGCCTCTCCCCTTCTCGCACGGTGTGTCGAAGACGACCCGGCAACCCGCTCACTGGCACGAGCCTCGATCCTGAAGAGTCAGCTGAAGGCGCGTCGTCATTGCCCTCGGCCCGTGTGACCGCTCTTTCGGCTTGTTCCCACCTCTCCCTCGCTATCGGGGACGATGGAGAAGGGCCTGACAGTGCTCAAGGTTGGGACGATTTCCTGATAGAATATGAGACGGGCCGTCGACGCAGGGATGGACACCAAATTTGATTCAGACTAGATAGACTCTACCCTTGTACCGACATGGTACTGTCCGTAAAAGAGCTATGAGTCAGACCTAAGCCATAGATTGTCATATAGCTAGTAAAACTAAAACTATGATGTGTTGAGTACGATGAGGTCTGGACCAATAGACAAAAGTGGTCACATAGATGTATCGCAATGAAGAGTGCAGCCTTTTCCAGCCCTTGATTGAAATTATTCTCAGCCTGCCAGACCCTTGACAGTTGTGGGAGCATTCCGAATTCCACAGCGTGAGTCCAAAGTTGCGCCCTATCGCCTCATCACCTAGACGCTCGGACCATACGCTCACTCTATCCCCCATCACACTAACCTTCAAAACACTCTTCTATCCAGTATGGCTGCCGCACAACATTTGGAGCACGGGCAAATATCTTCAGATTCGTGCGTAGATGGCCATTATCCCGTGCTTACTTGATACTAACCCACCACTCCAGCCGGCGTCCCTCACCATCGCGAAATCCAGGAAGAGGGTGCGTCAATCCCCTTTCTTGTCTTCCGATACTCGGTCAGGAACTGCCCTTGGACAGCCCTCGAGACTCCGAGCCGCAGGAAGGCCCATCCCAGTTCCGTGTTGACGTGACGGGTATGCACTCGAATCCTGATCCGTCAATTCCTCGATAGTATTTTAATTTATTCTTTAGTCCTCCGGGCAGAGAACGTTCCTCGTCTCAAGAATATTTTTGGCCCAAAGTTCTTTGTTATTGTCACCGGTCAGGCGATAGAAAAGAAGACGCCGAGTGTTCCGGCCAAGAGGCGTACCGCGAGGTGGGGCGAGAGTCTAGGTGCATTGTGAGCCATCATGATCTGAGTCCCTCTTTGGACGTCTTCTTCGACTGAGAGTTCTGCTCAGCATTCTACAACCGTCTACACCTCTTATACTGCGCCTTTATGCGGAGCGGTTCGCACGTCGAGACATCCTTATCGGGGCAGGTGAGATGATACCTGTCGAATCCCAAATCGGTTCGTTTCTCATTAGAAACCTCGCTTGTCCGACTACCTAACATCTCGCGTGATAGACACTTCTTTTGTCCTCACCAATGGCGATGGACAGGGTGGAGAGTCGGTGACGCTTTATTTGACAGTCATCGTGTCACCAAATACAACTTCCGGTACGATCTTGCCCATCAACGCCCCCATTGTCCAATCAAGCACCATCAACGACTCGTATTCTGGAGAAGCTGGGGCCTCTGTGACCCAGGAGTCCATGACTCCTACTCGATCCGCCATCACCACCGGCTCTGAAACACTCTCACCGCCTACCGGTCGCCTTCCCAGTGAGATGAACACTATCCCGCCAGCGTCCGATCGACGGGGATTGTCACCTGTCGAGAGTGCTCTCGATGGCGCCGGCGAAGCTACGGCGACGATGAATCTATCGAATAAATGGGAAGGCGCCGTTGGGAGGATCAAGTGGGTGATGGATACTGTGAGCCCGGTTGCAGAAGTGCGTTATGTAGTTCGTCCTTTGTGCCAATCCTTGACCAAGGCGAATTTTGTCTTCAGCTTCACCCGTATGCAAAGATGGCATTTAATCTACTTTTTGCGATCCCCAAGGTGATCTGTTTGCGCAATTGTTGAATTGAGATACTCATGCTATGTTTATTTGGGTGCTAGACCCTCCTAGAACAGTTTCAACGCGACGACAACATCGGAACGTTACTTGACGCCATGCGCGATGCGTTTGATTTCGCAAATCAGAAAGACCGTTTCAAAGCGATCGGACGTGATTCGAGGCAGGCACAAATCCTTACGCTCATGTTGCAGCATGTCTGTAATTGCTGTGACTTTATTCGGTCATACGCAAAGGATTCGCGGCTATGTACGTAACCTTTACCCATTTCAGTGGCCGACGTAAACATGAGGCTTTCAGGGAAGCGAATATTGAAGAATACAGGCGGCCAAGTCGACAAAACGATCGAGGACTTCCGCGCGACCCTTCTCGAACACCGAAAGGCTTTCTTGGACGAGGCTAGTATTACCACAGAGATAACCGCCCTCCAAATTCTGGACGATGTGGGAATAATTTCGGCCGATGTCGGCAGGATTTCAAGTCAACTCGACGGGATGACTACCCAGCTGAAGTGGGTGTCTAGCCAAGTGTCAGATGCCGGTACGTAGTTCTCATAGCTTGAGCGTTATGGATCTGACAATCGCTATAGAGCTGGATAGAAAAATCGGAGAAATCCCATATGGGACAGGTTCACGATTCACGCCCAGCAAGGGCTGTCTTACGGGGACACGCACGGCGTTTCTAGACTTCATCGACAATTGGGTGAACGACCCCGCTTCGGAGCGTTGTCTCGTTCTTTTCGGGCAAGCAGGCACGGGGAAGTCATCGATTGCGCACGAGATCGCACGTCGCTTCCACAAAATCCATCGGCTTACGTCATCGTTTATCTTTTTACGGACAGAGCAATCCAAACCTCATCACCTCTTCACGACCCTTGCTCGCGATCTCTCCGACCGCTATCCTTCGTTCAAAGCCGCGCTGGGAAGCGTCATAAAGGACAACTCCTCTCTTCGAGCTGGAACCCGTGACTACGCTACCCTGTTCGAATCCCTTATCCTGGGCCCACTTAAAGATCTGCACATCGTTGGTCCTATTCTTGTTGTAATCGATGCCTTGGACGAAAGTGGGGATGTAGCTGGTAAAAACGGTTTACACAAATTTCTTGCCGAAGCCATTTCTAAACTGCCATCGAATTTTCGTGTACTCATCACCTCGCGACCCGAGCACGCCATCGAGTCTGCGTTCTTCGAAGGCGTCAAAATCAAATACATGAATGATACCGAGCTGGCTGCTACGACGCATGATGATATTCTCGCGTTTCTCCAGAACGAGCTTCCCCCAGACGTATTCAAAACCTATGGCGACGAGCTGACAAGAAGGGCGGAGAGTTCATTTCAGTGGGCAGCGGTCGCGTGTGGATACATCTCAAATCCTCCCGAGGTCTTTGACTTCAGCAAGATAAATTGTATTAATCACCTGTTGAAACTCACTGCGGATCGCCTTGGACAAGACCCATTGGATGAATTGTACAAAGAAGTCCTTGAAGGATACTTCACTCGCAAGAACTCACGGCTACTTTTTCGTTCAGTTGTGGGACAGCTTATTGCCTCATTCGAACCCCTCAGTATCCGCTCCTTAGCCAGTCTGCGAAATGCCTCCGACCATTCCTCCGACGGTGATGCCGTATTACTCCGTCGCCTAGGCTCTTTGTTGAGTAATGTTAATTCGTCCGATGAAAACCTTCCTATCGTTCCCCTCCATACATCATTCCGGGATTTCCTCACAAATCAAGAGAAGAGCGGTAATTTTTGGGTCGACCTTCGTGACGCTCACCATCAATTGGCGCATTCCTGTTTCAATCTACTACTCAAAGAGCTCAAATTCAACATCTGTAATCTGGAAACGTCATATCTCGCCAACAAGGATGTCACAGACATCAGCTCCCGCGTCGATAAACACATCCCACCTGCTCTGTCGTACGCATGTCGTTTCTGGGACGATCATATGGAACATGTTGGTTTCGACACCGATCTGTTTGGGAAACTTGGAAGTTTCTTCGAGCAGAAATTTCTGTTTTGGTTGGAGGCCCTCAGCTTGACAAGCGATATGCGTCTTGCCTCCGCAGCGTGCTTGGCTGTGAAGGTGTGGTTAGGCTCTGATGAAGTCGGTAAAGAAGGTGTACGTACAATCGTTGATTCGACGAGGAAGGCGGACAACTAATTGCTACGATAAACAGGTTTCTCGGGCGGAACTAGAGAAATTGAGGTGGTTGGTCAATGATGCGTCTGTATTTATACGGCATTTCGGGATGGCGATGGCAAAGAGTGCTCCGCATGTCTATCTTTCTGCTCTACCATTTGCGCCGTCTGGTTCTCCTGTCTCTACACGTTATTCCAGCTCATTTCCTCGGATATTACGCGTGGAACGTGGGCGAATTTCTCACTGGCCATCATCGGAGATGGTGATTCCTGATCCTGGCGGCATCGTTTGTTCCATTTCGATCTCATCGGACGGCCAGCGGATCGTCTCAGGCTCTTGGGATGGAACAATTCGTGTGTGGAACGCCAGCACGGGAGAGACGGAGGCGGGCCCATTTACCGGTCACACGGATTCGGTCAATTCTGTGGCATTCTCGCCAGACGGCCAGCGGATCGTCTCAGGCTCTCTCGATCAAACAATTCGTGTGTGGAACGCCAGCACGGGAGAGACAGAGGCAGGCCCATTTACCGGTCACACGGATTCGGTCTTTTCTGTGGCATTCTCGCCAGATGGCCAGCGGATCGTCTCAGGCTCGCGCGATCGAACAATTCGTGTGTGGAACGCCAGCACGGGAGAGACGGAGGCGGGCCCATTTACCGGTCACACGTCTTGGGTCAATTCTGTGGCATTCTCACCAGATGGCCAGCGGATCGTCTCAGGCTCTTGGGATCTCACAATTCGTGTGTGGAACGCCAGCACGGGAGAGACGGAGGCGGGCCCATTTACCGGTCACACGAATTGGATCAATTCTGTGGCATTCTCACCAGATGGCCAGCGGATCGTCTCAGGCTCTTGGGATGGAACAATTCGTGTGTGGAACGCCAGCACGGGAGAGACGGAGGCGGGCCCATTTACCGGTCACACGGATTGGGTCAATTCTGTGGCATTCTCACCAGATGGCCAGCGGATCGTCTCAGGCTCGCGCGATCGAACAATTCGTGTGTGGAACGCCAGCACGGGAGAGACGGAGGCGGGCCCATTTACCGGTCACACGTCTTCGGTCAATTCTGTGGCATTCTCACCAGATGGCCAGCGGATCGTCTCAGGCTCGCACGATCGAACAATTCGTGTGTGGAACGCCAGCACGGGAGAGACGGAGGCGGGCCCATTTACCGGTCACACGGATTCGGTCAATTATGTGGCATTCTCACCAGATGGCCAGCGGATCGTCTCAGGCTCTTGGGATGGAACAATTCGTGTGTGGAACGCCAGCACGGGAGAGATGGACGCGGGCCCATTTACCGGTCACACGTCTTTGGTCCGTTCTGTGGCATTCTCGCCAGATGGCCAGCGCATCGTCTCAGGCTCTCTCGATCGAACAATTCGTGTGTGGAACGCCAGCACGGGAGAGACGGAGGCGGGCCCATTTACCGGTCACACGTATTCGGTCAGTTCTGTGGCATTCTCACCAGATGGCCAGCGCATCGTCTCAGGCTCGGACGATGGAACAATTCGTGTGTGGAACGCCAGCACGGGAGAGACGGAGGCGGGCCCATTTACCGGTCACACGTCTTCGGTCAATTCTGTGGCATTCTCACCAGATGGCCAGCGGATCGTCTCAGGCTCTTGGGATCTCACAATTCGTGTGTGGAACGCCAGCACGGGAGAGACGGAGGCAGGCCCATTTACCGGTCACACGGATTCGGTCAATTCTGTGGCATTCTCACCAGATGGCCAGCGGATCGTCTCAGGCTCGCACGATCGAACAATTCGTGTGTGGAACGCCAGCACGGGAGAGACGGAGGCGGGCCCATTTACCGGTCACACGGATTGGGTCAATTCTGTGGCATTCTCACCAGATGGCCAGCGGATCGTCTCAGGCTCTTCCGATCGAACAATTCGTGTGTGGAACGCCAGCACGGGAGAGACGGAGGCGGGCCCATTTACCGGTCACACGTCTTGGGTCAATTCTGTGGCATTCTCACCAGATGGCCAGCGGATCGTCTCAGGCTCGCACGATCGATCGATTCGTATGTTGAACGCTACGACAGGAAGTACCGAAACTAAAAGCCACCTCGACTTCACTAACCACTCCGTGATCAATGAGGAGGGATGGATATGCGGTAGTAAAGGCGAACTCCTAATGTGGATCCCGCAAGTACATAGAGCAAATCTTCATCACCCGAGTAATATCTGGGTTGCCGGCGAATATGAAACCCGCCTCGATCTGTCGACTTTCGTACATGGGCAGAGTTGGACTACTTGTATTAACACCTAGAGAAACGACTACAGTAACCCATATATTTTCTTTAGGCGATCTGAACTGTAATGTGACGTGCTTCAGCTGGTAATATCAATAATAGTTCATTGAGGCAGTACACGCTGATAACTCAGTCACAGGCAAGGTGTCGATGCTTTGCCCACCAAGTAACGTGAGTTTGTCGAGCGATAAAATCGCCGACACACACACTCAATAACTGGAAAAAGTAACTGATTTATCACGACGTCAGCGGCCGTCTCCCACTGCCCCTCATGTGAACCGAATGACAAAGAACACGACCAAAAACGCAATCGCGACGACGGCGATATCGTTCAGACATGTCGTTCTGAGTGCCTTCCCGCGGTGATCGTGCACCCGCATCCGCACCTGCTTCGCCACCTTCAGGTTCGCACCCACCATTTCCTCCGCGGCGCGCAGCACCCCCTGGGCCGCCCACAGCGCGCCAGAGAAGTGCTCCGCGTTCCGCCGCATCTGGCCGCCAGCTCCTCCTGTAGCGCCGTGTTATGCTGCAGCAGCGCAGACGCAGACTCGGCGTCGTCCCCCGTGTTGCGCGCGCCGGTCGTGGACGCCGTCCGGTCTGGCGGAAGAAAGGCGCGGGACTCGTCGTCGGACGAGCCGAGGAGCAGGTCCACGTCCGCCGCAGCCGACTGCGAAGGCCTCCGCATCTTCAGTGATGAGGAGACCTGACGTGATGGGTGAAGGTAGTGCAGGGCGCTGGACCGTTAGCGATCGTTTTCGGGTGACAGATGGGGACGTGTGCAGTACGGCAGGAAGGAATAGCTCTAGAAGCGAAGGCTCAGGAGCGACCTGCTGTCATAGACAAGGGAAATTGATGAAGGTATTCCAACATACAATGGCGACGTACCTCGTTGGCGGATAGCATATAGGCGCCCAGCCTGTCCAGCAGGCCACGGATGCCCGCAAGGCGTTTCCCGAGCTTTCTGCGCATTCAATTGGTCGGTGCCAAAGTACCCTTGTGTTTGGGTTTCGAGAATGTGGTTAAGAGTACTCACGCTGAAGGTCGAACGTCATTGTCGAGCTCCACGTTTGTGACGTTTCCCAGCAATTTTCAGGCGTGCTTCAAGTACTACAAGAAATACGTTGAGTCTCCTTGCGAGGTAAGGGCCTTACTGAACAAGGGAAGCACCTGTAGCACGCTCTCTTTTTTTTTTTTTGGAAAAGCGAGGTGTTTTGATAGCAAGAGATAGTAACTAGGTTACCTAACAGTCCTATCTAACGCGCTAAAGCGATCCTCGGAGGCTCGAAAACGGGGGGGAAAAAATGCCTTTATGCACACCCATCGGGTAGTGTGGGACTCAAACGCTAGAGTTCTGAGGAAAAGGTCAGAATCAGAGTCTACTACCCACTAAAAAACCACGTTTCGATTATCCATTTGGCTGGTAGGTCGCGGTGCCTCTTAAAAAAATACAAAAATCGTTTCTGACAAGGTTCTGACAACATTTATGTAATGTTTTTTTTCTTCGGATGATTCCGGGTTCAACTTCCCTCAGGGGGGTTCTGCGTGGGGCAATGCCCTCAAGGTATGTGTGAGGTGGTATTCCTCTGGTATGCATGAGGTGGTGTTCCTCTGGGTATGCGTGGTTAAGTGTGAGGTGGTGTTCCTCGTGGTATATGCAGGGGGGGTGCCTGGTGTGGGAAAAACCGACCATGGTCCCTGTAGCACTCTCTCCGATTTGGGCCATCGTGTCCAGCTCCGGCCCGTACCTCAGTCGGCCTCGTCGACGGATTTGTCGAGAGGCCGCACAAGGCGGTCGAGGTCAATCCGCGTGGACAGCCTGTTCTTTGGCTGCCATTTCGGACATAAATTATAGGACGTAGAAAGACAGAAGAGGATATTTCGGGTGGGAGTAGCTGCGAGTAAGTAACCGTGCCCTTGACCGTGGCAGTGTTGTCAAATCAGGCCCGGGTCAGTCAATAAATCGTGGGAATAGATCCATTCGATCTGTGAAGTTTGCAATTGTATTTCCTACGGTCCCTTGACTGACTAAAATGACTAAAATATAGTCAGCTGGCGCGGGTCGGAAAATGACTGGGTCCGGGGCAACGCTGTATTTTTACAAGGCGAAAACCTGTTTCTTTCTCTCCCGAGGCTCTCTGAAGTGTTTTTTTTCATGTCCGCGTTCTCGGCTATGTAGTCTCTTCGTCTTGTGCTGCCTCCGTCTTGCCTCGTCTCAGCTCTGCCCTTGTCTGTCTACGTCTTCCGTTCGGGTCGGATGCCAGTGCGGTAGTATGGATGTTCTAGTCGGGTTCCAGTGGCACGTCAGGCGCGTCAGGGTGTCCGAGTGGCAGACAGTTTCCAAGTACATTACTATAAGTACACGGCATGGGGAAGCGCATGTGAGGATTTTCCCAATCCGCGCGTCTCTCGACTAGCATTGCTCTACAAGCCTGCTATGGAGACAAGGTAACTTTGACCCCATACCGGTTGCTTTGGAACGACACTCTCTAAAGGTCATTGATTAGAGTGGTACTCCTGCAGCGGAAAATTATATATTTCGTCTTCTACTCCCCGGCCGTTTTCGCTGCAGATGGATATTAGGTAGATCAATCGTACAGATAGTCCATACGCGAGCGTATAATAAATAAGCTGGATGTCCATCACTCTTACATACACCATTAAATCGAACCATAGATTAGATGCCATACCTCGTCTCACCCGTCCACTTCTTGGGACAATAATCGTAGAATCCCCTGCTGTTCCGAGTCCCAGTCGCTGGCTGATGCAGTCTTTCCGCAGTTGGAGCGCGCCTGTGCATCCGCATACCGGTCCAACAACGCGCACACGACGCCAAAGTCTCTTTCCTCCGATGTAAGGTGTGATGACGTAGATTTGGACCCGGAGTCGCTTTGGGTATCGACCTCCACGTCATGATCGAGCAGTATCTGGGTAACCCCGCGGTGCCCATTGGCAGATGCGATATCCAATGGAATGTTTCCGCTATTGTCGCGCGCGTGTACATCCGCACCGTGGTCCAACAACAACGACACAACGTCGAGCTCTCCTTCCTCCGAAGCAAGATGTAATGGGGTAGATCCGCAGTCGTTCTGGGCATTGACCCCCGCATTGTACTCGAGTAGTATTCGAGCAACCTCGACGAGCGTGTTGATCGCGGCCTGGTGCAGTGGGGTGTTACCGCCGTTGTCGCGCGCATCCGCATCCGCACCACGGTCCAACAATAAGCGCACGAGGTGAAGCTCTGCTTCCTCTGATGCGCAGCGTAATGGGGTATATCCTTCGTCGTCCTGGGCGTTGCACTCCGCATTGCGGTCGAGTAGTAACTGAGCAACCCCGAGATGGCCGTAGGCGGCTGCGTAATGCAGTGGGGTTTTCCCGCTGTTGTCGCGCGTGTCCACGTCCGCGTTGTTGTCCAGTAGTAGTCGTACGACCTCAAGCCCTCCGTCCACTCCTTCCAACGCCAGCGATAACGAGGTGCATCCCTCCACGTCCCGGGCGCTGACGTCCGCGCTGTGCTGGAGTAGCGTCCGGACAACGTCGAGGTGCTCCTTGAGAGCCGCAGAATGCAGTGCAGTCTGGCCATCTACCCTCTGGGCGTTCACGTCCGCGCCGTGGTCGAGCAGCCATTTCGTGGAATCGAGACGCCCGTGTCGCGACGCTACGTGAAGCGGTCTCGCAGAATATGTGCCGGGAGCATTCACGTCAGCGCCGTGCGCGAGTAACAGCTGGGCGATCCCGATGTGTCCCCCGTGTATCGACGAATGTAATGGAGTGCCGTATTCCCCGCTACAAGCGTTCACGTGCTGAGGATGCTTGGCTATCATGCGTTCCACCAGGCCGCGGAATCCGCAATAGGCGGCGAAGTATAAGGGAGCTGCCGAAGGAACCACCGGCGTCGCAGAGTCGTCGGGTACTTCCAATAGATCGTGTAGGCGTTGTATGCGGACCCATGCTGAAAAATGCGGCTTGTCGGCGTCAAAGAAAGAATCAATTGCGTCCTTGATGTCGGTGCGTAATTCCACATTTTCGAACTGCGCGTGCTTGAGCCAGCATTCGGCGGCGTATGGAAGAAGCGGATCGGTTTTGGAACTGTCTCCGTCTGTGTGTCCGTCCAGGCGGTGCAAGACGCTGAGACAAGCGTGGGCGAGAATCGCGTGGGCAGACTCGAGGGAAATATGGAAGTCGGACAGCCCTTCGATAGTAGAATTCGCGAGGCGATCCGATATAAGGAATTCTTTAACGGAAAAGTGCGAGAATTGAACGACTTGGTCTCCACCGTCGGTGATCACGGACACCAAACTGGAACAGGCTATCAGCACCGCGTCCTTGTGGTCTTCCCAGTGCCAATTCGTGTCCGTCCCTCCAGCATTGAACTCGATCGCAAGCACCTCCGCGAGCTCCTCGACCCGAAGTGGCCGAGCGGCCACCGTGAGGCATTGCAAAAGTCGATGGGCGGGCCTTCGGTTCGCCTCGCTGATCCCCTTCAGGATGCGCTCGTATGTTTCGTCCAGCGATTCAGGCAGTTCCTCGAGGGCACGACGCAGGTTGGTTGGCCCGGGGATACATTTCCGCAGGACCTCTAGTTGACAGAAAACCCATTTAAACCTATGTAAGAAAGGGCGTAAGAATACAGCCATGATCGATTGGAGATACCCTTACATTCCGTCGGCTTTCTCTGCGAGTTTCTCAATGACCATGTCTTGGTCCTCGATTGACCATTTCTTCATTCTTTTGTTGGAGCGAACGAAAAAGTTAACGTAATCGATAATGTCCTGTTTTTGTCCGCGTTCATCGTGGAGGATTACTTTTTGGGTTGCCAAAGGTTCAAGTACGGTACTGATGTCATATTCTTGATGACTCGTGATACATAGATGCAGATTTGGATGGCGAAGCTCGACGAGTTCTTCGACAAGGTCCAGCACCTTTTCACGTGGCGGTGGCATACCGGAATCCGCGGGACACTCGTCAAGAGCATCCAAAATAAGATAAACTGGCACTTGTCCCGCGATAGAGAGCATGTCCTTGAGACACTGCGCAAGTGATTCGATAGTCGGTGGTTCTGTTCCATTTTGACGTTCCAAGTATAAATCGTGAAGAACACCATAGAATTGGTCGGATTGACCAGAGAGCTGGACAAGGAGGGATGATAATAAAGCACGGGAGTCCTGTTTTCCTGTGCCCTGGACCCGAAAATCGGAGTAGAAATAGGCCATGTGAGCCGAGCCAGCGTCAGACATGGCTTTGATATCCCGGATGATCACAGAGCTTGTCGTTGGTATAAGTTCAACACGAACGCAACTAATCAGGGAGCCACACACCATACAACGCTCTTCCCAGAGCCAGCTATGAAACCAGGAGGCCAGGAGGTTGTTAGCGGTAATTAAAACCCAGTGAGCAATGGGACGCGTACGTTTTCCGTGAATCCACAATAAGGAACCAGACGCTTTCCAATCAGCGAAGGTGTTGCTTTGGGTGCACCAGGCTGCAGTACCCTCATGATGGGCTTCGCACGCGGCGTTGTAATTGATGGATGGATCGGCGGGGGGAGACTGGGGAGACATCCACTGGCAACTGCGAAGGTTTATGCGAACATCATTCCCTGTGATAATGCCTAAGCATTCGTGGTCGGCAGGTGTGAGGTTAGGAGGTCACGAACGGTTTAGATCGCTGACTTGATTCGTGATATGCCGAATCGCCATTCTTGTCTCCTTTCCATCTAGCCGAGTAAAAGGGTCAAAATGTGATGGGCTAGCTAAGCAGGTAAACCTCACCTTCAACGATTGAACTGAGATCCGAGTCGAAGTCATGTAGTGTGTCCCCAATGTCTTGCAGCTTGTCATTGGTACCTTGTAATTTCAGATCAACGGTCTGTATTCCCTGGTCGAGCTCCTCCAAGTTCTTCTGCACACCCTTCACTCCGTTGTCAATTCCGCGAGTGATCTTCAGGTTTTCTGCTGCCGCCATCAGAGCTTCCTCTTGCGTCAATCTGTCCAGGCTCTGTACGGCATCCTCCACTGGCGTCCCTCTCAATCCTAATAGCCTCTTGATATACTTCTCTGGACAAAGGTCGATTTCTGAAGGATTATCAACAGGAAAAGACATACTCGAACGCCTCTCCCCGATCTCCTTCGTTACTATCCCAAGGATCGAGAGTACCTCAGCCGTGACCTTGACAAGGATGTCTGTGAAGGCCTGGGTCGGTTGAATGTTTACGTATATCTCGAGCCGTCTGAAAAAGCTCTCGATGCTGCCAAAGAGGTCGACGAGAGCATGTTGGCCAGCACGGACATCCTTGATGGCCTAAGAGGTTTATGTGTTAGTACGAAGGTCCACATGCTGGGCCAAGGAGGACGCTCACCTGGAGGAGGACACCAATTCCGGCAAATATCACGGTCGCAGGTGGGAATGCCTATGTCAAACACGTCGTCAGAGGGCAAGATCTCGAGCGGGCTTAATTTTCGCGTAATTACCAGCCCAACTGCGTTGCCGATGGTCTCAGAAAATGCGTGCAAGACGTTGACGGTTGGATCCAGCCACTTTGTCAACTTTTCATCTGCGCTTTGGGATCGTCGGACTTGAGCTCGGAGCACGGCGAGAATGGCGCCTGGATTGTCGCAGGATTTCAGCTGGGCAGCCAAGGGATGCGTGGCGATGTCTTTCTTTGTCCGCTCTTCGTACGCCTTCACGGCGTCTCGGAAGATTTTCTTAGAGGGGGTGGAAGGGGGAACTTGAACTCGGGACATGGTGCTTGTAGAAGGGGCCTGCTACGATGCTGAAGGGTTATATTAGGGAGACCGCACATGAAGAGAAGGGCACCCTATTGTGTGGTGTGCCAGTCAAAGTCATGCACGGCACCTTGCAAACACAACACAGACGGTCGTCACCATCGAAAGTTCGCACAGCACAGAGACGGACGACTGTGCTGTCTTGTACATGTGCTAGTGTAAGTTACATTCCGTGACAGATAGCCGCCGAGGTATCGTCATGGTGCCGGCGACCATGTCAAATATGCCAGACGCGAGATAAAATTCTGCACAAAGTGAAATAGACAGCAAGAAATACGTGACACCCAGATACATTAGTTAGGACAGACGCAAGCGTTCTCGGAAGTGCTGAAGGATCGACGCGCGCTGTGGGTACGCACTGGCAGTGATTAGCCCACTACCCTATATGGAAGCGAATCGATGTTGAGAGGCCGCAGAAGGCGGACGAGGTTAACCTGGTCGTGGACAACCTGTCCTTTAGCTGCCATTTTGGAGATGAATTATGGGACGTAGAAAGACAGAAGAAGACATCTTGGGTGGGAATAGCTGCGAGTAGGTAACCGTGCCCTTGACCGTCGCAGTACTAGTGGTTTCTGCGTAACGTGATCACAAATGTCCGAATTATCTTCGTTACGGACACAATCTTGCAGTTTCATCAATTTCATCCATCAGCGCCGAAGCGCTCAGCAGCATGCGTGATACAGATAAATGGCTTCGGATTAATAAATTAAAACACTCTTAAAGCACGGCACCATGTTCTGTTCTGTCTGCAATTTCGTGACTTCGTACTGACCTTTCGACAACTTGGAATGGGTCATGCATGCCTCTCCATACTGCCGACATTACAACCCGCCGAGTCAATTGCAGACATCACGTTTATACAGCAGAGACAAGAAAAGAGACAATAAGCGGCCAATGGGCCAATAATTAGGGCAATCTAACTTATAATTTCTCATCGCCATCTTCGAGTTCATTGTTCGTTCGAAGGAGGACGCATGTCCAACGCCACATACTCTCCTTTTGCGTCCGCCTTCACAGCTCCAAACCGTCGCTGCACCGTCGGCACACCAATAGCGTATAGGGAAGGGACAGTCTAAATGATTCAAATGCGGCCATCAGTCTACTTTTCCTGGAGCAGGACAAAGGAGACTCACAAATAACAGCGCCGACCACACGTGTGTGGACCGGCCGGCCGGAGATGAGGCCGAGACACGTCTCGAAAAACGCGAGCAGAATGATTACGCCGCCCAGGCCAGCAACGCACCATGCGCGCCAGTGCGACTCTCTGCCGGGATGCGGTGGACCCAGCTCCAAATCGCGCACTGCACGTCGTACAGCAGCACGAGGCCGGCACCTCCCACCTGCTCGAAGAGGAAAAGGACCGGTCGTCAGTACGGGGAAAGCCAGGTGGCATTACATTATCACCTTAGGTGCCATACTCGAACTGTGGTTATGCATGAACATATACGTGAGCGTGCCTCCTGTTATGGACGCGCCGGCTGAATAACGCGCAGTGGAGTGAAGCGCACCTGGGGGAAGGGGAAGAGGCACGAACCGACGCCAAATTGTAGCAGGCGATGCAGCAGGAACGCCCTGGACTTCGGGTCGCGTTTGCATATCGGGCCATGAGCGCGCCAGACGGTAACATGAGTAAGGACCCCACGATACAGAGCGCGTGCACGAACTCGCAGAACTGCCGCCGCCACCCTTGTCATCGTCACTTTCACCCTCATCTTCGGCTTTCTCGCAGTCGTGGTCATCCAATCGTCTTCGTCTTCGGAATGGAAATGCCGGGATGTACTGGGGGAGGAGGGGGGACTGGTGGCTCGGCGGGGATGGTAGGGATGCGCGTCACGTTGAGCATGCCATGGCCAATTTTGTGGTGTGTGGTGATATGGGAGCATCCGAGTCCGCCGATCCGGGGGCCTGAATGCCCAAATGATGTTCTACATCCCGTCTGCGCGAAACGTCAAGTATAAAAAGCCGCGCATATATGTACAGTACTTACGTTCCGCGTGAACGCCATTTGGGGGTTCTCCATGGTGACCTGCACAGAACGCAATGAAGAAACGGAAACAGTCCGGGGGAGCACGCACATAGGTATCGGTGAGCGAGAGCTTGGCAGCGAACGGAGGGTGCGGATCCGGCGTCGGCATGACTTTGTACAACGCCTTGCGCTGCAAGAGCGCCACGGAGTCATACTCGCCGTCTGCGCCGCGCGAGGGCCACACGACCACCATGGGACTGTCGCCGATGTTACGCCTGAAGTTGCTAACGTGCGTTGGCTGGACGTCAGCGCGACGGAGGGAGGTCGGGTGTAAACGTACATGGCCATCCAGCCTAGCTTCTGGTTGCCCGTGGTGCGCAGGATATCTGGCGCACGAGTCAGTAAACCGCGCGGGCGCATGAGAATAGACCACGTACATCGCTCTGTGCCGCCGTCCACGCTACATTCGATACGCATCACCTATCAAAACCATACGGCCTCACCTCCTGTTCGAGGAAATAAAAACCCCACGCACATCGCTGCATATTGTGTCGTGGGCGGAGCCAGTCGACTCAGGCTGCCTTATTTCCTGCACCGACCGGAGCTGTTGAAAAAGTTGTGCAGCGCGCGGGTTCATAAAAGGCGCACTGAGTCGGACTTGGAGGAGCCGCTCTTGACGGTGACGGGGAAAGGAAGACGGCTACTGCCAGCAAGAATTCCATCATCGAATCGAATCGCGAGTATTCATGTCAAAGAGCGCAGGGGGCGGATACATCTGCCAGTGCGCTCTCACGGACAGACAGGGCGCTTAAATTTAGAACACAGCGCTGGTCATGTAACGTCATAAATAATTCGGTCGAGAATTCTCGCGGTCATTCGACTAGTAAAACTAACTTCGCCCTGCTATCAACTTCCCTCTCCCCGTATCCTCTCGAGTAGAGAATGTGGATACAACCGCGAGCACCCGGCGCCCTTGATGCTGATCCCAACCGAAATGTCTGGTATCTCTGCAGGCGTTGATCCGAGCGCTGCTGCTGCTGCCGCACAGGTGGGGACTTTCCTTGTCGGCAACGCCCCCCACCGGTGGTCGGCGTTGATGTCCCATCCGCAGTAACAACGATGGTTTGTCCTCGTCCGCCACTTTCAGACGCTTCGTTGTCGTTGTCGTCCATGACTGCTGTCGTCAGTCGCCGTCGTCCGCTGCTTCCACCGGAGTCGACACGCCCGAGCACATGGACTGCTGAGGGGATGAAGACGAGGTGATATCCTTGGGGTGACGTCGTTGATACACATGTTGCCCCCAGATGGACAGCTTCTGAGTTCCATTTTGTTCTTCAGGCATGCCTGGCGCTTGACCCCCTGCTTTCCGCTTACTTAGAAGAGGTGCGTCGACAAGCTCTTTGGTGTTGGGAGGTGGTGATGGTGGCGGTTTTCCAAGAAGTGGGTGGCGGGTCAGCGCCTAATATAGTGTGCCGAAAAAAAGGTAACAGTCGGAGAGGGTGAGTGAGGACAGAAGAGAAGAGCTTGAAGGCATACCTTACTGAGATCCGCTACCTGTTTCGACTCGGGACTCTTGTTCATCAGCTAGATGAGAGGTCTCGCTCAAAACCGAGATGAGAGGCGCTGAAATGGTCCAGTTGGTTTGCTGTTCCTTCCTCTAGGCGCAGGAAAGAATGAAAAAAAAGAAAGGTCAATCTTCCCGCAAGGTCACGGTCCACCAACCCAGCAGGCATGTGTGTAATAGAATTTCGCACGAGCCCGACACTTGCGCGTCCGACGGGGCTACTTGGATGAAAAACTGCGTAGGGGTGAGCAGGGTGGGTCGCAGTAATCGCGACAGACGCACGGAAAGGATTGTGGTCAGCACATCCACGACCTGCCATCGCATCGACGCGAGCTCACTCGACTCTGGGCTCTTCCGGTGACTGCACGCTGCAAGGGCGCCAGCCAGACGGGCAATGAAGAACGTGCACGAGTCCTGGGGCAGCCTTCCGAGCGTCATTTTTCCCATGAGAGAGGACGTGCAGTAGAAGCGCAGAAGCTGCGCCAGATCCGCGGCGCCTTTTGCGTGGCACAAAAGTCCGACAGCTTGAGGTACCCGCGGAACTGCTCCAGGCTACCGGGTTCCGCGCGGGCGGGAGGTCCTCCCTGGGCGCTGAGGCGGCGCCCGTGAGCAGTAGGAAGACCAGCTCGTTCCCGCGCCGCATTTCCGGCCGTCGTTGAACGAGGGCAGGAAGACGAGAATGTCCTCGATGATCTTCGCCGCGTCCGCAGTGGAGGATGTGGATACTGCCTACGAAAGTGTCAGTGCGCAGAAGCATGGAAGGTGAGATCGCACCAGGTACCTTGATGAGGGTATCTATCAGCGCATCTTCTTGCTCGGCAACACCGCGCCTTTGGCCGTGCAGCTGCGCGAGGAGGGGCTTCCGGGGTCCTGTGCGAGGAACGCGACGACGAGCACCTCCGGGCGCTCGCGGATGGTCTTGTCTTCAACTTCCATGGGGTCGTCCAGGAGCACGATTTGGTCGCAGAGGATGCCGAGGGTGACCTTGGAGTCAAGCTCAAGGTGTTGTATGAGCACCATCTTGATCACCGCGACCTCCTCCGGTTCGTCTGCAAAGGTGATAAAACCGTCGACAACAACATTAAAAACGTACAGCGGGGATAGAAGAAGACCACGCAGGAACGCACCGCTCTGCAGCAATTGCACCAAGACGTCCACGTTCCGCTCCAACCATCTAGGCTGCTCCTCGGACATGCGAACGATAGCCTTATACCCCTCGATTCATATCTGTAAAATAATAAAAGAGTCAGCTGATGGACGGTGCGTTATGTTGCCCTCACGACGCACATCAGGGTCCTGTTCAAAGGTCATACACGGACCGAATAGCGTCTTCCTCAAGATCTGGGAACGCCTTGAAAAACTTGGTGATATTGCTAGCAACCATGCATCTGAGCGACGAATGGTGGGAATGGGCCAGCTTAAGTTTTCTCTGCACGGCGGGTGGGTGTATGCGTGAGCGGGAGAGAAGGAACGCACGACGGTGTTTGTTTCGCCAAACAATTGTGACGAGTTCGCAAGTTTCTCGCAAGTTTCTGATGACCAAAGCCCTAGCATCTCACCACAGGCCCAGTCCTCATCTGTACGCTGACTTCGTAACTCGCTACAATATCACCGATTGCCATACCGCACTCATCCCACGTTCCAAGTCAGCAACCTATTATTCTTTGTTCATTTCATAGATTCTGGCACCCAAATCGCTAACAGTCCATCACGATCTGCGATGTACCTACATCATTCCCGTCCATCCCCTCGCCTGCGAGAGCGTTCTCGTCGTCATCGCCTTCGCCACACCAGATGGCGCAGCAGCTCCGACTTACTACGACCCTAAACTGGTGCAGCCTGGGTAGTAAGTCCCGTGGGCTCCCCCCCTTTACTTGCGTCTCTCTTCCTTCCTTCACGCTCACGCATCCCGTCTCCGCCTCCATTTGTGGGCCCGTGCTGGGGCCCAGGCGGCGCGCGTCAGACTCGTAGGGCCCCGCAGTCATACTCGCTTGGATTAACTCATTTCCTCGCGTCGTCACGGTCTGCGTCCTGCATGCCTGACCACATTTAGCACATTGCCTCTTCTTCCCTCGCTTTCTCCCACATCCTGGACATTGCCGCCCCCTATCTTCCCAGAGACCAGTCCCCCATGTCCTCAAGTCCCGCTGTCCCCCCCCTCGGCCGCCGTATCACAGGACTTCAGCATTGCCTAGCTTGCCTCACCCCGCCGATTCATTTTTGGTAATAAACAAGAACGGGCTGCCTCCTCTTGTTTTTTTCTTCCTCGCAACGCGAGAAGCATATACACAGACCACTCCTACACATGTCCTCGCTCAGGCCTCGCTTTAGCCCAAGTCCTGGCCCCTCCTTGTGCAAGGCCAGAATGGAAAGAACCCCAGCGCACGCTCGTCCATGGGCCCCGCCGCCCGCCCTTCGGCAGCTGCAGCGCCACCTTTCAAACCACAGAAGGTGACTTGACTTTTTTCCTCCCACACAATCTGATCCCCCCCTATCTGTTTTCTCAACCTGACTCTCTTTTCGCAGCGGATGCTATCGACCGGTGGTTTGAGAACTTTCATCATTACGAAGTTACCCTGGTGGGTATGATCTTCATCGTCTTCTCACATATTGTTCTCCAAATCGGGGTCTCAACAAATGGCTGTTGCCTCTCTCGACGTCAATTTTAAGGAGGAGCTGAGTCCCATCGAGCAATGTGAGTAATTCGATACCCTTTCCATTATGATGATCTCACTTTCCCCTAGGGTTCAAGGTTCTCTCCGAAGCAGAGCGCACAGCCGCTCTTTACAGTCTTTTACAACATTCTACTCAAGTACAGATCCGCTTCTTCATCACCGTCCTGCAACAAATGACCAGGGCCGACCCCATGACTACTCTTCTGAACCCGGCTGTCGGAGGTTCTATGCAGAGCCAGATGGGAGCCAAGCTTGCAAGTATAAATCTCAAATCGCCCGGACTCAAGTCTACCATGCTCGGTTCCCCATGCGCCCGCACCTTCAATACCGCCACGAATCGCCAATCACTCGCCTTCGACTCCTCTTCCTCTCCAGATGCCGCCAATACCGTTGGCAACCCAAGCGACGCCGCCGCCACACTCGCCCAACAGCGCGCTGAACTCAACGCCGCCGGAAATGCCGCACATCGAATTTCTGCGCCGGCGCTCGCCTCCAGCGGAGAGCGTGGCACTTGGGCTGGGGTCCTGGCCAGGTCGCGGAGCGGGACAACTCCCCCACACAAGATATATCCATGGAGCCCAGGTCGTCCCGTCCGCAGAGTACGGACTTCTCTGGCCTCTCTGGTGGCTCTGCCTTCCGCTCCCCTCGCGCCGATGGCGGCACCGCTCCCGGTGGTCTCGACGGGCTTTCCCCTGCCGTCGGCGACAGCTGGGCCAGCATGGTGAACATGCCGCTTCTCCCTAGAAGACGTCTTCCAACAACAGCAACAACGGTCAAACAGTCTCTACAACGGAGGTGATAGGTAATAGAACACAGACACTTTACTTCTTCTATATCTGCTGAATAGTCGTGTTAGTTTTGTCAGCACCTGGCTGGACGAGCGTTTAGCGTGGTGATGTTGGCGGCTGGTCGATAGGGCCGCGTACCATCGTTGGCCCCAGTGGTGACCCTCAGAATCTGAGCTATCGCCATTTGAGCTTCCTCATGTATCAGGCTCAGGCTTCAGAGCCTCTTAGCACGTTCTCAATATATGTCCTCCCAAGTAGTTTCCTCGCAAATGACTCTGAAGAAACGTGAGTGGTGAAGTGTGGAGTTTCTCTCGTCCATATAACTCACTCGCTCGTCGTCGTTTGACTTCTTTCGTCGTAATGGAGAGGATAGAGAGCAACACAATCACGATCTTCACGAGCACCTCTGCCATTTCCGTGGTTAGGGAAGTCTGAGTATAAACATCAAGTCGCTTGAAAAAGCCCTCGAGACGCTCAAAAAGGTCAATGACAGAACCTTGGCTTGCTCTGACACCCTTCGCCGTCTATAAGACTTCAGCGTTAGAGGGGGTCCACGAAAGGAAAGGATAGCAAGAGCACGGAGAGCAAGGATGCCAGTTCCAGTGAGGATTACTTTCGCGAGCCTGAGAGGGAACATCGACTTCACCTCGAGTTATATTATGAATTAAATTCGTGATATATAAGTACTAGGCTAACACCATCGCAAAGAGTCTCCGAAAACGTGTGCAGTACATGAACCAATGGATCGATCAACTTCATCAACTCCTGATCGCCAGATCGCTCAAAGGCCTTGGCTTTGATCCCGAAGTACGGTCAAGACAACATTGTCCGATTCGCAGGTTCGCACATCGGCGAGCTCGTGGGCAAAAAGATCTTTCCCGGTCTTCTCCTTGTATTGGGCCAATGCAGCATTGAGCGCCGATTTGAAGTTTGAGGACGGGGTAGCGTTTGGGAAGGCGAAGACATGGTACTGGAGGATCGTTGAGAAAGATAGTAGAGGTGCGATAGCTTGAGTGCGTGGCTAGTCGAAGGGGACTCGGAAGCATGAAGGACAAGAGGTAACATCCCTTAGTTGAGAAGATTCCCACCGCCAAATGGATCATGTGTCCATGTAATAAGGATAGTTTACGATTATCTCCGATTCTACAGTGTGACCAGCCAACCCTGAACGTGAAACGAAAAGGTAATACGACGATGGCGATTGTTGTAAAGATAGGAGCCCAGGCAAGTGGTGTATCGTACCCGGGCCGACACGAGGCCGAGCCACGTCTGGTACATCGCCCTTGCATGCGGGTGCGGCTCCGCCTTGGGGTAGATCACCATAGGTATCACTTTGTTTGCCGCTGTCCCACCTGATGCATTGTCATCCATGAATAGATATGCGAGCGTGCCTCCCGCGATGAACCTGCCAGCTAAATGACATATAGTCCACGGAGTAGTGAGCGAGGCACGAACAATGAGAAGAGGCACGAACCGAGGCGAAGCTGCAACAGACGGTGTAGCTGGAGCGCCCTGGGGCTCCCCGTCACCTTTGCGTATTGGACCATGAGCAACCCAGGCGGTATGGAGAGTAAGAACCCCGCCATGCAGAACGCGCCGTGCATGAGGCTCGCAAGGCCGCCGCGCCGCTGGCTCCCGCCATTGGTTTCGCTCTCGCGTTCGCGTTCTGCTTTCTCACCGCTTTCTTCGGGTCCCACTGCAGTCTCGGGTGCTGAGCTCTCAGCCGGGGTGGAAAGAGGGGATAACGGACGGGGCGCGGTGCGCGTCAGGTTGAGCGTACCGCGGCCGATCCTTCGATGGATCGAAATGTGTGCGTCCGCACCTGCAGATCCCGGTGGGGTACGACTGAAAGCCCAGATGATGTTCTGCGTACCGTCCTTCGGGACCTGCAGGCAGTATCGATCCGACCCATCAGTGCACCAAAAAATCCCCCAAAAAATATACCCAGAACAAGAAAACCAGGTTTCTGCGGCCGCGCGGCGCCTTTGATGCTAATCCCAACCGAAAAAAGTCCGGTGTCCCCGCAGGCGTCGGCAGATCCGAGCGCTGTTGCTGCCGCCGCGTGGGGACTTTGATTTCAACCCTTGTTGGCCACGCCAGTGGACGGCGTTGATGTCCCATCTGCAGTAACAATCATGGCGGCTTCTCTTCGTCCCACCACTTTCAGACGCTTCGTTGTCGTTGTCATCGATGACTGCTGCGGGCGATCACCGTCGTCCACCGCTTCCGCTGGAGTTGAAGTGCCCGAGCCCACGGACTGCTGAGGGGATGAAGATGAGGTGATATCCTTGGGGTGACGTCGTGGACACGAATGTTGCCCCCGGATGGACAGCTTCTGAGTTCTGTTTTGCTCTTGAGGCACGCCTGGCTCTTCTTGTCCTGCTTTCCGCTTACTTGGAGGAGGTGCATCGACAAGCTCTTTGATGTCGGGAGGTGGTGACGATGGTGATGGTGGCGGTTTTGCGAGAAGCGAGTGGTGGGTCAGCGTCTAATTTAGTGTGCCGAAAAAATAGGTATTGGTTGGAGAGGGCAAGGACAGAAGAGAAGAGCTTGAAGGCATACCCTGCTGAAATCCGCTACCCGTTTCGACTCGGGGCACTCTTGTCCATCAACTCAATTGAGAGATCTCCGAGAAGAAAGGCGCTGGAACGATCCAGTTGGTTTGCTTGCTCTGGCGCGGGAAAAATCACGTTTGTCAATCTCTAACCTGCTGGCATGTTTCTAATAGAATTTCGCACGACCCCCACGCTTGCGCGTCTGACGGGGCTACTTGGATGAAAACCTGTTTGGGAGGTGAGCGAGCGAAGGCCCGGTAGTCGCGACAGACGCACGAATTAGGCTCAGCGTGTCCACGACTTGCCGCCGCATCGACGCGAGCTCGCTAGACTCCGGGCCCTTCTGGAGACTGCACGCCGCAAAGGTGCCAGCCAGACGAGCGACGAACAACACGCGCGAGTCCTGGGACAGCCCCGGAGTGTCATTTTCCCGTTGAGAGAGGACGTACAGTAGAAGCGCAGGAGCTACGCCGGATCCGTGGCGCCTTTTGCGCGGTATAGAAGGTCCGACAGCTCAAGGTACACGCGGGACTGCTCCAGGTTCGCCGCGTTCCGTCCAGGGGCGAGGTCCTCCCTGAGCGCTGAGGCGGCGCACGCGAGTAGTAGGAGCACCAGTTCGTTCTCGCGCCATGTTGGCCGTCCGTTGTTGAAATGAGGGCAGGAAGACGAGGATGGCTTCGATGATCTTCGCCGCATCCACGGCAGAGGATTTGGATACTGCCTGTGAAAGCATCAGTGCCCAGGAGAAAGGAAGGTGAGATCGCACCGAGTACCTTGATGAGGGTATCTATCAGCGCACCCTCTTGCTTGGCAGCACCGCGCCTTTGGCCCTGCAACTGCGCAAGGAGGGGTTTCCGGGTGTCCTGTGCAAGGAACGCGACGACGAGCGCCTCCAGGCGCTCGCGGATCGTCTTGTCTCCATCTTCCATTGGGTCTTTGGGGGGCACGATTTGGTCGCAGAGGACGCCGAGGGTGACCTTGGAGTCGAGCTCGAGGTGCTGTATGAGCACCACCTTGATCACCGCGACCTCCTCCGGTTCATCTGCAAAGGTGGGAAAACCATCAACAACAACATTGAAAACGTACAGCAGGGATAAAAGAAGACCAGGCGGGAACGCACCGCTCTGTAGCACTTGCACCAAGACGTCTACGTTCCGCTCCAACCCCATCTAGGCTGCTCCTCAGACATGCGATCAGCAATGCGAATGATAGCCTTATACCCCCCCAATCCGTACCTGTAAAAGAGTCAGCTGATGGACAGTGCATTATGTTACCCTCACGACGCACATTGGGGTCCTGATCAAAGGTCATACACGGCATTAATAGCGTCTTCCTCGAGATCTGGGAACGCCTTGAAAAACTTGGTGATATTGCTGGCGACCATGCATCTGAGCGAGCTTTATCGCGTATGTTTTCTCTGCTCGGCGGACGTGAACGAGAGAGAAAGCGGGAAGGAAAGGAAAGCACGACGGTGTTTGTTTCGCCAAACAAAACCGTACCTTTCCCGTCACGTCCCCCAGCTTGATACTTGCGTAAAATCCTTGTTCCGACTCGTCTCCCTTCCAGTCACCACAAGCGCACTAGCCGGTGCGAATCCCTCATACGGCTGACTTCGTAACTCAGTATCACCGCACTCATCCCACTTGTTCCTAGTCAGTGACCTATTCTCCGTTCATTTCATAGAATCAGCTACCTCTGCCATCCAAGTTGCTACTAACAGGCCATCGCAATCTGCGATGCGCCCGCACCATCCCCGTCCATCCCCTTGCCTGCAAGAGCGTCCTCGTCATCACCGCCTTCACCACACTAGATGGGACAATAGCACCAACTGACTACGACCCGAACTAACTTAGCTCAGCCTAGGCAGTGGCCACGCCCCTTTATTTGCGTCTCTCTTCCTTCCTTCACGCTCACGCCGACACACGTCTCTACATCTACCTGTAGGCCCCAGCACGGGCAGCGCGTGTCAGACTCGCAGGGCCCGCAGTCATACTCGCTTGCGTTCACCAATTTTCTCGCGTCGTCACCGTCTACGTCTTCCATACCTGACCACATTCAGCACATCGCCTCTTCCTCCCTCGCTTTCTCCCTGACGTTGCCGCCACCTATCTTCCCAAAGACCAATCCCCCATGCCCTCAAGATTCGTTGCTCAATGTGAGCACGACAATCAGCTGCACCGCAGCTCGCCTCTATCCCGAAGGGCCGCGCGTAACCGGCGACGTCAGCCACTCCTTGCGATGGGACCTGATAACGACTCGATAGGGTCCGTTTACCAGCTAACTAGCGCTAGTAGAAAATACAGAAGCAGGTGAGTAGATTCCAAGTCTACCTACTCGAATATCGGCCTCCGAACCCGGCCGCATCACCAACCCCTCGCCTGTCGCCTCCGAGTCTAACCGCCTCTCCCCTTCTCGCACGGTGTGTCGGACGACCCGGCAACCCGCTCACTGGCACGGGCCTCGATCCTGAAGAGTCAGCTGAAGGCGCGTAGTAGGCGCGTCGTCATTGCCCTCGGCCCGCGTGACCGCTCTTTCGGCTTGTTCCCTCTCCCTCGCTATCCGATGGAGAAGGGTCTGACAGTGGTCAAGGTTGGGACGATTTCCTGATAGAATATGAGATGGGCCGTCGACCGCAGGGATGGACACCAAATTTGATTCAGACTAGATAGACTCTACCCTTGTACCGACATGGTACTGTCCGTAAAAGAGCTATGACTCGAACCTAAGATTGTCATATAGCAGTAAAACTGAAACTATGATGGTTGAGTACGACGAGGTCTGGACCAATAGACTAAAGTGGTCACATAGATGTATCGCAATGAACAGTGCAGCCTTTTCCAGCCCTTGATTGAAATTATTCTCAGCCTGCCAGACCCTTGACAGTTGTGGGAGCATTCCGAATTCCACAGCGTGAGTTCCAAGTCGCGCCTTATCGCCTCATCACCTAGACGCTCGAACCGCACGCTCACTCTATTCCCCCTCACACTAACCTCCAAAACACTCTTCTATCTAGCATGGCTGCTGCACGAGATTTGGAGCACGGCCAAATATCTTCGACTTCGTGCGTAGATGGCCATTATCCCCGTGCTTAGTTGATACTAACCCACCACTCCAGCCGGCGTCCCTCACCATCGCGAAATCCAGGAAGAGGGTGCGTCAATCCCCTTTCTTGTCTTCCGATACTCGGTCAGGAACTGCCCTTGGACAGCCCTCGAGACGCCGAGCCGCAGGGAGGCCCATCCCAACTCCGTGTTGACGTGACGGGTATGCACTCGAATCGTGGTCCGTTGATTCCTCGATAGTATTTTAATTTCTTCTTTAGTCCTCCGGGCAGAGAAAGTTCCTCGTCTCAAGAATGTTTTTGGCCTAAAGTTCTTTGTTACCGTCGCCAGTCAGGCGATAGAACAGAAGACACCAAGTGTTCCGGCCAAGAGGCGTACCGCGAGGTGGGGTGAGAGTCTCGATGCTTTGTGAGCCATCCAAATCCCTTTTGGTCCTCTTCTTCGGCTGAGAGTTCTGTTCAGTATTCTACAGCCGTCTACACCTCTTATATTGCGTCTTTATGCGGAGCGGTTCGCACGTCGAGACATCCTTATTGGAGCGCATGAGATGATACCTGCCGAATCCCAAATCGGTTCGTTTCTTATTAGAAACCTCGCTTGTTCGACCACCTAACATCTCGGGCGATAGACACACCTTTCGTCCTCACCAATGGCGAAGGACAGGGTGGAGAGTCGGCGACGCTTTACTTGACAGTCATTGTGTCACCGAACACAGCTTCCGATCCGATCTTGCCCACCAACGCCCCCATTATCCGATCAACCACGATCAACGACTCGCCTTCTAGAGAAGCTGAGGAGCCCTCTGTGGCCAAGGAGCCCACGAATCCCACTGGATCTACCATCACCACCGGCCCTGCTCTCGCACCTCCTACCAATCGCCTTCCCAGCAGCGAGAGCACCCCAATCCCGCCAGCGACTGAGCGGCGGGGGGTGTCACCTGCCGTAAGTGCTCTCCATGGCGCCGGCGAAGCTATGGCGACCATCAATCTGTCGAATAAATGGGAAGGTGCTCTTGAGAGGATAAAGTGGGTGATGGATACTGTGAGCCCGGTTGCAGAAGTGCGTTATATCGTCCGTCCTTTTTTCCAATCCTTGACCAGGCCGAATTTTGTCCTTAGCTTGACCCGTACGCAAAGATGGCATATGGTCTACTTTTTGCGATCCCCAAGGTGATCTGTTTGCGCTATTGTTGGCCTGAAATACTCATGCGATGTTTATTCGGGTGCTAGACCCTCCTAGAACAGTTTCAACGCGACGACAACATCGGAACGTTACTTATCGCCATGCACGATGCGTTTGATTTCGCAAACCAGGAAGAGCGTTTCAAAGCGATCGGACGTGATTCGAAGCAGGCACAAATCCTTACGCTCATGTTACAGCATGTCTGTAATTGCTGTGACTTTATTCGGTCATACGCAAAGGATTCGCAGCTATGTACGTAACCATTACCCATTTCAGTGGCCGACGTAAACATGAGGTTTTCAGGGAAGCGAATATTGAAGAATACGGGCAGCCAAGTCGATAAAAAGATCGAGGACTTCCGCGCGACCCTTCTCGAACACCGAAAGGCATTCTTAGACGAGGCTAGTATCACCACAGAGATAACCGCACTCCAAATTCTGGACGATGTGGGAATAATTTCGGCCGATGTCGGCAGGATTTCGAGTCAGCTCGACGGGATGTCTACCCAGCTGAAGTGGGTGTCTAGCCAAGTTTCAGATGCCGGTACGTAGTTCTGATAGCTTGAACGTTATCGATCTGAGGATTGTCACAGAGCTAGACGCAAAAATCAGAGAAATACCGTACGGGACAGGCTCGCGATTCACACCCGACAAGGGCTGTCTTACGGGAACTCGCACGACGTTTCTGGACTTCATCGACAATTGGGTGAACGACCCCGCTTCGGAGCGTTGTCTCGTTCTTTTCGGGCAAGCTGGCACGGGAAAGTCATCGATTGCGCACGAGATCGCACGTCGTTTCGACAAAGTCCATCGGCTTACGTCATCGTTTATCTTTTTACGGACAGAGCAATCCAAACCTCATCATCTCTTCACGACTCTTGCTCGCGATCTCTCCGACCGCTATCCTTCTTTTAAAGCTGCGCTGGGAAGCGTCGTAAAGGACAACTCCTCTCTTCGAACTGGAACCCGCGACTACGGTACTCTGTTCAAATCCCTTATCCTGGAGCCACTTAAGGATCTGCACATCGTTGGTCCGATTCTTGTCGTAATCGATGCCTTGGACGAAAGTGGGGATGTAACTAGTAAAAACGGTTTACACAAATTTCTCGCCGAAGCCATTTCTAAACTGCCATCAAATTTTCGTGTACTCATCACCTCGCGACCCGAGCACGCCATCGAGTCGGCGTTCGTTGAAGGCGTCAAAATCAAATACATGAATGATCCCAAGCTGGCTGCTACGACGCATGAAGATATTCTCGCGTTTCTCCAGAACGAGCTTCCCCCAGACGTGTTCAAAACATATGGCGACGAGCTGACAAAAAGGGCGGAGAGTTCGTTTCAGTGGGCAGCGGTCGCGTGTGGATACATCTCAAATCCTCCCGAGGTGTTTGACTTCAGCAAGACAAATTGTATAAATCACCTGTTGAAACTCACTGCGGATCGCCTTGGACAAGACCCATTGGATGAATTGTACAAAGAAGTCCTTGAAGGATACTTCACTCGCAAGAACTCACGGCTACTTTTTCGTTCAGTTGTGGGACAGCTCATTGCCTCATTCGAACCTCTCAGTATCCGCTCCTTAACCAGTCTGCGAAACGCCTCCGACCATTCCTCCGACGGCGATGCAGTATTACTCCGTCGCCTTGGCTCGTTGTTGAGTAATGTGAATTCGTCCGATGAAGACCTTCCTATCGTTCCCCTCCATACATCATTCCGCGATTTCCTCACAAATCAAGAGAAGAGCGGCGATTTTTGGGTCGACCTTCGTGACGCTCACCATCAATTGGCGCATTCCTGTTTCAATCTACTACTCAAAGAGCTCAAATTCAACATCTGCAATCTTGAAACGTCATATCTCGCCAACAAAGATGTCACAGACATCAGCTCCCGCGTCGATAAACACATCCCACCTGCTCTGTCGTACGCGTGTCGTTTCTGGGACGATCATATGGAACATGTTGGTTTCGACACCGATCTGTTTGGAAAACTTGGAAGTTTCTTCTCGAAGAAACTTCTGTTTTGGTTGGAGGCCCTCAGCTTGACAAGCGATATGCGTCTTGCCTCCGCAGCGTGCTTGGCTGCGAAGATGTGGTTAGCCTCTGATGAAGTCGGTAAACAAGGTGTACGTACAATTGTTGATTCGACGAGGAAGGCGGGCAACTAATAGCTACGATAAACAGGTTTCTCAGGCGGAACTAGAGAAATTGAGGTCATTGGTCAATGATGCATCTGTATTTATACGGCATTTCGGGATGGCCATGGCAAAGAGTGCTCCACATGTCTATGTATCTGCTCTACCATTTGCGCCGTCTGGTTCTCCTGTCTCTACACGTTATTCCAGCTCATTTCGTCGAATATTACGCGTGGAACGCGGGCGAATTTCTCACTGGCCATCATCGGAGATGGTGATTCCAGATTCCGGCGGCATGGTTTATTCCATTTCGATCTCATCGGACGGCCAGCGCGTCGTCTCAGGCTCTTCCGGTGGGACAATTCGTGTGTGGAACGCCAACACGGGAGAGACGGAGGCGGGCCCATTGACGGGTCACACGGATTCGGTCAATTCTGTGGCATTCTCACCCGATGGCCAGCGGATCGTCTCAGGCTCGGACGATGGAACAATTCGTGTGTGGAACGCCAGCACGGGAGAGACGGACGCGGGCCCATTTACCGGTCACACGGATTCGGTCAAATCTGTGGCATTCTCACCAGATGGCCAGCGGATCGTCTCAGGCTCTTCCGATCGAACAATTCGTGTGTGGAACGCCAGCACGGGAGAGACGGAGGCGGGCCCATTTACCGGTCACACGGATTCGGTCAAATCTGTGGCATTCTCACCAGATGGCCAGCGGATCGTCTCAGGCTCTTTCGATCTCACAATTCGTGTGTGGAACGCCAGCACGGGAGAGACGGAGGCGGGCCCATTTACCGGTCACATGGATTCGGTCAATTCTGTGGCATTCTCACCAGATGGCCAGCGGATCGTCTCAGGCTCTTTCGATCTCACAATTCGTGTGTGGAACGCCAGCACGGGAGAGACGGAGGCGGGCCCATTTACAGGTCACACGAATTGGGTCAATTCTGTGGCATTCTCGCCAGATGGCCAGCGGATCGTCTCAGGCTCTTTCGATCGAACAATTCATGTGTGGAACGCCAGCACGGGAGAGACGGAGGCGGGCCCATTTACCGGTCACACGGACTCGGTCAATTCTGTGGCATTCTTGCCAGATGGCCATCGCATCATCTCAGGCTCGTACGATCGAACAATTCGTGTGTGGAACGCCAGCGCGGGAGAGACGGACGCGGGCCCATTTACCGGTCACACGGATCGGGTCTTTTCTGTGGCATTCTCGCCAGATGGCCAGCGGATCGTCTCAGGCTCTTCCGATGGAACAATTCGTGTGTGGGACGCCAGCACGGGAGAGACGGAGGCGGGCCCATTTACCGGTCACACGGATTCGGTCTTTTCTGTGGCATTCTCACCAGATGGCCAGCGGATCATCTCAGGCTCTGCCGACGGAACAATTCGTGTGTGGAACGCCAACACGGGAGAGACGGAGGCGGACCCATTTACCGGTCACACGGATGAGGTCATTTCTGTGGCATTCTTGCCAGATGGCCATCGCATCATCTCAGGCTCGTACGATCGAACAATTCGTGTGTGGAACGCCAGCGCGGGAGAGACGGAGGCGGGCCCATTTACCGGTCACACGGATTCGGTCTTTTCTGTGGCATTCTCGCCAGATGGCCAGCGGATCGTCTCAGGCTCTTTCGATCGAACAATTCATGTGTGGAACGCCAGCACGGGAGAGACGGAGGCGGGCCCATTTACCGGTCACACGGATTCGGTCTTTTCTGTGGCATTCTCGCCAGATGGCCAGCGGATCGTCTCAGGCTCGGGGGATCGAACAATTCGTGTGTGGAACGCCAGCACGGGAGAGACGGAGGCGGGCCCATTTACCGGTCACACGTCTTGGGTCCGTTTTGTGGCATTCTCGCCAGATGGCCAGCGGATCGTGTCAGGCTCGGAGGATGGAACAATTCGTGTGTGGGACGCCAGCACGGGAGAGACGGAGGCGGGCCCATTTACCGGTCACACGGATTCGGTCTTTTCTGTGGCATTCTCGCCAGATGGCCAGCGGATCGTCTCAGGCTCGCGCGATCTCACAATTCGTGTGTGGAACGCCAGCACGGGAGAGACAGAGGCGGGCCCATTTACCGGTCACACGCATTTGGTCAATTCTGTAGCATTCTCACCAGATGGCCATCGGATCGTCTCGGGCTCGGCTGATCAAACAATTCGTATGCTGAACGCTACGACAGGAAGTACAGAAACTAATAGCCATGTCGACTTCACTAACCACTCCGTGATCAATGAGGAGGGATGGATATGCGGTAGTAAAGGCGAACTCCTAATGTGGATCCCACAAACACATAGAGCAAATCTTCATCGCCCGAGTAATATCTGGGTTGCCGGCGAATACGAAACCCGCCTCGATCTGTCGACTTTCGTACATGGGCAGAGTTGGACTACTTGTATTAACACCTAGAGAAACCGCTACAGTAACCTGTTGATTTTCTTCAGGCGATCTGAACTGTAATGTGACATGCTTCAGCTGAGAATAGTTTCTTGAGGCAGTACACGCTGACAACTCAGTCACAGGCAAGGTGTCGATGCTTTGCCTACCAAGTAACGTGAGTTCGTCGAGCGATAAAATTGCCGACACACACATTCAATAACTGGAATAGTAACTGATTCATCACGAGGTCAGCGGCCGTCTCCCACTGCCCCTCATGTGAACCGAATGACAAATAACATGATCAAAAACGCAATCGCGACGACGACGACGGTCGATATAGTTCAGACACGTCGTTCTGAGTGCCTTCCCGCGGTGATCGTGCACCCGCACCGGCACCTGCTTCGCCACCTTCAAGTTGACACCCACCATCTCCTCCGCGGCGCGCAGCACCCCCTGGTCCGCCCCCAGCGCGCCAGAGAAGTGCTCCGCGTTCCGCCGCATCTGGCCGCCAGCTCCTCCTGTAGCGCCGTGTTATGCTGCAGCAGCGCAGACGCAGACTCCGCGTCGTCCCCCGTGTTGTGCGCGCCGGTCGTGGACGCCGTCCGGTCTGGCGGAAGAAAAGCGCGGGAATCGTCGTCGGACGAGCCGAGGAGCGACCTGTAGACAAGTGAAATTGATGAAGGTATTCCAGCATACAATGGCGACGTACCTCGTTGCCGGATAGCGTACAGGCGCCCAGCCTGTCCAGCAAGCCACGAATGCCCGCAAGGCGCTTCCCGAGCTTTCTGCACATTCAACTAGTCGGTGCCAAAGTCCCTTTGTGTGTTTGGGTGTCGAGAATGTGGTTAAGAGCACTCACGCTGAAGGTTGAACGTCGTTGTCGAGCTCCACGTTTGTGACGTTTCCCAGCAATATTTAGGCGTGCTTCAATTGCTGCAAGAAATACGTTGTCTCCTTGCGAGGTAAGGGCCTCGCTGAAAAAGGGAAGCACCTGTAGCATTCTCTCTGATTTGAGCCATTGCGTCCAGCTCCGCCCCGTACCTCAGTCGGCCTCGTCGACGGATTTGTGGAGAGGCCGCACAAGGCGGACGAGGTTAACCGTGTCGTGGACAACCTGTTCTTTGGTTGCCACTTTGGAGATAAATTATGGGACGTAGAAAGACAGAAGAGGATATTTTGGGTGCGAGTAGGTGCGAGTAGATAACCGTGCCGCAACGGTTTGTGCGTAACGTGATCACATATATCCTCTTTCGGACATAATCTTGCAGTTTCAGCAGTTTCATTAATTTGATCCATCAGCAGCAGGCATGATACAGATAAATAGCTTCGGATTAATAAATTAAAATACTCTTAGAGCACACGTACACTCGGCACCATGTTCTGTTCTGTCTACAATTTCGTGACTTCGTGCTGACTTGTTGACAACTTGGTATGTCACGTACTCTCCCTTCGCGTCCCTCCTTCACAGATCCAAACCGTCGCTGCACCATCATCACATCAATAGCGTACAGGGAAGGGACGGTCTAAACCATTCAAACGCGGCAATCCATTAGCCCTGCTTTTCGTGGAGCAGGACAAAGGAAACTCACAAATAGCAGCGCCGACCACACGAGTGTGTGGACCGGGGATGAGGCCGAGCCACCTCTCGAAAAACGCGAGCAGAATGATTACGCCGCCCAGGCCAGCCAGCAACGCACCGTGCGCGCCAGTGCGACTTCCTCTGAGATGCGGTGGACCCATCTCCAAATCGCGCACTGCACCTCCCACCTGCCCGAAGAGGAAAAAGGACCAGTCGTCCAGTACGGGGAAAGCCAGGTGGCATTACACCATCACCTTAGGTGCCATACTCGAACTGTGGCTATCCATGAATAGATACGCGAGTGTGCCTCCTGCTATGGACGCGCCGGCTGAATAACGCGCAGTTGAGTGAAGCGCACCTGGGGGAAGGGGAAGACGCACGAACCGACGCCAAATTGTAGCAGGCGGTGCAGCAGGAACGCCCTGGGACTTCGGGTCACGTTTGCAGATCGGGCCATGAGCGCGCCAGACGGTAACACGAGCAAAAACCCCACGATACAGAGCGCGCCGTGCACGAAACTCGCAGAACTGCCGCTACCCTCGTCATCGTCACTTTCACCCCCATCTTCGGCTTTCTCGTAGTCGTGGTCATCATCATCTTCGTCTTCGGAATGGGAATGCCCGGGATGTACTGGGGGAGGGGGACTGGGACTGGTGGCTCGGCGGGGATGTGCGTCAGGTTAAGCATGTCGCGGCCAATTTTGTTGTGCGTTGATATGGGAGCACCCGAGTCTGCCGATCCCGGGGGCGTGCGGATGAATGCCCAAATGATGTTCTACATCCCGTCCGGCGGCGCCTGCGCGAAACGTCAAGAACTAAAAGCCGAGCATATATGTACATTACTTACGCTCTGTGTGAACGCTATTTGGGGGTTCTCCACCGTGACCTGCACAGAACGCAATGAAGAAACGGAAACAGGCATATAGGTATTGGTGAGCGGGAGCTTGGCAGCGAACGGAGGGTGGGGATCCGGCACCGGCATGACTTCGTACGACGCTTGCGCTGCGGGAGCGCCACAAAGTTATACACCGTCGGCACCGCGCAAGGATGTCCTCGATGATCTTCGCCGCGTCCGCAGCGGAGGATGTGGATACTGCCTACGAGAGCGTCAGTGCGCAGAAGCATGGAAGGTGAGATCGCGCCAGGTACCTTGATGAGGGTATCTATCAGCGCATCTTCTTGCTTGGCAGCACCGCGCCTTTGGCCTTGCAGCTGGGCGAGGAGGGGCTTCCGGGGGTCCTGTGCGAGGAACGCGAAGATGAGCGCCTCCGGACGCACGCGGATGGTCTTGTCTTCATCTTCCATGGGGTCATCCGGGCACGATTTGGTCGCAGTGGACGCCAAGGGTGACCTTGGAGTCGAGCTCGAGGTGCTGTATGAGCACCATCTTGATCACCGCGATCTCCTCTGGTTCGTCTGTAAATGTGATAAACCGTCGACAACAACATTAAAAACGTACAGCGGGAACAGAAGAAGATCACGCAGGAACGCACCACTCTGTAGCAATTGCAAGACGTCCACGTTCCGCTCCAACCATCTAGGCTGCTCCTCGGACATGCGGACGATAGCCTTATACCCCTCGATTCATATCTGTAAAATAATAAAAGAGTCAGCTGATGGACGGTGCGTTATGTTGCCCTCACGACGCACACTGGGGTCCTGGCCTTCAAAGGTCATACACGGTATTAATGGCGTCTTCCTCGAGATCTGGGAACGCCTTGAAAACTTGGTGATATTGGTGACGACATGCATCTGAGCGACGAACGGTGGGAATGGGCCAGCTCGTGAGCGGGAGAGGAACGCGACGGTGTTTGTTTCGCCAAACAATGGCATCACGCTCTTGTGACCAAAGCTCGCCCTAGCCATCTCCGATACCTCACCATAGGCCCAGTCCTCATCTGTACGCTGACTTCGTAACTCAGTACAATATATCACCGATTGCCATACCGTACTCATTCGACCTAGACTCTGGCACTCAAATCGTCAACAGTTCATCACGATCTGCGATGCACCTGCACCATTCCCGTCCATCCCCTCGCCTGCGAGAGCGTCCTTGTCGTCATCGCCTTCACCACACCAGATGGCGCAGCAGCTCCGACTTACTACGACCCTGAACTGGCGCAGCCTGGGTAGTAAGTCCCGCGGGCTCCCCCCCTTTACTTGCGTCTCCCTTCCTTCACGCTCACGCACCCCGTCTCCGCCTCCATCTGTGGGCCCGTGCTGGGGCCCAGGCCCCGCGCGTCAGACTCCCAGGGCCCCGCAGTCATACTCGCTTACATTTACTAATTTCTTCGCGTCGTCACGGTCTGCGTCCTGCATGCCTGACCACATTTGGCACATCGCCTCTTCTTCCCTCGCTTTCTCCCACATCCTGGACATTGCCGCCCCCAATCTTCCCAGAGACCAATCCCCCGTGCCATCAAGATTCGTTGCTCGACGTGAGCACGATAATCAGCTGCACCGCAGTTCACCTCCTTTCCCGGAGTCATCACCTCCATCTCGAAGGGCCGCGCGTAACCGGCGACGTCAGCCACCCCTTGCGAAGGGACCTGATAACGACTCGACAGGGCCCGTTTACACCAGCTAAGTACTAACCGTATATCGAACACACAGATGCGGGTGAGTAGATTCCAAGTATACTCGAATATCAACCTCGGAACCCAGCCGCATTACCAACCCCCTCACCTGCCGCCTCCGAGTCTAACCGCATCGCCCCTTCTCGTCGAAGACGACCCGACAACCCGCTCACTGGCATGAGACTCGATCCTGAGGCCTGAAGAGTCAGCTGAGGGCGCTACTATGTGCATATGATGGCCCAAATCTAATGAGGTTGCAAGGTTTTTGTCTTGCGCATTCACGTCCGCGCCGTGCTCCAGTAAGAGCCGTGCGACACCAACGGCATCGCCTAGGGAATAATGTGGGCATTGTGAAACCAGGACAGAGCATTGACTGCACCGCTCGTAGGTCCATTTTAAACAGGGAATGTCAGACGTATTGTTAATGCGCCATGGCCTTCGCACGTCCAAGTCTTTTGGTCGGCCCATTAGCATTGCGAGTAGTTCCACAACAGACAGGGTTCCTCAGACCAACAGTTAGGGCTCGGCCCCTTACAGTAAAAACACTTACCGACCCCCGTGCGATTTTTGACCCCCCAAGGTCCGACGCGTCCCGCTGTCCCCCCCTCGGCCGCCGTATCACAGGACTTCAGCATTGCCTAGCTTGCCTCGCCCCGCCGATTCATTTTTGGTAATAAACAAGAATGGGCTGCCTCCTCTTGTTTTTTTCTTCCTCACAACGCGAGAAGCATATACACAGACCACTCCTACACATGTCCTCGCTCTCGCTTTAGCCCAAGTCCTGGCCCCTCCTTGTGCAAGGTCAGAATGGAAAGAACCCCAGCGCACGCTCGTCCATGGGCCCCGCCGCCCGCCCTTCGGCAGCTGCAGCGCCACCTTTTAAACCCCAGAAGGTGACTTGACTTTTTTCCTCCCGCACAATCTGATCCCCCCCTATCTGTTTTCTCAACCTGACTCTCTTTTCGCAGCGGATGCTATCGACCAGTGGTTTGAGAACTTTCATCATTACGAAGTTACCCTGGTGGGTATCATTGGTTTTGATCTTCATCTTCTTCTCACATATTGTTCTCCAAATCGAGGTCTCAAGAAATGGCTGCTACCCCTCTCGACGTCAAATTCAAGGAGGAGCTGAGTCCCATCGAGCAGTGAGCAATTCGATACCCTTTCCGTTATGATGATCTCACTTTCCCCTAGGGTTCAAGGTTCTCTCCGAAGCAGAGCGCACAGCCGCTCTTTACAGTCTTTTACAACATTCTACTCAAGTACAGATCCGCTTCTTCATCACCGTCCTGCAACAAATGGCCAGGGCCGACCCCATGACTACTCTTCTGAGCCCGGCTGTCGGAGGTTCTATGCAGAGCCAGATGGAAGCCAAGCTTGCAAGTATAAATCTCAAATCGCCCGGACTCAAGTCTACCATGCTCGGTTCCCCATCCGCCCGCACCTTCAATATCGCCACGAATCGCCAATCACTCGCCTTCCTCTCCTCTCCAGATGCCGCCAATACCGTTGGCAACTCAAGCGACGCCGCCACCACACTCGCCCAACAGCGCGCTGAACTCAACGCCGCCGGAAAAGCTGCATATCGAATTTCTGTGCCGGCGCTTGCCTCGAGCGGAGAGCGTGGCACTTGGGCTGGGGTCCTGGCCAGGTCGCGGAGTGGGACAACTCCCCCACACAAGATATATCCATGGAGCCCAGGTCGTTTCGGCAGAGTACCGACTTCTCTGGCCTCTCCGGTGGTTCTGCCTTCCGCTCCCCGCGCGCCGATGGCGGCACCGCTCCCGGTGGTCTCGACGGGCTTTCCCCTGCCGTCGGCGACAGCTGGGCCAGCATGGTGAACATGCCGCTTCTCCCTATGTTCCAGAAGACGTCTTCCAACAACAGCAACAACGGTCAAACAGTCTCTACAACGGAGGTGATAGGTAATAGAGCGCAGCCACTTTACTTCCTCTATATCTGCTGAATAGTCGTGTTAGTTTTGTCAGCACCTGGCTGGACGAGCGTTTAGCGTGGTGATGTTGGCGGCTGATCGATAGGGCCGCGTACCATCGTTGGCCCCAGTGGTGACCCTCAGAATCTGAGCTATCGCCATTTGAACTTCCTCCTGTATCAGGCTCAGGCTACAGAGCCTTTTAGCACGTTCTCAATATATGTCCTCCCAAGTAGTTTCCTCGCAAATAACTCTGAAGAAACGTGAGTGGTAAAGTGTGGAGTTTCTCTCGTCCATATAACTCACTCGCTCGTCGTCGTTTGACTTCTTTCGTCGCAATGGAGAGGATAGAGAGCAACACAATCATGATCTTCACGAGCACCTCTGCCATTTCCGTGGTTAGGGAAGTCTGAGTATAAACATCAAGTCGCTTGAAAAAGCCCTCGAGACGCCCAAAAGGTCAACGATAGAACCTTGGCTTGCTCTGACACCCTTCGCCGTCTGTAAGATTTCGGCGTTAAAGGGGGTTCACGGAAGGAAAGGATAGCAAGAGCACGGCGAGTGAGGAGGACGCCAGTTCCAGTGAGTATTACTTTCGCGAGCCTGAGAGGGAACGCCTTCAAAATCGACTTCACTTCGAGTTACTATATTATGAATTAAATTCGTGATAAGTACTAGGCTAACACCGTCGCAAAGAGTCGTGTGCAGTATATGAACCAATGGATCGATCCACTTCATCAACTCCTGATCGCCAGATTGCTCAAAGGCCTTGGATTTGATCCCGAAGTACGGTCAAGACAACATCGACCGATTCGCAGGTTCGCAGCTCATCGGCGAGCTCGTGGGCAAGAAGATCTTTCCCAGCCTTCTCCTTGTACTGGGCCAATGCGGCATTGAGCGCCGATTTGAAGTTTGAGGACGGGGTAGCGTTTGGGAAGGCGAAGACATGGTGCTGGAGATTGAGGAAGATAGTAGAGGTGCGATAGCTTGAGTGCGTGGTTAGTCGAAGGGGACTCGGAAGCCTGTAACATCCCTTAGTTGAGAAGATTCCCACCGCCAAATGGATCATGTGTCCATGCATACGGCAGAAAGGTAGGAAATAAGGATAGTTTACGATTATCTCCGATTCTACAGTGTGACCAGCCAGCCCTGAACGTGAAATGAAAAGGTAATACGATGATGCGAGACGAGACGAAGCGATTGTTGGAAAGTATACGAAGAGGAAGGGAGTGTATCGTACCCGGGTCGACACGAGGCCGAGCCACGTCTGGCATGCGGGTGCGGCTCCGCCTTGGGGTAGATTATCATAGGTATCGCTGTCCCACCAGATGCATTGTCATCCATGAATCCCAGTGGGAAGTCCGTCGATTACGTCGATAAACTCGGATTATTGTAGATTAAATCGATTTAGCATTGATTACCTACGAACCACGTCGTTTGTAATCGACAGTTTACTTGCCACAATCGACGCGTGAACGACAGTACATCTGCGTCAGATGTATGTGAGTTGAATCCCAATCCGAGGCTCGGGTGCCGCGTATACAGGTCTATTCAAGTTCCCCATGTCAGTGCCGCCTACTACGACCAAGCCTAAGACCAGTCGCAAGTCGGTCATTCGTCGTAAGCTGTATGCGAAACTGGAAGCACACCTGCGCATCAACGGTACTGGGGCAGGTAATGCACCTTCCACGCCCTCAGCGCAACCGCCTCTGCCAAATGGGCCTGTGGCTACACGCACTCAGCTGGACTCATTGAACGCGACGTCTCCTGTATCTGCACCGGAACACAGTCCTTCTGTCGGCAATGGTGTCCGGCTGGATTTTCCTCCTGCATCCCCTGAGCCTTACCAACACGAGGAGATGGATACCGGCGACCCTACTAGTACTCATGACTCTGCGATATCTCAGGCTGCTCTGGGTGCTTCTGGAGACACTGCACCTCGAGAACGGATACAGCCCGATCCATTGGATAGCTTAGAAGACGGTCACGACACTCCCATCCACCTTCCTGATCTGCAAACGACTCAGCAGTTCGTCGATATGCTGCGCGTAGCGGTTCTCGAGGACAGTGGAATGTGCCCTCAAGACATCGATAATCTACGCAACCCAGGCCAGGAGCCAGAACTGGCTGACCCTTCGCCCTTGCTGCATTCTATACGGCATTTCGTCAACAATTCTAGTGCTTCGCGCGACCACTATGACACCACCCGAGAGATCGAGCTCCTCAACAACCCTGAAAGCGAGTTCTTGAGCTTCGACCAAGTGAAGCGACGCATTCGTTGGCTATCGGGCGTCGTACCTATAGAACACGACATGTGTATGCGGTCCTGCGTGGCATATACTGGTCCCTACGGCGAACTAGACTCCTGCCCGCGTTGCAGCATACCTCGCTACGTCCCTGGGACGACTAAGGCCCAGAAACGGTTCTCGACTATCCCTGTTGGCCCCGTTATACAGGCGCTCTATGGTTCTCGGGAAATGGCCGAGCGGATGCATTATCTCGAGACAAAGCTGGCTGAGAATCTCAGGACGGCGAGGGCAAATGGTGGCAACCTCCCTGTGTACGACGACACACCTTGTGGCCGAGAACTCATTGACGCGTGGAGCGAGGGTCGCTTCAAGGCATCGGATATCGCCCTACAGATTTCTATTGACGGTGCTCAGCTACGCCCCGACCAGCCATCCGAAGCCTGGGTCTTCATCTGGGTCTTTCACAACCTCCCTCCGGATATGCGCTACAAGAAAGCCTTCGTCATCCCCAGTGCCATTGTCCCTGGTCCTTATAAACCAGCGGATATGGACTCTTTCCTATTCCCCTCATTCTATCATGTAGCCGCACTGCAACGCGAGGGTCTCCGAATATACGACGCGTTCTTGAATCGGCTGACCACTTGCTCGCGTCCTCTGGTGGTCTTCGGAACTGCCGACAGCCCTGGTAGCGCTTCGATGTCGGGCATGGTCGGGCACAGTGGCCGATTTGGCTGTCGCCTGTACTGCGACATGCCAGGGCGGCGCCGCACTGGCGATTCGCACTATTACCCCGCAATGCAAGAGCCTCTCGATTACGAGGTCCCTGGGTGCTGCCATCCCGACGTCACCGACACCGACCTCGATGTCTATCGCAACAACCTCCCTCATAAGTATTCGAGGAACTTGGGCTACCTGCTTGGGGCGGATACTCTGGCTGAGTACAAGACTCGCCGCCTCGAGGTTGGGCTCTGCAAGCAGACGCTATTCAGCGGTCTTCCCTGTCAGCCCATCTCGGTGCCCAGCGTGTTTACTATGGACATTATGCATCTTACGGTCCTCAATGAACCTGATCTGTTCTTGAAGCTCTTCACCGGCAAACTGGATGTAGGCGACGGCGATGACAGAGAAACTTGGGACTGGGCAGTGTTCTACCAGAATACCCCGCTGTGGAACGCGCATGGGGATACTGTGGCGCAGACAGTCCCGTACATCCCTTCGTCTTTCGGGCGTGCTCCGCGTGATCCCTCCAAGAAGATCAATTCGGGTTACAAAGCTTGGGAATACCAGCAATATTTCTATGGTCTAGGTCCTACGCTATTTCGACACATTTTACCTCGGAAATACTGGCTCCATTATTGTAAACTCGTCTCAGGTGTCCGCATCCTCCAGCGTCATAGTGTCACATTCGAAGACGTTCTCAAGGGCCACCGTCTATTGATGGCCTTCGTAGAGGAATTCGAAGACCTCTATTATCAGCGCATGGAGGCGCGAATCCATTTCGTCCGTCATAGCATCCACATGCTAACCCATATCGCTCCGGAGACCATTCGTGCAGGCCCCCTTGCTTGCTATGCCCAATGGACTCTCGAGACTGCCATTGGGAACTTGGGTCGCGAGATCAGACAAGATCGCGACCTGTATGCCAATCTCACGCAACGGGCCATTCTGCGCGCTCAGGTGAACTCGCTTCAGGCTCGCTTTCCTGGAATCCAGCTCGAACTTCGTGGGCGACGTGGAGCATCTCTCCCGAGAGGCGCGCGTGAGTTCGAGGGGTGCGGAGGATATGCCTTGCTTCCCCGTTGCGAGCAATACCCCACCCCACTTTCCGAAGACGAGCTCGTGGCCCTGATGTCGTATTGGCGTCAGCAAGGGTGGCCCAATCGAGATTCGTGGTCAAAGACCATATGTCGATGGGCTAAACTACGTCTCCCGAATGGGCAAATGGCGCGCTCGGTCTGGCAGGAGTCGCGTATACTATCAAAAGTTCGGCGTGCTTCGTGTGTTGAGGTGAGGAACGCTCTTATTTCTTGCTTTTTTGTACTGAGAATAGTTATATAGATCGAATATAATTCTACGATGCGCATAGCGAACGTAGAATTCTATTTCTACATGCGGTTCGGAGAATCTCGTCATCCCTTGGCAATGGTGACGCTGTTCTCCTTGCCCGACAAGGATGTCTTCCGCGATTCCAGCGAAACGGTTTATCTCTGTGAACCCACTCAAACTCGCATTGTCATTCCTATCACCGCAATCCGCATGGTTGTCTCGATGTTCCCGGAATACAAAGTCGACAACGACAGTGTGGAGGACACAGGAAAATTCTCTCTCATGCGGCATGCATACTTGGAGGTCACGAAATATCCCATTGAGGAGGACGAAGAGGATGAGTTGTTGGAGGACGGGTGATACAGTACAGTACATGCTGTTATCTTACATCGTTGCTGACATCGGCGAGTGTTGTTTGGCTCATACAACGGGTGCTTGTGTTTGCATCGTCGACAGTTCTTACTAAGGCAAACTTCTGAGCTAGGACGGACATTGACATTCGCAGGCAGAAATACGTCGATATATACATGCAGTAGTCACAGTAAAAGACAAGTTGAACGCAGGTACGGGGGAGTAAACAGAGAGACCAACGACACGTGCAAATGCGAGGGAAGGAGTCCAAGAGTCTCGATAATGTGAAGTTATGATATGACGTAGGCGAAGAAGAACAAATACGACGTACTAGAATGTCCTCGTCTGGAGAGCCATTGGGTAACTCGGGCAAGCGATGAAGATCAAACGGATGGAGGCGGGGAGAGCCCACTGAGATATGAGCGCAGGCATGGGGATGGAAATGGTTACGGATGATAGAGACAGACGACGTGGAGTAGGGATGGACAGCGTGTGCGTATACGAGGGAATGGGGACCAAGCGTCTGGGTAACGTGAAGTTATGAGCGTACGAAGTTAGTAACAACATACGACGAGAACAACATACGACGCACCGTATTGTCCTCTTCTGTGTCCAATGAGCGCAACGCGGCTCGGTGCGGTCGATGTCGCGGCTGGCAAAGGAGAGCCACATCGTTTATTGGGGGAGAGACACGTCGTGGTCACCGTGGGGATGCAAGATACGACGAAGGGGTGGGCTTGGCAAGAGCCCCGAGGCATTGCCATAGAAGGGCGTCGGGAGGGTATCTGACTCAAGATCTGAGGCCGAGATAGAAACGGTGGTGGCCCAAAGATATTGTCGTCGATAGAGAGGGCTACAGGAGAGACGGAAGACGACAAGGAGGAGACAAGGAAGAGTAAAGTGATATTCACGTCCGTTGCTTAATATCACTACAATCTCGGACTTCCGACTTCCGCTACCGGTCCGATTCCCGGCTCGGCTAGTCCCGGGATGCCTCCGTCCTAACAAAGAGGCACAACGGCTAACTTGGCGGCAGCGTGGTAAAGTCAGACTAGAATACAGCAGAGTCCAATTAGCAGCAGGTGGGCGCAGACATTTTGCCAAGATGTTGTAAGGGAATCAAGCTGCTAGAACAGACAAATGGATAGGTGGTCAGGCCCACCGCCCGTTTCAATGGCATCGATTAAGACAGTACACTACACGGCTTGCTACATGGCTTCGAGTTGTTACACACAATTGTAGTATAGTCAGAGCCAGCGAAAGAATCATATCTGTTTCCTTTTTTTATTTCCGGTATCCTGGATGACTTCTCCGGGATCCTGATCGACTTCTTTGCGTTTGGTGCAAGGTTTAGTGAACGTGCTGGTGTCAACTTCGGTGAGCGTGGTGTCGGCTTCCGCGGGGTCACCGTCTGTCTGGACGCTTTGATCGAAGAGGCGTCGCTGTGGGGGGTAAGTCGAGTGAAAAAGAAGAAATCGGAAGACTCACATCCTTGGGAAACGTCGTTGCATGCCGGTGGGGCCTATCAGAATGGTATCTGAGGACTTGTCCCCAGGCCGAAATTCTGTAAGGTCGCGGGGAGGCAGGCTGACCCAGAAAGTCGTACTCGCAGTACGATACTGGCTCGGCGCCGAGGTCGACCCTTGAGAATATGAGGGTCAACAAGAGAGACAAAACGAGAATAGACTCACCGCTCGCGCAACAGCTGGTTCCGCTCCAAGAGGAGTTGGGACACAGCGAGGTTGCGAGCACGCAAGAGCTCTCGCAATGTTGCCTCGTGGATGTTTTCGATGGCGATGGCCTCCTCACGGCTGATCGGGTCCTTGGACCAATGGTAGATGTGCTCGGAGGACTTGGACACAACTGCAGGCTCGGGGGATTTGGGTGCGTTCTCGGATTCAGAGGACATGGTGGGGGAGCGACTCAGGAGATCTACGGGGGAGGTGGAGCGTTGGGTGTACTACTTATGGATGCCAAAGCCCCAAAAGCGCGACATGCGATCGGGTGGGGTATTGTCGTTTTTTTTTTCTTTTCCCCACTCCCCACTACCACAATGTCTTATACTGGCTTCGGGAATGGCTTCGACGGCAGCTCGATGGGCGATATGGGATTCCAAGCCCCCGATGGCCAGAACCAGTGGCAGTTCAACGGCATGGGGAACGCTGCTGGGGCCAGACAGAGCGTTTTCGGTCCACAAGGTGTACAGGTGAGACGATAGCATACAGTTCCCTCTAGCGTCATACTAACTGTGTCCAAGAACACAGATGCTATCATGGGTATAGTCGCAGGTGCCTCCGAGGCAACGCTAGAACGTAACGCATTCTATGTGGGGCTCAAGACGATGGCCAGCAACTGAGTGACAGAAATAGAAGCCCTTAAAGGAACCATCGAACAGAAGACCCAGGAGATCGTCGGCCGCGACAAGGAGATCGATATATTGAAGGCGCGATGCGAGACCCTCGAGTACGTGCCATGGAGAAACCTCGGGGATGCTGTCGCTGCTGACACCATTGACCCAGAGGGGCGATCGACAGATTCGCAAGGGACTACCACTCTCTCAAGGGTGCAGGCGGCGATGAAAGTCAAATCGCATTTTTGACAGACCTCAGACCGATGCCGGCACCCTGGAAGAGAAATGAGAACCCCGAAGTAACGATCTGGATGAAGCGCGAGTTTGCCACTGCAGCAGCCAAGGCCAAGGCCCAGAAAGGGGAGTCAAGCGGAGATCCCTCGGACACGAACAAGACCAAAGGAAAGGCGGGACGCCCAAGCAAGAAAGATCAAGAGGAAGTGGGCCACCCTCACATATATCTCCAACGCCGCGATGGTACCCCGATCAGTATCGAGACGCTTGGCAATATGAGCGTCAAAGCAAGATCCATTTGGGACTTTCTCCTCAAGAAGGGGATGGCCACCCCTACGTTCTGCAAGTTGCCGTGGGACGCGTCCGACTTGTACACACGTGCCATGCTTACAGATCCTGAATTCGACTTCCTTCTTCTATGCGACGACGCGACATGGAAGCTTCGGGAATGGTCGATCCAGAACTACCTGGGCTGGGCCAGCAATCGAGGACTCCGACAGAAGAACACCGACGAGAATGCGGGCCGGATCGCGGATGCCTTGGACGACCCAGCCCTCATCAGGATGAAGTCGAGCGACAATTCCAACAACAGCATACGACCAGATGAGAATGGATCGGAGAGCGACGACCACAGGATCGAGGAGACAACACCAGGGACAGAAGACGCAGGTGTCCCGCAGCGGGATGACGATCCCGGGGAAACCCCCGGCCCATCAACACAACTGGTACGTAGTATCCTCGCTATCCTCGGCGACGCTAACACACGTTCTAAGCCCCGAGGTCCCATTGTCCCCGGGGAACACCCCGACCCACTAACTCTATCAGTACGTTGCGCCCTCGCGATTCTTGGCAATGCTAACATGCTAACATACGTTCCAAGTCCCGAGGTCCCGTACAGTCGGTTATAGCAAACCCATTGTGAGTACCCTAGTCTAGCATCCGTACCCACATCTCTTACAGACCGCTCTTCCCTCAGCGCACCCATGGCATCAAGTTCGTCTCTGGGAACTCGCACAGGAGTGACAAGAGTCATCCCACCCCCCACCGCTCCAGCATCCTCGGCACCCGTTCAAGTGAGTACAAGTCCATCTATAACACAGCTAATATCTTAGACATCCGAGGATGCCACAACGGCCGCACAGACGCATGCAGCGACGAGCGGCACACTCAAAGAGGCCTCGGCCGCGGCAACAAAGGAAACACTCCCCGACTCAGACGACCCATCTCGACCCACCGGAACGACGCCACCTGGCGGGAGTGACCCTGCTGCGACGGCCAATGGGGCGATTCCGCCTCAGTGCCGAATTAAATTCATAGTCCGTCCTCAGGCCGATACGACAGTTGTGGAGGGGGATCAAGATACCGTTGCACCTCCAGTACCATCCGTACCGGCGCAGACACTGATGGCAGGTCCATCCGACGGCCAACCCCCCACCCCACCCCATCCCATCCCAGCCCCCGCAGATGCGCCCATTCCCAATCTCCGTCTCGAACGAGCGATGGCCAATGCGGAGAGAAAGCGAAAGGCCGAGGGCAAGACCGCGGCTGCAACGTCGAAGAAACAAAAGACCGCGACGACTTTAGCTGAACCCACCGGGACGATCACCATCAAGTGCGTTTCACTCGGGTAGCATCCAACATACTAACGCTTGCCTTTAGGAACATTTGCATGCGCCAGTGGAACGAACAGCAACCAGGCGGTCAAGGTCTCGCCGCCGACTTCGACGTGTACTTCAAGGGGCTATCTGACGCAGACAAAGAGGTGCGTTCTTGCTCACAAGCACGCGTTGACGCAGGCCCAACGGCACATCGCCCCATACCCAGGGATTCAAAACAGAGATGCGTGTCGCCCAAGCCGCCACGGTGAGTCCTTATTCCTTTCACAGTACCATTGATGAACGTCTCTTCAGAGGAAAGCGAAGACGGCCGCCAAGAAGCCCAGCGAAGCGCCATTGGTCAACTGACCGAGTGTGTGCAGGGCACGCAAGCCAATCCCCGATTCCCCACCCCCTCCCCTCATGCTGTCTGTCTCGAGCGCCCCAACCCCTGGATCCAAGCCGCTCACATTTATACACTTAACGCGGCTCATTTTTTCTTATTCTCTGCCCACATGCTTATCGCCAACTTGCTCGGCCTGCTCGTCTCATCTTCATTGCCCCATGGATGCCACGTGCGCAGGCGCAGTCTGGACAGCCCAGCCTCGCAAACCCTGTGGTAGTTTTCGGACTGAGTCGGCGTCGCTTCTCTACGATTATCAAATAGATATTTGTATTAAAAACCAACGAATAATGTATTAAAATTGAATGGAGAATCGATACCGTCTGACGGGGTCTATATAACAATCGTGTGTAATCGAAAGGTGGCGATTTCGGAGGAATTTCGTCGATTCAATTGGGATATTGAGTGACCGACCCCTGGTGATTTTATTTCGATTTTCCTCAAATATCCACAATGTTATCGATAACAATCCGAGAATGCGGAAGATTTATCTAATATTTATCTAAAATTTTCGACTATACGGGACATTTAACCGACGCTTGATTTTAATCTATACCATTCGAAAAATAATTCATACGAATCGACGGACTTCCCACTGGGCATGAATAGATACGCGAGCGTGCCTCCCGCGATGAACCTGCCAGCTAAATGACATATAGTGCACGGCGTAGTGAACGAGGCACGAACAATGAGAAGAGGCACGAACCGAGGCGAAGCTGCAACAGACGGTGTAGCTGGAACGCCCTGGGGCTACCCGTCACCTTTGCGTATTAGTCCATGAGCACCCCAGGCGGTATGGCGAGTAAGAACCCCGCCATGCAGAACGCGCCGTGCATGAGGCTCGCAAGGCCCCCGCGCTGCTCGCTCCCGCCATTGGTTTCGCTCTCGCGTTCGCGTTCTGCTTTCTCACCGCTTTCTTCGGGTCCCACTGCGGTCTCGGGTGCTGAGCTCTCAGCCGGGGTGGAGAGAGGGGATAACGGACGGGGCACCGACTCAGGGTGCGGGCGCGGTGCGCGTCAGGTTGAGCGTACCGCGGCCGATCCTTCGATGGATCGAGATGTGTGAGTCCGTACCTGCAGACCCCGGTGGGGTACGGCTGAAAGCCCAGATGATGTTCTGCGGACCGTCCTTCGGGGCCTGCAGGCAGTATCGATTCGACCCATCAGTGCACCAAAAAATCCCCCAAAAAATACACCCAGAACGAGAAAACCAGGCTTCTACTCACCCGTCGGATGAACGCTATCTGAGGGTGCTTCCCGGTGACCTGCACAGAACGCACAGGGTAACGAAAATCAGATAAAAACGACCAGGGGAGACGCACCGATGTATCGGAGAGCGAGAGCTTGGCTGCCAACGGCGGGTTCGGGTCCGGCGTCGGCATGGTCTCGTAAGGCAACTTGCGCTGCGAGAACGTCACGGAACCAAAGGCGCCGTCCACATCGTGCGAAGGCTACACGATCACCATGGGGCTGTCGGCCATGTTACGCTCAAAGCCGCTGCGGAGGCCGTCAGCGCCAGCCGAGTTCTTGAAAGAGTAGGGTCGCGTGTACAACATGTATGGCCATCCAGCCCAGCCTCTGCTCGCCCGTGCTGCGCAGGACATCTGTTATCGCCCATGTAGGGCGCAATTCAACAACCCTCGGTCGTTTGGATGCGGCAAAGTCATGGCACTTACATCGTGCTGTTGCGCCGTTCACGTCACACTCGATACACACCACCTAGCAATACAGTGAAGGACCGTCTCATCTCCTGATGAAAAGAAACTATTCAAGCACACTGGCATCACTGCACAGAGAGTCATGCGCAGAGCCAAATCATTGCCTTTTTTGCTGCAAAGCGGCGGCGGTTGAGGAGTTGTGCAACGTACAGGAGGGAGGATAAAAGGCGTATCGGATGGGAGGAGACGGTTTACTCTACTCTTGAGTCTTGACAGCTTGACAGGCGATGCGGCGAAGAGGGTCGCTGTCAGTAAAAGTCTCGTCGTATCGCCACTGGATATCCTCATCGAAACAGCCGAAGAATTGGAGGCGTTTGCACACTCTCAGGCCGTGGTTTACGTGGAGACGCGGGATTGCGGACTCCGGTCGCCGCTAACAAACGAGCGCCAATTCTATGTCTGGGACAGAGCCTGCTGTTCATTCGAGGTACATTTTCAACGTGAATTGCATGAGTTCTGGACCAGTAGACAAAAAGTCGTCACAACCAAGAGTGCAACCCTCCTTTCCAGTCTGATTGAAGTCATTCGCCTGCTGTGGGAGCATTCGGGCGTGAGTTCCAAGTCGCGCCTTATCGCCTTATCACCTAGACGCTCGAACCGCATGCTCACTCTCACACTAACCTCCAAAACACTCTTCTATCCAGCATGGCTGCCGCACGAGATTTGGAGCACGGCCAAATGTCTTCGACTTCGTGCGTAGATGGCCATTATCCTCGTGCTTACTTGATACTAACCCACTACTCCAGCCGGCGTCCATCACCATCGCGAAATCCAGGAAGAGGGTGCGTCAATCCCCTTTCTTCTCTTCCGATACTCGGTCAGGAACTGCCCTTGGATAGCCCTCGAGCCGCCGAGCCGCAGGAAGGCCCATCCCAGCTCCGTGTTGACGTGACGGGTATGCTCCCGAATCCTGATCCGTTGATTCTTCGATAGTATTTTAATTTCTTCATTAGTCCTCCGGGCAGAGAACGTTCCTCGTCTCAAGAATGTTTTTGGCCTAAAGTTCTTTGTTACTGTCGCCAGTCAGGCGATAGAAAAGAAGACACCAAGTGTTCCGGCCAAGAGGCGGACCGCGAGGTGGGGTGAGAGTCTCGATGCCTTGTGAGCCATCCGAGTCCCATTTGGTCCTCTTCTTCGGCTAAGAGTTCTGTTCAGCATTCTACAACCGTCTACGCCTCTTATACTGCGCCTTTATGCGGAGCGGTTCGCACGTCGAGACATCCTTATTGGAGCGCATGAGATGGTACCTCTCGAATCCCAAATCGGTTCGTTTTTTTATTAGAAACCTCGCTTGTTCGACCACCTAACATCTCGGGCGATAGACACGCCTTTCGTCCTCACCAACGGCGATGGACAGGGTGGAGAGTCGGTCACGCTTTACTTGACAGTCATTGTGTCACCGAACACAAATTCCGACCCGATCTTGCCCACCAACTCCCCCATTATCCGATCAACCACCATCAACGACTCGCCTTCTAGAGAAGCTGAGGAGCCCTCTGTGGCCCAGGAGTCCACGAATCCCACACGATCCACCATCACCACCGGCCCTACTCTCGCACCTCCTACCAATCGCCTTCTCAGCAGCGAGAGCACCCCTATCCCGCCAGTGGCTGACCGACGGGTGTCACCTGCCGTGAGTGCTCTCCATGGCGCCGGCGAAGCTATAGCGACAATCAATCTGTCGAATAAATGGGAAGGTACTCTGGAGAGGATAAAGTGGGTGATAGATACTGTGAGCCCGGTTGCAGAAGTGCGTTATATCGTCCGTCCTTTTTTCCAATCCTTGACCAGGCCAATTTCGTCTTCAGCTTCACCCGTACGCAAAGATGGCATATAATCTACTTTTTGCGGTCCCCAAGGTGATCTGTTTGCGCTATCGTTGAATTTAAATACTCATGCAATGTTCATTCGGGTGCTAGACCCTCCTTGAACAGTTTCAACGCGACGACAACATCGGAACGTTACTCGTCGCCATGCACGATGCGTTTGATTTCGCAAACCAGGAAGACTGTTTCAAGGCGATCGGACGTGATTCGAGGCAGGCACAAATCCTTACGCTCATGTTGCAGCATGTCTGTAACTGCTGTGACTTTATTCGGTCATACGCAAAGGATTCGCAGCTATGTACGTAACCTTTACCCATTTCAGTGGCCGACGTAAACATGAGGTTTTCAGGGAAGCGAATATTGAAGAATACAGGCGGCCAAGTCGACAAAAAGATCGAGAACTTCCGCGCGACGCTTCTCGAACACCGAAAGGCATTCTTGGACGAGGCTAGTATCACGACAGAGATAACCGCACTCCAAATTCTGGACGATGTGGGAATAATTTCGGTTGACGTGGGAATAATTTCGGCCGATGTCGGCAGGATTTCGAGTCAGCTCGACGGGATGGCTACCCAGCTGAAGTGGGTGTCTAGCCAAGTGTCAGATGCCGGTACGTAGTTCTGATACCTTGAACGTTATCGATCTGACAATCGTTATAGAGCTGGATAGAAAAATCGGAGAAATCCCATATGGGACAGGTTCACGATTCAGGCGTGACAAGGGCTGTCTTACGGGGACACGCACGGCATTTCTGGACTTCATCGTCAATTGGGTGAACGACCCCGCTTCGGAGCGTTGTCTCGTTCTTTTCGGGCAAGCTGGCACGGGAAAGTCATCGATTGCGCACGAGATCGCACGTCGCTTCGACAAAATCCATCGGCTTACGTCATCGTTTATCTTTTTACGGACAGAGCAATCCAAACCTCATCACCTCTTCACAACTCTTGCTCACAATCTCTCCGACCGCTATCCTTCGTTTAAAGCTGCGCTGGGAAGCGTCGTAAAGGACAACTCCTCTCTTCGAGCTGGAACCCGTGACTACGGTACCCTGTTCGAATCCCTTATCCTAGGCCCACTTAAGGATCTGCACATCGTTGGTCCTATTCTTGTCGTGATCGACGCCTTGGACGAAAGTGGGGATGTAACTAGTAAAAACGGTTTACACAAATTTCTTGCCGAAGCCATTTCTAAACTGCCATCGAATTTTCGTGTACTCATCACCTCGCGACCCGAGCACGCCATCGAGGCTGCGTTCTTCGAAGGCGTCAAAATCAAATACATGAATGATACCAAGCTGGCTGCTACGACGCATGACGATATTCTCGCGTTTCTCCAGAACGAGCTTCCCTCAGACGTGTTCAAAACGTATGGCGACGAGCTGACAAAAAGGGCAGAGGGTTCGTTTCAGTGGGCAGCGGTCGCGTGTGGATACATCTCAAATCCTCCCGAGGTGTTTGACTTCAGCAAGATAAATTGTATAAATCACCTGTTGAAACTCACTGCGGATCGCCTTGGACAAGACCCATTGGATGAATTGTACAAAGAAGTCCTTGAAGGATACTTCACTCGCAAGAACTCACGGCTACTTTTTCGCACAGTTGTGGGACAGCTCATTGCCTCATTCGAACCCCTCAGTATCCGCTCCTTAACCAGTCTGCGAAACGCCTCCGACGGCGATGCCGTATTACTCCGTCGCCTGGGCTCGTTGTTGAGTAATGTCAATTCGTCCGATGAAAACCTTCCCATCGTTCCCCTCCATACATCATTCCGCGATTTCCTCACAAATCAAGAGAAGAGCAGTGATTTTTGGGTCGACCTTCGTGACGCTCACCATGAATTGGCGCATTCCTGTTTCAATCTACTACTCAAAGAGCTCAAATTCAACATCTGCAATCTGGAGACGTCATATCTCGCCAACAAGGATGTCACAGACATCAGCTCCCGCGTCGATAAACACATCTCACCTGCTCTGTCGTACGCGTGTTGTTTCTGGGACGATCATATGGAACATGTTGGTTTCGGCACCGATCTGTTTGGAAAACTTGGAAGTTTCTTCTCGAAGAAGCTTCTGTTTTGGTTGGAGGCCCTCAGCTTGACAAGCGATATGCGTCTTGCCTCCGCAGCGTGCTTGGCTGCGAAGGTGTGGTTAGCCTCTGATGAAGTCGGTAAACAAGGTGTACGTACAATTGTTGATTCGACGAGGAAGGGAAGCAACTAATAGCTACGATAAACAGGTTTCTCAGGCGGAGCTAGAGATATTGAGGTCGTTGGTCAATGATGCGTCTGTATTTATACGGCATTTCGGGATGGCCATGGCAAAGAGCGCTCCACATGTCTACGTATCTGCTCTACCATTTGCGCCGTCTGGTTCTCCTGTCTCTACAGGTTATTCCAGCTCATTTCCTCGAATATTACGCGTGGAACGTGGGCGAATTTCTCACTGGCCATCATCAGAGATGGTGATTCCAGATTCCGGCGGCATGGTTCATTCCATTTCGATCTCACTGGACGGCCAGCGCGTCGTCTCAGGCTCTTCCGGTGGGACAATTCGTGTGTGGAACGCCAACACGGGAGAGACGGAGGTGGGCCCATTTACCGGTCACACAGATTCGGTCAAATCTGTGGCATTCTCACCAGATGGCCAGCGGATCGTCTCAGGCTCTTCCGATGGAACAATTCGTGTGTGGAACGCCAGCACGGGAGAAACGGAGGCGGGCCCATTTACCGGTCACACGTCTTCGGTCAATTCTGTGGCATTCTCACCAGATGGCCAGCGGATCGTCTCAGGCTCTTCCGATGGAACAATTCGTGTGTGGAACGCCAGCACGGGAGAGACGGAGGCGGGCCCATTTACCGGTCACACGGCTTCGGTCAAATCTGTGGCATTCTCACCAGATGGCCAGCGGATCGTCTCAGGCTCTTCCGATGGAACAATTCGTGTGTGGAACGCCAGCACGGGAGAGACGGAGGCGGGCCTATTTACCGGTCACGCGCATTGGGTCAATTCTGTGGCATTCTCACCAGATGGCCAGCGGATCGTCTCAGGCTCTTCCGATGGAACAATTCGTGTGTGGAACGCCAGCACGGGAGAGACGGAGGCGGGCCCATTTACCGGTCACACGGATTGGGTCAATTCTGTGGCATTCTCGCCGGATGGCCAGCGGATCGTCTCAGGCTCGGACGATCGAACAATTCGTATGTTGAACGCTACAACAGAAAGTACCGAAACTAAAAGCCACGTCGACTTCACTAACCACTCCGTGATCAATGAGGAGGGATGGATATGCGGTATA